>JABFEA020000017.1:12539774-12551903 GCA_019775915.2 Cyphomyrus plagiostoma | reverse complement strand
CACATGAAACCAGGCGGAGACCAGAACCCGGGTCCCAGAGGTGTGAGGCAACAGCGCTAACCACTGCACCACCATGCCGCCCCCACTCATGAATAATCTGCTACAAAATCTATTACTGTTACGAATGGCCCTTCATGACGTGGCAGAAGTCTAAGGTGCCGGGTGCATGTTGTCCTTTGCAGTAGAACAGGTCACTGTGTTTTTTGCAAAGGTGCATTTCAAGGGCCTCAGGAGCTAATGATGTGTTAATGAAGTTGGTTGACATTTTGCTTTTTTTGCCTTTGGAATACCACAGACAACATCTCAATGGAATTCACACGTGCCATATGTCAGGTGTGGCCGTCTGTCACATGTTAGAGATTTTTGTACATATTTGCTCTGTTTTCTAATATGGTAGATTATGTAAATGCCACCAGAAAGTACTCTTGTCTTATCTAAAATGTGCAAATTCATTCCTTGCTTAGCTGCAGCAATGTTATGGGTTTCTGGATATCCTGGGATTGGAGCTGCAATACTCACATAGTACAGGAATACAGCTACCATTCTGAAAAAGTATTAAGATCATTTATATTTTCTTTGTAATAAAAATAATTATAGCAGTATGTTATGTTGCCACTGTAATTATATACTGTTTGACTCTCCAGACTGTGACTCATAGACATACCCAGAAAAATAAGCGGTCTCATATATCCTTTTGTTTTTAACAGAAAGTGTTTGATTGTATATACCAAGTTATTATTTAACATATTAGCTTTATCTTAGCTATACATGTCATCAAGGGTGACAAAAATTATACTCATTTCTCTATGCATCCATTCATTTTTCATAACTGCTTATCATACTTAGGCCTTAGGGAGCACAGGCACAAACTGGATGGGATGCAACTGTAGGACATTCACTAAACCCACATGTTTTTAAAGCCACCTTGGTGACTGGGAGAGAATGCAAACTCCACACTCACCAAGCCTAGGCAAGAATTGAACCCACAACCATAGAGGTATGAGGAGTATACATAAATACTACTACTAAGTCTTTTTGGAGAAAGTGTCAGATCAGTGAATAAATGTAGCTTCTGTAATTGTATATGTCCATTGTATGGCATAATTCTTTTTATCCACTATTCCTACACACCAATTACCAATATCTCCACTCTGTCTTGTATACACTAGTAAATAGCATGATCATTACGATTGCTCTAAAGCTGAACTCAGCCTCACCACTTACGTTACCCAATCATAGCTCACCGCTAGTTTAAGAAATGGCTTTTTCCAGTTCTAATAAGCATGCCCGTTGGTACCATAATTTGTTCTAACCTCTCATATGCAATACACAAATATTTACAAAAGAAATAAATGCTGCTTGCATGATGGGCCCCAGTGCATTTGCATTAGTGCTATTATAACCCACCTGGAATTTGCAGATAAATCTATTAACTCAGCACAGCGCTATACTGCTGTAGTGAGACGAAAGTAACATTAAAAGTGATGGAAACAGCAAATGGTACAATGATGACTTTAAATTTAGTGAATTAACTATTTTTTTAACAGCTTAGTTTTTCACCAAAGCAATTTTTTATTAAGTAAAGCTTAAAAGTGCCCTTTGGTCACAGGTGCAATTGCTGAGCTAGGAGAAAGCCTCAGGCCTTTGTGTAGCATCGAGCAACATAATAGCGTTTTATAATTTCAGTATGACAGACGATTCAGCTATTGTTAGATTTTTGGGTGGGCATCTGGGTGTGGTTAGCGTAGTAAGCGGATGAGAAACAGTTCCCTCCTAGCGGGTATAAATACAAGAGTGATGCTATTGCCCTTAAGTGCTTTGTCGCAGTAAGGGAGGAAGAAAGCCTGTCTTTGGTACATATGATCTGTAATGGTTTGCTTCTCTCATAAAGGTAAGCTCATATATTAGACTACAGTAAATACTCTGAGGAGAGTTTCTTAAACCATTTCAAATACTGATGCACAAAATTTTTGTATTAGTGTCTCTCAGATGTCCATGCTGATAAACTTATAATATGAGGAAATTATAAATAGTGAGGAAATTATAAACAGTGCAAATAGTTAAAACTGCTAATCTTAAACTTATAGTATTCCTCTGTAGGGTCTACACAACAAGCCAACGCAAAAATGCTGTTGATACTGATGTGGCTGTTTGGTAAGTATTCATTACTGTACAACGTTTCTAAAATCAGCTCAACTTTTCCAAACAAACATAGCAAAAGGTGCACTTAAGAAATGATGCCTCACTCCCAATGATATTCAGTTTGGATTTGCAAAATAAAAAAGTTAAATTCATTTTTTAATTATAAAAACTCAACTCAGTTGGATAAAAAGATACACAGTACACTGTAATTTAAATATCCATTTGATGTATTTTTTGAGGTGAAATGTGAGACTGTATTAAGGAAATTATTAGCCATTATTAGTCATTTTATACCTTTGAAAAAGAAAATAACCTAAGAAAACACTGATATATTCCATTTTTTACAAGAAACATTTACTAGAGATGCAAATTATATAGAGCACACAAATTTTACTTATTATTTAACAAGACTTTTTGATTTATTACATTTTAATATGTTAATATTTCCATTTCCACATTATGTAATTTCAAATGTGTCCAATACCCATTTTCATTTCCCCAAGTTTCAATTTTTAGTTGTTCCTGTGTTCATCATCTTACAATTTACAGTTTTAGCAGATCCTTTAAAATCAGATGAGGCGTCTACTACATCACAAGCTTTTTCATCAACAAAAGTACTTATAACTTCAACAAAGTCAACTGAAGTGCCCACATCACATGCCATCTTGGAATCAGCAAGCACAAAAGATCCACTGACATCAAATCTAACATCTACAAATCCAAAAGATGAAAGGCATTCATCTACAACAGAAGCTTTTAAACCAAGACCTTCAACAACAGAATCATTCACAAGTTCACCAAGTTCATCTGAAATCCCCACACCACTCACAGTTTTGCATTTGGCAAGCAAAACCTCTAAACGTCCAACAGAGGAAATGCATTTGACCACAGGAAAAGAATTAATGTCAGATCCTACAACACAAACATCTACCATGGATATTTTATCAGTTTCTAGGAGTTTAGCTACAGATGCTCAACAAACCACAATAATACCTGTGGAAGGTAAAACTTCAAATGAAATGCATTTGTCCACAGAAGCTGTTTTTACAGCAGAACCTTCTTCAACAACAGAATCACTTTTATCCTCACCAAGTTCATCTGAAGTCCCCAGATTACATGGTAATTCCTTTTCTGAAAGCACATTCTCTACAAGTCTAACAGAACGAGAAACATCTACCATGGACATTTTATCAGTTTCTAAGAATTTAGCTGCAGACTCTGAACAAAGCAGAAGTATACTTGTGGAACTTATAACTTCAGATGAAACACATTTGTCCACAGAAGAAGTTTTTACATCAGAACCGTCAACAACGGAATTATTTATATCTTCACCAAGTTCATCTGCATTACCCACATTATTTAATGATTTTGATTCAGAAAGCACTTTCTCCTCATATCCAACAGAACCAGAAACATCTACCATGGATATTTTATCAACTTCTGAGAGTTCATCTACAGACTTTGACCTAAGCACAAGTATACTTGTGGAACTTATAACTTCAGAAGAAACATATTTGTCCACAGAGGAAGTTTTTACATCAGAACCTTCAACAACAGAATCATTTATATCTTCACCAAGTCCATCTGAATTCCACACTTTACTCAATGATTTGGATTCAGAAAGCCCATTCTCTACAAATCCCACTGAATCAGAAACATCAACCATGGATATTTTATCAACGTCTGAGAGTTCATCTACAGACTTTGACCTAAGCACAAGTATACTTATGGAACTTACAACTTCAGAAGAAACACATTTGTCCACAGAAGACGTTTTTACATCAGAACCTTCAACAACAGAATTGTTTATATCTTCACCAAGTCCATCTGAATTCCACACTTTATTCAATGATTTGGATTCGGAAAGCCCATTTTCTACAAATCCATCTGAATCAGAAACATCAACCGTGGATATTTTATCAACTTCTGAGAGTTTATCTACAGACTTTGAACTGAGCACAAGTATACTTGTGCAACTTACAACTTCAGAAGAAATACATTTGTCCACAGAAGACGTTTTTACATCAGAACCTTCAACAACAGAATCGTTTGTATCTTCACCAAGTCCACCCAAATTCCCCTCAGAAAGCAGAATGTCTGCCAGTCCAACAGAAACAGGAACATTTACCATGGAGGTTTCACCAACTGAGAATTCAGCTATAGATGCTGAACCATGCACAACTTCACCAAGTTCATCTGAAGATACAGTTACATCAGATGTAGCTGAATCAATAACCTCAGTTACACATTCAACCACAGCACTGGTAACAACAATAATCTCAGCAATTACAACAGCAACAACAGAAACAGCAGCAGCAACAACAGACATAAAAACATCAGTATCAGGGTATCCCACAATGGAATTAAACAAGTCAACTATAATGTTTATTTCAGTGCTTTCGCCTCTTCTGTTAGGGCACTGGAACTAGTCTATATTCTATTATTGAAAGCTTCTGTGCTGTTGTACTTACCTGGACAGAACTTAAAATTGAATTGCTGAATTACATTAGCTTTGTAAAGAGTAAAATGTGTTTTGGATAAAAGTCCTAGTTGAGCAAATGAGTATTATTATACAGGGGTAATACATTCCAGTAAAGATTACCTGTGACTGAGAAAAGCAATGTTCCTTACCTGTCCATGACAAATCAGCTAAAATATCACTTGAATCTATTGATAACAGTGGAACAAATATATGATCAGAATGCTCCAGAGTAAATTCCGCCACCATGTTTATTTCATTTTCCAAACTTTATAATGTATTCTTCACATCAAAAATACATACATTGAGTATTTGTACTTACCTCTGTTTAGGGAATAGGAAACAGCCACATTTGTTTCTAAAATAAAGAATGATAAAATAAGTAAATTACAAAGAAATTAAAAAGAAAGAAAACAACAGAATACGTATATAGCTCATAATACTGTAAGTATTGGCAGTCATGTTAATGAGAATATGGCTCTGGGTTAGGACTCGTACCTGTGATCGGAAAGTTGCTGGTTCAAATCACACGGCTAGCAGAGTGATGTCACTTTTAGGCCCGTGAGCAAGGCCCAATTGCACTAGGGGTTGGATGACCCTGTTATAAAGATTTTATGTCTCCTTGGACAAAAGTGTCCAATAAAATGTAAATGTATAAGTACTGAAAAAACCTTTGCTGTATTATTGTATAGCTATTATAATATCATTATTTATATTTTTAAAGCACCTAATTATAATTATAAAGATAAGGAACAAAGATTAATTAGTAATTACCAAGTTAAATTACTTATCTTTCTATCATCTATATAGTGCCTTTAAGGTGATTTCTATATTAAAATCAATTAAATTAGACGTGATTAATTAAATGTGATTCTTAAAATGTACTTTTAATTGGTCCTTTTCATCAGTTTTGCAACTTTAGTCTTTGTTTTTCACAAATGTATTCCATGGTTTCCCAGCAGCGAGAAGACAACATCTGACATGATTTCCGGATTATTCTGACTTGTTGCTAACCTGGTTTTCTTTCATTCACATATTGAAGTTAACCTTTTGCATTCTCCTTTTAAACCATGAATTATTCTTATTATAAAGGGACGTCTGAAATTGACAGATTGCACTTTAATGTTAAATTTAATATTGACTTTTAAAATTATCATGCACAATTTAAACTTACACTGGGCTGTTGTTGGGTAGTTTGAGTAAATAACACAATTGAACATTATGTAAACAAGTTTGAATTTTGCTTTCCCTATCCATATCAGACTTATTCGTTCCACATCAGATCGACTCTTTCTGCTCGAAGGATGTCATTGGATGCAGAGCTGGAAAGCTTGAAATATTCCTCACTATAGGCAATGCTCACAGCACGAGCACCTGACTGGCCTACAGGCAACGTGTATATTATGGCAAATGGTGACACCTCCCATCTTTCTTTCCTACACAGCCTCTATATCTGTTCTATCAAATTTCCGTATTGTTAGTTACACTTTAATTGTTTTAAAGCTACAGCCTGAGTTTGAAATTAAAATGTATGTGTCTTTGGATCAGTATAATTAAACTGTGACTTCTCCAAAGAAACAAAAGTGTCTTTCAGTTAAAAGTGTCCTTGAGTTAATAGAATTAACAACCACACCTTTAACTTGCTCAAAGGAATGTTACCTAATGCACCTGTTGACTCACAGGATTGTAGTCAGCCTGGATTGGTATCATTCCTTTCCTTTTGCTCTAAATGCTGCGTAATTCACAATATCAACAAAACATTACATTTACTGTGTATATTAGTGCATACGTGTGTACTTATGAAAATTAAGTTTTTCATTAAAATGTTTGGCATATATTTCTCTGTAAATACTTCTAAATTAAAATGTATCAAACAACACAATTGCAGTACAAAAGCAGTGCTCAGTAAAAGTGAAAATGCTCTAAATATTGGATTATTAAAGAAAACTACAGAAGGCATCCAGTCAATAGAGGTTCAGATCACCCAGCATCTTTCCTGCTCTTCTAACGCAGTTTTCAGAGGTTTAATGTACTTGCTGGTTGTTCCTCTGTTCAGTTTGTCCCATATATACTTTCTAAGGGATTGAAGTATGGACAGGGGTCATAGGTTTAGTCATTAGTTTGGGTTTCCTTCACTTTCATTGTTAATAAGGTAATTCTTAAAGGATTTTAAAATGCATTCTCTCACTCCATTTTATTGGGACAAACACACAGGTACAGGTGAGTTTTATCTTTGTGTACATTTCTTAATTTCCATTTATTGTGCAAGAATTACATAAATGTACCCTCCTGCCATCCTATCGGACCGAGGTGGTGGGCAGGGCAAAAACCTGCCATTCCTCAGAATTCACTAGTAGCTCTGTAGCTGCAAGTCTAATTATCGGTGGCATATCTGTGAATCAGTAGATCACTGTTACACCCAGGTTCTATGGAGGTGGTATGCATGCAGTGTCTGTCACTTTCGAAATTCTTAACTATCCATATTGTCAATAAAGTACATTTTGCTTACGTAGACAATGATGTTATAGGAATTAGCCGTAGCGTGAATGTTCATGTAAGATGCACTATATATAGACGAAAGCTTACGAGAGGCTATTTGAAAATGAGAACTTGTAGAGCAGGTTCAGGCAGAAAATTTACTAAGCAGGATTTGAAGGCAGGACTGAAAGACAAGCTTCGCAGTAAGACTCCTCACATTTCCTCTTATATTCTTATCTCTTCGGTCTCAGATTTCTGGCTTTATGAATTTAAGAAATCTGCCAAGATAGGTTAGTACAAATACTTGTATGTTACTTATATCCTAATTTTTATCATACTAATAATTTGTTATTGTTACATTTAATAAAATACTCCCATGTACATTTCACAGTGATTTTTAATCTTCCTATACATAAGTATTGTATGTTATAAAGGAATAGTATTGCATAGAATTTACTTGATGATTGATCATATTTTTGTATTTAAATTCTGGATGCTTTATGTATTGGTTGTTTCTTAAACTCAGAGTTCAACAAAGGATCAAAATGACATCATATATAATGAGGGATTTGATCATCATTTTCCTAATTGGTGAGTTATGAAACCCCGATCAACAGCATAAAACAGACTATTATCTTTCTGTGTACTCTGGACATGTTTAAAGAAAACCAGAAATGAGCTTATGTAAATGGTCAGATATGAGAATCTGACCCCTGTTTCTCTTGAGATATTTTAATATAAATGTACAAATGCCTTGGAAATCTGACATGACTATATATATATATGTGTGTGTGTGTGTGTGTGTAGTACTAGTAGTAGTATATGAACATTGTAACTAGCTTCTTTTTGGTTTAGTTCATTGGGACATTGTGTTTGTCATAGAAAGTGGTATGCAGGTTTATACAAGTTTATTAGTTGGTGTAGAACCTGGATATATATACCATAAACAATTCAACAATACATGTCAGCTTATTTCTTAAATAGAATAATTATATTACTTGGGAGTTGTGTGACAAGAGAACAAGCTCAATTTTCTATATCAATGACAGAAGTTTCATTTAATCAAAGTTAGTAAGCTATGCCATTTAATTCTCCCAGCACAACAAGCAAGAGATATATTTTTTTTTCTCCCCACAAAGTGGCAACAGCTGATGTGTGTGTGCCTAGTTGGACATCTCTTTCTGGCCAGCGATCGATTCCATCTGCAAAATCTGAGGTCAGCACCTTAGTAACTACAATAATTCAGGGAATCATCCAACTGTACCAAGCCACAAGTGTTGTATGCACACCTTCCACAATGTTTACAGCTTCAGACGCAATAACAAAAATGCCTAGAATGTCTGCTTCCATAACAATATCATCCTCTGCAGACGCTAGTACAACAACAATCCCACCTTCATCCACTACATCACCAATGTCTGTAACTGCAACTCCTACCACAACACTACCATCATCTTCAGGTTCAAACACAATAATAGTTCCTACCACATCTAGAAGTATGACTTCTTCATCAATCGAAATCTCGGCCCCAGATGATTCTACATTGACAGTATCTGCATCTCCTATCTCAACATCAGTGCCTGGAACTGGAACTGCAACTTTTACCACAAAAATACCAACATCCAAATCATTACCTATAATCACTGCATTAACAGAATCTACCACATCAGCTCTTACCATATCATCATCCGTCACAACATCTGCCCCACCAGACTATAAATCAACAACATCTGAACCTATGAACTCTACACCACCAATGTCTTTAGGCTCTATGACATATACCGTTATGAATTCATCTTCAACTATGACCACTAGACCCCCAAAATCTACTACAAAAATACCTATTACTTCAACCTCAGTCAGAGTAGCTACCCTGCCAGACTCAATAACAAAATTATCAGTGCCTCCATATTCTACATCAACAATGCATGTAACTTCAGCCTTGACCTCAACAATACCAATATTTTCAGCTTCAACAACAAGACCTTCAATTTCTGTTCCAATCACATCCATAAATAAGAATTCATCCTCAACCACAATTACTGCCCACCCATATTCCAGTACAACAATACCAATAAATGCATCTCGTGTCTCTCTTTCTCCCTACCCACATTTTGCATCAACACTATCTACACCTTCATCCTCTACAATAATACCTGTAACTGGAGCAGCTACTAGAAACATAGCAGCATCTACAACATCAACAAAAATCACTGCAACTGTAGAATCTAGCACAACACCTATAACATCATCCTTTATCACAATATCTACCTCTCCAGACTCTACCACAACAATATCTATACCTCCATCATCCACGCAATCAATGTCTGTACCTTCTGCCTCCACATTACCATCATCTTCAGCCTCAATGATAAAACCTTCAACTTTAGTTACTACCACATCAAAAACGATGAGGTCATCCTCAAACACAATTACTGCACCCCAAGACTCTACCACAACAATGCTTTTAACATCATCCTCTGCCACGCTACCTACATCACGAGAATCCGTCTTGACAAAAATACCCTCTACAACAATGCTTATACCTGTAAACTCAAAAAGAAATATTCCAATATCTTTTTCAAGCACAATCGTTATACCGGCAGAATCAAACACAGGGATATCAACCTCTGTTACCATTATGAATTCAACTCCACCAGACTCTGCATTGACAAAACCTGGGCATTCATTGTCAACATCATCAATTCCTTTATCCTCAGCTTCTCCGACATCCATAATAACATTATTACCCTCAAGCACAACAAATGCACCCCCAGAACCCACCACAACAATACCTATAAATGCAACTTCTATCTCTTCATCTCCCTTACCAGATGTTACCATGACAAAATCTGCAATTTCATCCCTTAAGATGATGCCAATACCAGTAACCTCAAAAAGAAATATTCCAATATCCATTTCATCAAGTACAATCATTATACCACCAGAATCAAACACAAAAACATCAACCTTTGTTACTATCTCTACTCCACCAGGGTCTGCATTGACAAAACCTGTTCATTCATTGTCAACATCATCAATTCCTTTAGCTGCGGCACCTCCCACATCTATAGCAACATCATCAGTTTCAACCACAATTGCACCCACAGAACCTACCACAACAACACTTATAAATGCAACTTCTATGTATACATCTCCCCTATCAGATGTTAGAATGACAAAATATGCAATTTCATCCCTTAAAACAATGCCAATAACTGTAACCTCTACCAGAAATAGCCAAGTATCTACGTCATCAACCACATTCACTATGCCACCAGAAACTACAAAAACAACACCATCATTCTCTCTTACTAGATCTGTCCCTCCAGACTCTACCTCAACAAAATTTGCTCATTCATTGTCTACATCATCAGTCAATTCATACTCAACGTTGGCCACAAAAATACAGATATCATCAGGCTCAATCACAAGTACTGCACCCCCAGAACCTACCAAAAGAATACCTATAAGTGCATTTTATTCCACTATAGCTCCCCTACCAAATGTTACCTTAACGAAAGATACTGCATTGTCAAAATCAATGCCTGTAACTCCAACCTCTGCCAGAAATATCCCAATATTTACTTCTTCGATCACAATCACTACACCACCAGAATCTCCCATAAAAAAAACATCACCCTCTTTTACTACATCAACCCCATCAAATCCTACCTTAACAAAAACAAATTCTTCTTTTACATCAGTTCCTTTACGCACAGCATCTAGAATACTAACAACACCTTCTGCCTCAACCAAAATCATTGCACTCCCATTACCCACCACAACCATTCCTAAAAAAACACCCTCTGTCACTTCATCTCAAACAACGATACTTGTAACTGAAAGCTCTACTAGAAATATACCAATATCTACTTCATCAATCACAATCAGTAAAACACCAGAAACTACCACAACGTTACCATCATCCTCTCCTACCAAATCAACTCCACAAGATCCTACCTTAACAAAACTTACATCTTCACCTTCTAGACTAATGTCTGTAACTATAATGTCTGCCAGAAATATAGCAACATCTGCTTCATCAATCACGATTTCTACACCACCAGCATTTACTACATTTGTGTCAAAAACTACA
This sequence comes from Cyphomyrus plagiostoma, assembly GCA_019775915.2. Taxonomy (NCBI): domain Eukaryota; kingdom Metazoa; phylum Chordata; class Actinopteri; order Osteoglossiformes; family Mormyridae; genus Cyphomyrus; species Cyphomyrus plagiostoma. The sequence continues at coordinate 12,540,705 of JABFEA020000017.1, read as the reverse complement.
ACTGGATTAAGTACATCAAAAACAACTGTGACAAGAACTGCAAACATTTTTCCAGTCTCTGCATCAACATCTTCATCCACTAGTCACTCTAAACCAACAATTTCTTCAGGTTCTCTTCCAGTGCTGACAAGTGAATGCCTAACCAATGCAACCATCCCAACAAATGTGTTTAAAACTACAATTGCTAGATCTAGGACAAAATTAAGGACAACGGCACCAGCTGCAAAAAGGGTTCCAAACATTTCCCCAGTTTCTGCGTCATCAAATTTATTCCTTTCTCAAATCATATCAAGAGTCTCTTCAGCCTCTCCTCCATCAATGACAAGTGAATCCCCATCCCATCCCACCACCTCAAAAACTAGAGCAGCTGGATCCAGTGTAACATCATCAACAATGGTGACAGGTACTGCAAACATTATCCGAGTCTCTACATCATCCACTGCATCACTGAGAAGTCAGTCCAGAACCCATGCTAATGTCTCACCATATATGTCTAAAACTACAGTGTCTGGATCAATTACAACATCAGTGACATCTGCAACAACAGCTGAATCTCGTACCCCAACAATTGAAACAGCTGCTACAAGTACTGGAAAATTTTTTCCAGTGTCCATGTCATCATCTTCATCATCTAGTCAAGCTTCAAGAAAAATGTCTTCAACATTATCTTTATCCCCTAGTCACACTACACCAAAAAGCTCTTCAACCTCTGCTCCTTCAATGATAAGTGAATCTCAAACCCATTCCACCATCTCGTCCAGTATAAAATCATCAACAACTGCAGCTGATACTGCAAACATCATATCAGACTCTGCACCATCATCATCATCATCCCTTAGTCACATTACATCAACAACTTCTTCAGCCTTGCCTCCATCAAACACAAGTGAATCCTTAACCCATGCTATCATCTCATCATCTGTGCCCATAA
>JABFEA020000017.1:12518911-12529455 GCA_019775915.2 Cyphomyrus plagiostoma | reverse complement strand
CTGTCCATCTGTGGACTCACCCTAGCAGTATGTGGCTCAGTAGGCTAAGCCTGTGTGCCTGAAATCACAGAGTCACTGGTTCAAATCCAGCCTCTGCATGTCTGCGTGTCCTTAAGCAAGGTGCTTAACCCCCAGCTCCCTGGGTGCTAATATGGGTGGCTGCCCTTTGTGGACAACTTACTCTATTAAAAAATGAACAAATTGAGGTAGGCATAAAGACAATTTCCCCATGTGGATCAATAAAGTATTGATTATTATTATAGTGAGGATTCTACCCATGGTGCTGGATGTCTGTATCTATTCATTTTTTGAAACCACTTGTCCTGTTTGGGGATGTGGGGAGTCAGGAGCCCATGGGTGGAAGGCAGGGAACGATCCAGGATGGGGGGCCGAACCATTGCAGGCCGCATTCACTATTCAGCCACATACTCACACATATGGGCAATCTGGCAACTCAATTAGTCTCAGCATGTTTGGAGTACTAAGTAAAACCCAGGGACAACATGGGGGGACATGCAAACTCACAGAACCCTGACAGAGACTCGAACCCAGGTCCCAGAGGTGTGAGGGAACAGTGCAAACCCCTACAACGCCACACTGCTTTGTCACAATAATACTAATAATAATAATTATTATTATTATAATTATTGTTGTTGTTGTAATAATAATGAGCAGGATAATGAGCAGTTGCAGGACAGCACCAAGCCTACAGAGGTTTCCTTCTTAAGCTCTTTAAGCCCTTAAAGCTTAGCCCTAATTAGCCGGAATGAGAATTAGCAAGTTTTGCGACGCATGCAAGCAGCAAATTTCCGCACACTAATAAATGAGACGGTGGTGCTGCTGCTTGATTTAATGTTCATCTCCAATACGGTTTTACCTGCTTCCCTACCCCCACCCTGCCCCCCACCATATTCTTCCACGTTGACGTTTCCTTTCAGCACGGTTTCCTCAGGCAAGGTAAGCCGTTCCCGGTTATAATAAACTTCATTTGGTGGCATAATTAAACACTGCCGACCGTGAGAAACCTACGCAAAACTCTTTTTAGAATTAATTTTTATTTCGTTGCACCTAGACTCTGCAATTGTGGGCACTGATCCACAGTTATGAAGGTAAAAGTTTCCAAGTTGCCATTGCAATGCGGAGGCGGAGACCAGATGCAGCCGGCGAATGACGAAGGCGGGAGTTCAGGAGAATCTGCTGGGGTAGAACTTACGGCACGTAACACCCCCCACACAAGAGCGAACCCGGCAGGTGTCCGCAATCACAGTCAAGAGTTACCCAATTAGAGCACCCAAAAACAAAAGAACAGAGAAGCAAAAGCAACAGAAACCACCTGCGAATAACCGAAGCCCATTTCATGTGGGACTGAGGAGGTGTCCACTTTCCCATTAACACAGCGTGATCGACAAGGTAAGCTACGGGATAGGCAGCTAAGTCTGCTGTCCTTACGGCCGAATCAAAACACTCCCTCAACAAGGGGTCAGCTCCCTGAGCAGAAAATAACAAATTAATTAATTTGTCATAGCAGTAACGTGGTTCCGACGCAACCTCAGGTTGGGCGGACTGAGGGAAATGACGGCGACGGGACGGAATATTCTGCAGAGCCTCTGAATTTGGGAGACGAGCGCAGGGAAGACAGTTTCTACCGAGGTGTAAATCGTCACTCTCCGGGGAGTATTGGCTAAGGGACACCACGTTTACAGGCGAGGGTACCGGAGCCGAAACGGGCGAGGGGGCAGAGTTTGAGCGAACAAGGTAAGGTTTCAACATGTTAATGTGACACACGCGAGTTTTCCTCCTGCAGTTAGGAGTCTCGAGGGCATAATTGGTGGGACTAAGTTTCTCATGGATCACATACAGACGTGAAAAACGGGCACGCAGGGAGGAACTGGGCATCGGCAGAAGGGCTAGGACTCTGTCACCAGGTTGGAAACACCAGGACCTGGCAGACTGATCAAATTTCCTTTTCATCTCCTGCTATGCGGCTCCCAGCGACTTCCGAGCCAGGTCTCTAACCACCGACAACCGATGACAAAGAGAACTAACATACCTAGACACATCCTGCAAAGGGTTTGATACGCTTGGAGATAACCATTGCTCCTGTAACGCCTTTAGGGGGCCACGAACGGTATGACTGAACACTAACTCGGCAGGACTAAAACCGGTCGATTCTTGGACTGCATCGCGTATTGCAAAGAGGAGGAGGGACACTCCCTCCTCCTTACCTACATCCGAACAATAAGTACGCAGCATATTCTTAAACGTTTGGTGAAATCTCTCCAGTGCGCCTTGGCTCTCAGGGTGATAGGCGCCAGAAACTACATGACGCACCCCTAATTCGCGATTGACCTGAGCAAATAGGGTAGACGTGAAATTGGTACCCTGGTCTGACTGCACATATTTAGGAAGCCCAAAAGTGGTAAAGAACTTAATCAGATTTTTAACAATCACAGGAGTACGAAGGCTACGGACAGGAATGGCTTCCGGGAACCGAGTAGCGACACACATTAGGGTAAGCAAATACATGTTTCCCGAACGAGTTTTCAGTAGCGGACCCACGCAATCGATAATAACATGCTCAAAAGGCTCACTGATTGCAGGTATCGGCCGTAGTGGAGCTGGGGTGATGGTCTGATTCGGCTTTCCCACTACTTGGCAAACATGGCAAGATTTACAATAACGCTTTACATCAGAGTTGACCCCAGGCCAAAAGAAATACGTCTGAAGACGGACTAACGTTTTCCTGATACCCAGGTGACCCGAGCACGAGTGATTGTGAGTGAGGGACAACACATAGTCATGGTACAACTGTGGGACTACCACCTGGAACAGAGTAGCCCACTCGAAGGGGGAGTCTGGAGGGGTCCACTTCCGCATCAGCACGCGGTTGTGATAGAAATATGTGGTAAGGTGACTTTAAAGGTTCAGTTTGTGTTGCTGTCCAAGCCCAGTTGCCTGTTCCTGGGGTCACCTTTATCCTAGGGAATGATAGCATGGGGGGCAAGGTTTCACCGGGATTAGGGGACCCGGATCATCTGTAGAGGCAGCAGGTAAAGCAGACTCTCCCCGAAGTTGTCTCCAAACCGGAGATTTGTGTGAATGATGTTGCGGAGGAACTTCCTACTGTGTTTCCTGCGTGTGTGTTTACCCGCGCCCAGAAGCGCCGGCTCGCGGACATTGATCTTGTCGATTCCTTCATGTCCGAGTCTGCTTTACCTGCTGCCTCTACAGATGATCCGGGTCCCCTAATCCCGGTGAAACTTGCTGTGTCCCCTGAGGTCCCCTCCACTACAGAGGCTCTGATCGCTGCACAGACCTTTTCAGAAAAAGATGTTGGATGGCAGCATATGTTGCCCAAAAACCTGTATATATCGTTCAGCATTACTGGTGCCTTCCCAGATGTGCAAACTACCCAAGCCATGGGTAGGTCCCTCTCCTCTTTAGCCCGGTGGAAAAGGCATCCATAATTTCCCAAAAGAACTTGAAATTTTGATTCATCAGTCCACAGGACTGTTTTCCATTTTGCCTCAGTCCATCTTAAATGAGCTCGGGCATTTGTGGATGCAGAGAAAAAAATGTTTCAGCATTTGATATGTTGTCTTTATTCTATTTTCAATTAAACATGGGTGTCACGTCCCGCTCCAAACGATCCTCGTGTGTGCCACGCCCACCTCATTACCCTGTGTTTTACCTGATTGTTCTCACCTGATGCCTGTTTCTGCCAGCGTGTCCTGTGTATTTAGTCTTTGTCTTAGTCAGTCTATCCCAGATCCATCATTGATGTTACTACTGCTGTTTGCTGTCTGGTGTGCCCTCCATCCCGTCTTCGTCATTAAATTCCCGTTTACCCCGACTTCCCGGTTCCTTTCCTCTGTTTCTCCGCTCGCCGACCGCGAAGCGTGACATGATTTGTAATTTATATGATTTGTAAATTGTTGCATTTTGTTTTTATTTACACTTTACACAGCATCCCAACTTTTTTGGAAACGGGGTTGTAGATATCAAAGGTAAGATTCTCATCCATTTGATTACAAATGCATTAATTTCCTGGAACTTCATTGTTGATAACAGAGTTTTATTGATCTGTAAATTTTGTTTTTGACATAATGTGATTAGAATAAAGAGAATTCTGCTATGACAATATAGTTCTCAAAATCAGACCTACAGAATCATTCATGATTCTTACTGAATGGTGCAATTTAAAGGAAATGCCTATTTAGTAATTGGACAACTATCAAAAGAAAGTATTCATGATGAAATTGCACATATGACTAAAAATGTTCCTGTTCATTTAAGTTTGAGACATATAATGAAAGTAACATTGAATAAATTAATAAATAAATAAAAATTTTAGTTCTTTGTTGTACAACTGACTGTCAATGAATAATATTTATTCATTAATGAATTTGCTAATCTAATTTTGTTGTTTAACTGTCAGATTTTCATTTAATAGCATTGTGCTGTCTGTTGATACATAATATGCTTGCATTGCTGTGGAGCTGACTTTAACCACTGCAGAAACGGTTAAACTGTTGTTTTTGGTATCTGCAATATTTTATAATATCTCACCATTAAAATGAATGAGAAGTTATATTGTTCTGAATGCAAAGAGCAGGTATTGCTGTTCAAAAAAGCTAGGAAAAAATAGGGTACAACAAGGATGTAATTGTGTCACCACAGAAAGATTCACACAACTAATTCGGCCATCTGTGGCCTGTACTATGAAGCGGGGTTACTAGCTTATCGGAGTAACTTGTCAGATTTAAGGTATCACAGTTTAAATGGTCATCATATTCGTTCACTTACATTTTGCCCAGACTTCCTTAAATCCGACAAGTTACCCCGATAAGCCAGTAATCCTGATTCGTTGTACAGGCCCCTGGAAAAACATAAACAACAACAAGCCTTGGATCCTTACAAAGGGGAAAATGATAGATTTCAGCATCTCACAATGCAAGTATGATGTCATGTACTGGAAGAATTTTACCACAGTAAATTTCCAACCCAATCTGCTGACACCACCCTGCACCTTGAGCACATAGGGATATTTCAAGACTCTACTTTAGAGAAATACTTTTCCTCAGATGACGCACAGAATAAACTTTTTATTTTTTTTGTTTGCTGTCTCACCAGAAGATTTTTAAAATACCAAGGCCAGACATTCCTATAAGGATATCTACTTCCTGAACAGTTAATGAGCGAGTGCTATTCTTCACATTAGTCATTTGGTGGATAAAAATCCTAGAAATCTTAAAAATATATAAAAAATTAAATTATGGTTAACTATACTGTCAATATAATGATGATAATATATAAAACACAGAAATAACATAGATTAGTTTGAATTTTCAAAAAAAAATAGAATTGTACAAATCCTGATAATAGGGGTGCCAAGCAACTGCATGACAACTAGGAAGAAGTAAGACAGTGGACAAAAACAGTCTTGACATTTCCTATAATCTTTCATAGGGAACAGACTTTACCTTTTGTGCAGTATAGTCTCAGTCATGCATTATGATAATTTGCTGAAGGTCAATGATGGTTTCAACAAAAGAATGAATGCTGAGAACCAGAAACCCTCCTTTCACGTCACATGGGTTTGATTTCAACAGCATTTGGCGTGCAGTGAACCATTCTCCAGTGGTGATCTATATCTGATGCAGCAATCACCTAAATAACACTGGATGTCAGTTTGACTTTACAGAACTGACGTGCAGAGAAATATCACACAGTCCCATGCTTCCCCTGACGCAGTGACCTTATGAAAGGGAACAAATGATGTTACAGTGTACGTGACGTAAGGATAATAATGACAGTAAAAACAACAGAACAAGAATAATATTAATAATAATAGTGGGTTGGCATACCATCCTCGGTTATTCCCTGCCTTGTGCTTGTAGTTTCTGGGATAGGCTCCGCCCCCCCAACCTGGCATAGAACAAGAGGATATAGGAAATGGTTGGATGATGATGAGTAATAATAATAATAACAACAACAGCACTAATAATAATAATAATTAGACTCATTTGTGATTCCAGTAGAGATTTTTTATCACTTGAACTGAAAAAACAGCATATTACCATTGAAAAAAGGATTTCCTGTAATTATGAATATTTAAATTTTACTTACATTTTTTTTAAACTATTTTACACCTACACTATACTGCCAAAAATATTGGGACTCCCCTCCAAATCACTGAATTCAGGGGTTCCAATCATTTCCATAGCCACAGCCATATAAAATTAAGCACCTAGGCATGCGGACTGCTTCGAACATCTGTGAAAGAATGGGTCACTCTCAGGAGCTCAGGGAATTCAAGCGTGGTACCATGATAGAATGCCACCTGTGCAATAAGTCCATCATAAATTTCCTTGCTACTAAATATCCCACGGTCAACTGTAAGTGGTTATATAACAAAGTGAAAGTAATTGGGAACAACAGCACCTCAGCCGCTTAGTGGTAGGCCATGTAAAATCATAAAGTAGGGACAGCGCATGCTGAGGTGCACAGTGTGCATAATTCATCTGGCAATATAGTGCAGTTAGTTTCATCCATACAGTGATTTACTCACAGAAAGAAATCCAGACATAAGTAATGAACACAAATTAATTTAGCATAACAAATCCACCAGCATAGCTAACTGTAAAAAAAAACCTTTCATTAATCAAGGAATAAATTCATTTTCTAACCATACAAGTTCACTATTATAATAGAGAAACTGTGAATTCCACTGAGAAAAGGGACATAATAAGAAGAAGAAGAAGAAGAAAAAGGAGATGAAGAAGAATTTTCATATTATTATTATTAATAATAAAACTGATTTTTATTCCTTATTTTAAAGAAATATATTTAAATGATAGATTTTAACCTATTTAAAAAATTTAGTGGGGGATCAAAACTCTTATCGGAGATCAAAGTTTCTTAGTCATACTTATTTATAACTGTATAGTGCAGTCACTCGTCGTGATAGCATCAGAAATCATTCAACAAAGTGTTTTCACGGTTGAACAAAAAATAATAAAACAATGTCACCATTCATAACACAAAGCACACAAAGACATAAAAATGAAGGGAGTGACTTCCACAGTGAAATATATGCTTTTGAAAAAAAAGAAAAAAAAACGGACGTCACCCCTGGTTACTTATAAAATGAAGGACAGTTTGCTTTGTGACATGCCACTCACAGGACTACACATATACTTGTGAACAGGTGGACTTACATACGCATGTAACAGAAGATTAAAGGTTAACTGATACATTAACAAGGTAAGTGTGAAAGCTGGTAATTACAGGATAAACAAGCAGAATTTATTCATTTCTGTTTCCCAGTGGTTGTTTTCATTATAACAATCTACATCATTAGGTCTATATGACATACTTTCATGCATCCATCCAACTATTAATACTGCCTAAAATGAAATTGAGTCACTGGTAAACATTTCAGATATAATGAATGTTTAATTAATAGCTGTATTTTTAGATTAAAAATAAGTTTTCTTTCCATGTGAACTAAATATATTGAGTAAATATAAAAATATGGCTATTTCTGTGGTCACAGAACAGTTACAATTTCAATGAATCATGTAAAATATATCATTAAACATATTAAATCTTAGATTTAGGGACAACGTCAGCCTTCTTGGACTTGATAGTGGGTTTTATTTTTCTTTGTATATTAGAACGTTTCATAAAATAATTAATGATACAACCAGAAGCTTGTAAGAAGCTACTTAGATGTTAACTGAACTACTTTAAAAAATCATATGCATATTAGCAGATAAATACATCCCAGGACTACAATTACTTCAACAGGTCGAGAAAGTACATTGAGCACGATACAGGGAATACTGGATTCATAACTGAAAATAAGCTGGTATCAAAGTATTGCATAAAGCCTTGATGTGATTGTGTTAAAAGGTTACTGTGACTTACCATAAGATAAATCGATAGACTTTATGGCAGTGTACTCATGTGTGGGTTTGTAAATGCAGTTTATAGTCACTAAACTAGGAAAACCTGCTTATTAACACAAACACTTTGCTTCTACAAACATTACATTATGAGGCTACAGCTAAATACAGTACAGGCCAAAAGTTTGGACACACCTTCTCATTCAATATGTTTTCTTTATTTTCATGACCATTGATAGATTCTCGCTGAAGGCATAAAAACTATGAATGAACACATGTGGAGTTATGTAATTAACAAAAAAAGGTGAAATAACTGAAAGCGTTTTATATTCTAGTTTCTTCAAAATAGCCACGCTTAGCTTAGTATCTCAGAAACAGCTACAATCAGTGTTTCCTGCATCACAGTATCTGAAATTTTCAGAGACTGGTGCAAAAAATAACAGCTTGGTACAACTATGGTGTGTAAAAAACTCAACTAGCCTTAAACTGGTTTGTGAGACGGGAACTTCTACAGTACCTGGTATTACGTATGTGGTGCTATTAATCAGCCATTCAGACTACCTATGCATATCAATTCAAAATGAGAAGCACAACTGAGAAAACATTAGTAATAGCAAGTGAACTGTGAACATATATTCCATGTATATTGCCAAAATAATCAATTATTGAGAGGCAGCACATTTGAATCTAAATAAAACCTGCAATATTGCCAGCTTCATAAAGGTTCAGTTGAAGTTTATCCTTATATAGAACATTAATGGAAAAAAATACATTTTCATGTTTATCACTTATATAGATTATATTAAACTTCCCTATAAATTAGCCATGGTTATGATGTACATTTCCGGATTTTTTTCAGTATATTTGGATGACTAAATAAATACAAAGTGAAATGTACATAGAGTACATGATATGCGAGCAATGCAATTTCCTGCACTACAGTATCTGGAATTTTCAGAGAATGATGCGAAAATACGCTGCCTGGCCAAAAAAAAAGTCACCATTTGAATTTTTAGTTGGACCCCGTTTAGCTTGATTATGGCGCACGTTCATCACGGCGCTGTTACCACAAGCTTATGCAGCATCTCAATATTTTTTTACATCCATATTTGCATTCATTCCTCACCAAGATCTTGTATTGATGAGTTGGACCACTCCATAAAGTCTTCTTCAGCACATTTCAAAGATTTTCAGTGGAGTTAAGGTCAAGACTCTGTGGTGGCTAAATCATGAGTGAAAATTATTCCTTATGCTCCTGAGCCATTCTTTCACAGTTTAAATAAGATAAACCTAGGCATCTTCATCCTGGAATATGTCCATGCCATCAGGGAAGAAAAAAATCCATGGACGATGGATGAAGCTGTAACCTGGCCATCCAGTAGATTCGGGTACCCAGCTGACTTCTCTTTATTGCTGTATAACATTGCTGAGCTGTAATAATGATCCAGTCTTTGGCTCTTAAGTATTTGCAGATTTAAATTCAAATTGTGACTTTTTTTTTGGGCCGGACAGTGTAACTGGTTGGTGATACAACCATGGTGTGTAAAAAAACTTATCTAGATTTAAACTGGTTGGTCACACAGGGGCTTCTACCTGGTAGTACATATGTGGTGCTATTAATCTGCCATTCAGACTACTGCACATCAATTGAAAATAAGAAGCACAACTGACAGGTGTGACGTACTGCGATGAACTGGCATATCACACATAGTTCTCCATGTGTTATTCCCTGTGGATTGCAAAAATAATCAGTTATTGAGAAGCAGTGCATGTTCAACTAAATTAACAGCTATAATATTGCTGGCTTTGTAAAGGTTCTATTGAAGTTAAGTCATATAAAGAACAATAATTGTGTTAAGTAAAATTAAGTATTTTCATGTATCAGGAACGAAAGAAATGAAAGCAGACGTGGGGAAAAGCAAAGCAGGCTTTATTTAAAAAAAACAAAAGTACTGTAGGGAAAAAAGGAAAAGGACCGTGAGGGCTCAAAATGGGGTGGGGTCAATCAGGAGAGAAGACTGGGTACAGGGCAGACTGGGGAGTGCAGGCAGGTAGCAATTTCACACACTTAGCCATACAATGACTAGACTGGGGAGCACAGGATGAGGAGACACTATAGACACCACAGATGAGGGAGCAGGCACCTCGGATCATCCACACGCGGGCTGAAACGAGAGGCAGAGTTAAATGAGGAACAGGTATGGCTCGTTAGTGCCACACCATGTGGAACACAGGGAAAAAAGGCATAAAGGTATATTATGACAGCATTTACAGTTATGCTTATGTCATTATTACTTAATTCATTACCTGTTCTCTCCTTCAGAATGTTTTCCAGAAACAAAAATAACCAACCAACCAGAAAAATTATAATTTTAGTGTGTTTCTTGACTGGTGAGTTATCCATCAGATATTATTATAATCAGCAAAGTGAATTTGGACTGTATATTAACTGTTATTCAAACACTCTATATTTTACTTTAACAGCTGCAGCATTGGCACCAACTGCTACCAATGCCACTGTTACTTCAGACATGACTGTAGACACTGTTACAACAGCACCTGCCACACTGACTACTGAAGAGCTGACAATTACTTGGGATACCTCTGTATCAGCTGAAATCAGCATTCCTGCAA
>JABFEA020000017.1:12464878-12484975 GCA_019775915.2 Cyphomyrus plagiostoma | reverse complement strand
CACCTGATTCTGTCATTACTTCAGTTGTAGAACGAGCAGACTTTCCAGTGATTGCTGCAGTTGTGCTCTTTGCTGTAGCTGCAGTTGTCATTTCACTTGAATTTGGTATTGCTTCAGTTGTAGAATGAGCAGTCTCTCCAGTCGTCACAGCAGTTCTACTGTTTGATGTAGAAGCAGTTGTCATCTCACTTGAATCTCTTACTGCTTCAGCTGTAGAATGAGCAGTCTTTCCGGCCGTCACAGCAGTTGTACTCTTTGCTGTAGTGGCAGTTGTCATTTCACCTGATTCTGTCATTACTTCAGTTGTAGAACGAGCAGTCTTTCCAGCCGTCACAGAAGTTGTACTCTTTGCTGTAGTGGCAGTTGTCATTTCACTTGAATTTGGTATTGCTTCAGTTGTAGAATGAGCAGTCTTTCCAGCCGTCACAGAAGTTGTACTCTTTGCTGTAGATGTAGTTGCAATTTCACTTGAACCTGTTATTTCTTCAATTGTAGTATGAGCAGTTTTTTCAGCTGTCACAGCAGTTGTAATCCTTGCTGTAGAAACAGTTGCAATTTCACTTGATTCTGTCATTGCTTCAGTTGTAGAATGAGCAGTCTTTCCAGCTGTCAAAGATGTTGTACTCATTGCTGTAGAAGCAGTTGTCCTTTCACTTGAACCTGTTATTGCTTCAATTGTAGTATGAGCAGTCTTTCCAGCTGTCAAAGATGTTGTACTCTTTGCTGTAGAAGCAGTTGTCATTTCACTTGAACCTGTTATTGCTTCAGTTGTAGAATGAGCAGTCTTTCCAGCCGTCACAGAAGTTGTACTCTTTGCTGTAGTGCCAGTTGTCATTTCACTTGAACCTGTTATTATTTCAGTTGTAGTATGAGCATTCTTTCCAGATTCCACAGCAGTTGTACTCTTTGCTGTAGTGGCAGTTGTCATTTCATTTGATTCTGTCATTACTTCAGTTGTAGAACGAGCAGTCTTTCCAGCCATCACTGCAGTTGTACTCTTTGCTGTAGTGCCAGTTATCATTTCAGTTGAATCTGTTATAGCTTCAGCTGTAGAATGAGCAGTCTTTCCAGCCGTTGCAGCAGTTGTACTCTTTGCTGTAGATACAGTTGTCATTTCACTTGAACCTGTTACTGCTTCAGTTGTAGAACGAGCAGTCTTTCTAGCCGTCACAGAAGTGTTACTCTTTGCTGTAGATGTAGTTGCAATTGCACTTGAATCTGTTATAGCTTCAGTTGTAGAACTAGCAGTCTTTCCAGCCGTCACAAAAGTTGTACTCTTTACATTAGTGGCAGTTGTCATTTCACCTGATTCTGTTATAGCTTCAGTTATAGAACGAGCAGTTTTTCCTGCTGTCACAGCAGTTATAGTCTTTGACGTAGAAGGAATTTTCATTTCACTTGAATCTTTTATTGCTTCAGTGGTAAAATGAGCAGTCTTTCCAGCCTTCGCTAGAGTTGTACTTTTTGCTGTAGAAACAGTTGCAATTTCACTTGATTCTCTCGTTGCTTCAGTTGTAGAATGAGAAGTTTTTCCAGCCATCTCTGCAGTTGTTCTCTTTGCTGTAGATGCAATTGTTATTCCTTTGCTTGTAAAATGAGTCATCATTTGGCCTACTTCTACTGTTGTTGCTTTTATTGTAGAAAAACCTGTTGTTGCAGTTGTAGTTTCTTTATCAATTGTCATGTTCCCAATTGTTTCCTTTGTCATTTTGGTTGCTGCTGTAGTTGCTGTTGCTAAAGAATAAAATGTCATTTTATTTCTAGCATTTATCCATGCATTCAAAATATAACATTTTGCTTCCTGATAAACATCTTCTCTAAGATACTTCCTTCTGTGTGCTATGTATTTTCCTTTTGTCTATACTGTATTTTAACATAAACTCTCCATTTTACTATTAATAATTTTCTAAGAAGCAGTTATATGAATACAACACAGAGACACAAGCATATTTCAATGCATAAATAAAAAGAATTCGTGGGATACTTACTCCTTTCTATTATTGTCCAGGGATCTACAGGAAAGCTGAAGACGGAGGGGATAAAAGCAAGGGAAAAAAGGGTGGTTGTGACCTGACACAGGTTTGGGCTCGGATTTTCAAACTCAAGGTCAAGATCCACACCCACCAATGCTGAAACATTCCTGTAAGGAAATATAATTCACTTAGCCAATAATTGCAGTGGTCCATTCAACAACCAGAATCTCATCTGGCCACACACAACAAAAGAGCTTTGACCTGGGGCCTCATGTATAACGACATGCATAGAATTCAGACTAAAACATGGCGTATGGACAAAACTAGGAATGCGCGTAAGCAAGAAAAATCCAGGTGCATAAGAATTTGTGTAAGCAGAGATCTACACACATTCCCTTTATAAATCCCAATGAGTGTGAAATTTTACATATGTGAATGAGCCCACAGCCAACCCCCCCAACCTGCCCTTAATTATGTATATTTGAATATGCAAATCTGTATCAAAACCCGCTTTGTTCTATTTTTCTTAAACAACAATGGATAAACCACATGGGAAAAAGGCGTATTTCAGCAAGTGCGAAGAGGAGGTCATGTTAACAGAAATAAAGAAAAGAAAAGTGGTATTATTTTGTGGATCAAGTACTGGCCTTAGCAATAAATGAAAGTTGCCGGAGTGGCACAGCATGGCGGAGTCAGTTAAAAGTGTTGGTTCCAAAATTTGCACGGTGGCTGAAATGAAAATAAAGTGGTCAGACATTAAAATCAATGTGAAAAAATGAGCGGCTCACCGTACGAGTCTTAATAGCGCAGGCAGAGGTGGTGGAATTCCCGGTCTCAAACCCTTTAAGCAACGAGTTGCTGCAATGATCGGGGACACTTTTATTGGGGGAGGGGGATGCCGATGTCAGTGCGAGTGAGTGTTTTTCATACCTTACTTGTTTGAATTACTTGCGTGTTTATGAATAACACGTAGGGCACAGATGCGGTGTTACTTTCACTTATTCTTACAGACAATAGCACAAGAGATGCCCCAAGTGCCGAGGACAACACAGATGGTATTGGTGCTGCTCTGCCGAGCACATCTTTGGGTGCTGACTGCACACATTTCCATGCTTCAGAAACTGACCGTATGCTGACTGAAGCTGTACTGCAGTCACAAAAAGAAATCATGAATGCTGCAAGATGTTGCCAATGAATTAAGACATCTAAATGATACGCTGTGTGATACTGAGGTTGTAATGCTGTTCCATTTGGCGGAAAATTTGGTGGCTCTGGGTCAGATTCATCTTGCCTAAGTTCTTCTGATACCGGCAAGCCACGATTTTGTGCCAGATTATGCAACATGCTACATACGTGTACAATGTGACACAATTTTTGCTGACTCCATGTACAGCAGCACCCCACCGGTCTTGTTCATGCAGCACCAACAGCCTTAAAGCTGCCCTACAGTGCGCTCCACCACTGCCTGAGAATGGGGGGCAGCTCCTGTTCATTCTGTGGGTTTGTGAGCAACGTGAGAGGCCACGACTTCAGTGGGTATCCATTGTCGCCTAAAGAGTTGTCACATTGTTAAATCAAACAAAGCTTACAGTATTGGGCCAAATTATAAAATGGGATAATCTTCTTACCAAGTAGCCAACCATCACGTACCACCCCATTTTCAAGTTTGTTAACAACACTACTGTTTCTGAGAATGAACGAATCATGGGTTGAGCCAGGCCATCTAGTCACAACATTAATACAGGAGCATCAGAAGCATTTTGAATGGGGGGGAAATACTGGCATAAAATTTATGTTTTATGTTAAATGTGGGGGGATCCAAACAAATAATTATAAAATGTGAGGGGGACATGCTTCCTCACATGGCGGTGGCGATGCCCATGCATTAATGAAATCCATGTTCGAATTGCACATAATTTGTACATTAATAGAGTGAAAGTACTTTCTATTTACATAAGCATAAGCAAATTCGTTCTCAGGAGGTGCCTTTATAGCAATGTGCGCGCAGTCGATGGCTCGGATTACATTGGGAAAACCAGACACCGCTGCAAATTGCGCTGTAATGTTTGCCTGTTCAACCACAGTGTAAGGAAGTTTTATGTATTTGGATGACAAGCGGATTATGCTGTCCCATACAGCTGGCATGGCGCGACTCAGTGTTGACTGAGAAATACCCGATTGATCCTCAAGTTCTCGCTGAAAAGCACCTGCGGCTAAGAACCCGCGAGTGGACAGAACTTGTAAAGGAACAGGTATAGCGCAATTCCTCATCATCTGTCTTTGTAATGCTAGCCCCAGTTTAGCACACACCTCCAAAAAGATTACTCTTGGAAACTTAGAGACTTAGAAGCTGGTCATCATCATTGGATAAAAAAATCACTATGATCCCTGAATATGCGCTCTCTTCTGATTCATCCATAAGCTATGTCTTCCAATAACGCAAGAGCTGCCTTGGTAGTTGTAATAGTTTGGTCATTTTCTGCACTGTTTTATTACTACAAATTGATTAAAAATCAGGTGCCGTACATTTGTAAACAATATACAATTAATGTTGGTGTACTGGATAAAGTCAACATCATGATTGTGAGTTTAAAAAGGGAAACCACAGTAGCAGTGACTTGCCCCTAAGTGCCGTCCGTTTATGAAACCGAACAGAAACGTGCATACACCTGAAGCTGCCGTGAGAATGTGCGTAGCGGTACGCTAATTTTCATTTTAATATATCTCGACGTTAGCGTGGAAACGGACGTACGCACCATTTATACATGAGGCCCCTGATCTTACAATTTGAACAACACCACAGAATTTGCTTAGTGGAGAGAGTTGTATGGTGATGTTATCCAGATTAATGAAAGAAACACAAATTCAATAACACTATACTAATATATTTCAATAGAAGACCCAAAATGACAAATATTCATACTGTTCTGTGATTACACAACTAAAATTTCAAGCTTCCCAGACATACCTGTAAAACCCAATTTTGTACGTAATGAGTACAATCTTGGTCTTCAGATACTGTTAACTGGGTTAGTATAGTCATGGCTCAAGCAATCAATTTCAAAGGAAATGATAAATCACCCAAATGTTGTAGAATTTCTAACAATATATTAAGGGCTGGAAAAAGTAAAAGCATTATGGACAGGAGATACTGATATATTAATGAGCACCTGAAACGGTTAATCCTGCAGTTATTGAATGATGTTGGATACTGTCTGATGAAAATCGTATCAATCTGTGGAGTCAAAGAAAATGATAAAACCTGCAACAAAAGCTGAACCAAACCATAATGTGTCATCTCTCTCATGAAGAGATGAGAAGGAAAGGCACAGACCATTACACTGATGCCACCCATCATGATATAATATTATACTGCACAAAAGGAAAGGCTGTCAGGACCTCAGTGGTGATGTTCTGTGCAAGATTTTGGAATTCATCAGAGGAAGGGTTGATAAGATCCAAGGTAAAATTCATCAATATGATAAACTCCATCTCGATCTGCTTGTTAAATGAAGGATGTGTCGTCTTTGTGGTTGCCATTATTACTTTTCTAGCAACATCTATTGCCGGAGAGACAGTCTGGCATTTGATGGTTATAGATGTCAGGCTTCCTGTAATCCCACCAAGAATCAAACACATTAAAATCCATAAAGTAGCAAAAAGACAAAAATTTGACATTATATTCTGGAACTGAAGAAATAGCTCAATTCTCACCAAAAAGTAGGAGGAGTAGAGAATTAAATGATTTCATTGTCTCCAAAGAGATGCAGCCTGTGGTGTACGTTGGATATCAGTTACTGGAATTACAATACAGAGGCATTTGTGTATTCATTCCTTTGTGATTATTTATTTGTTGCCTAAAATATCAACAGCTTTATTGGACATTAGAAATTAACATAGTGTCTTGTCTCTTATTTGTATTACAACATTGTTTCAGTTCATGAAGTAACCAGGAATTAAAATATAATTTTAAAATATATTGATTCCGTAGTTGAGAAGTGTCCAGCACATACATATTTACAGGCATTTCTGAAGGCAGAAATGCAAGAATTACATTATATTAGTTAAGTTTAGAACTGAAGTATTTTAAATATCTGTGGCCTGTACTACAAAGCGGGGTTACTGGCTTATCGGGGGTAACTTGTCAGATTTAAGGTAGCACAGTTTAAATGTACTTCATACTTGTTCACTTACATTTTGCCTAGACTACCTTAAATCCGACAAGTTACGATAAGCCAGTAACCCCGCTTCGTAGTACAGGCCACTGATGTTTAAAGGTATATTTTATTCATACATCTTCCAGTTCTAGAACTGTGAAGGCTACATGTGCACATGAATTGAACGTAAGTTTGCCTAACCAGATGTCTTTGCACTGCAGGAAGAAACCTGCCTGATCTGGGGAGAATATGCCAACTTCAGAGATACACAGCAGAGCCAGTAATCAGATTCAGAGGAATTATGTGGGAGCCACCAGGCTACCAAGAAATAGTTTGTGTTGTATCTCATTTATCCTGTGTTCCGTGAAAGCAGGTCTATTTTCAAAAGAATTACATAGGATAAATGAATCACAGAATTACATTAAAACCCAGATATTTTAAAGGAGCTGGAAATGAAAACACAGACCAGCCAATCTCTGCTGTTCCCTACTATATGGTATTGTGTATAATGTTGAAGCCATATCGAAATTAGATGTTATATTTGTGGTTTTGCAAATTGAGATTTGAGTGCCCGCATAGTATATGACTCACAATAAATAAATGTGAAGAAATTAATTATTAGAAACTCAGATACAGATGTTTTCACAAAAATGGTTTACTGTCAAGCCTGTCCCCTATGCCCTCACAACTGTAACCGCGGCCAGAATAAACTGTTAGAAGATTGATTGATGGATTATTAGTCATATTTTATTCATATTTGGTAAGTCATGGAGTATCACTTCCTCACTGATTTTTAACTATGGAATAAGAAGTTGTATTTTGTAAGAAAAAGTTAATGAAACAAAATAATGAAAGAAGTGAAACAAGATATTTTTCCCCTTCCTGAAGTAAAAAAATGAATTAATATGTATTCAAATTATTTAATTATTAAATTAAATTAAAACTATGATTAAAATGTATTATGTTTCCTATTTTCATTCGGTGTTGCAGGTTTTATATGCAGAGTATCCTAATTGATCATTATTATTATTATTATTATGGTTAATGAATTAATCAGTGATAATAATTACTTACAGTTTGTTTTAGTTGACATGAAGTAGAAGTCCCTTGGAGTCTGGCATGAAGATGGTAAACACCTCAGCTGCTAATGTGCAGTGAGATTGTCAGAAATTGTAACCGAAAGATGTAGTTTTTAAGGAGGAAGTCGTGGGCAGTATTACATATTCCAAAGAATGTGTGATAGGTAGTTTTTCCTGTTCTAAAAAATGTAATTGTCCATTTTCTTCTCAGTGCCAAATATGGTGAGAAGGTATTGTTTTGTCAGGTTGTCTTTGATTCTTTGGTATGACCAATGTGCAGAGAATGTGTTCATGGAGATGAGGGACCAGTGGATAACAACATGTCTTGCAACATCTCTCAGTATCTGGTAGATGATTCTTCAAATTAAAATACACACATTGGTTTAAATACACATTTCACATTAATTATTAAATTATTTTTTGATGTGTGATGTTTCAGTCCACAAACATTTCTCTCTTTAAATACATGAATATTGGATAACAGCAAAATGGTGATAGAAAGCAATAATTTAAATTCATAATTAAATATATTATTTTATATTATAAATATATTGATATAATTAAACGATACTTATAAATTATTCAAATGTAACTGTTTCATCTGTATAAGATTATATTTGATACTAATGTATGAACCCTATAAGGAAGCTGAAGTTATCTTTCCAAAAGCAGTAAGAAATTTTAAAAAGAAAAACCTGTTTTTTCTCATTACCATAAATGAAACTGATTTATTATCAATAAGTACTAACAAAAGAAAAAATGAAAATGGGCAACCATCCAACTACCAGGTCTGAATGTACTGTAGAATGTTGCGTTTATTAAACTAGAGATCTAGGCTTGGTTTCATAAATAAAATAGAAATTAATGATACACTAGAAATATTACAAAAGTTAGAAACACATGAATAGGTAGTATAGTTTAATATTAACTGATGAAATTATTTCTAACAGTTACTGTATTTTTAATTGTTATGGACAGAAAGTCTTTGTGGTATACCTCCAAATGTAGGATTAAAAATTAATACTGGCTGGTGCATCACTAATAAATAGCAATACTTTAAGACTTTAAAGAGCCACCAAAACTGATAAATGTTACTTGAATATATAGTTCACTTTGTTCTAAGCAATGTATAGACATGTCATGTTTGATGTTGGATTCACTGGTCTTTTTAAATACTTTTCTTTTTAATTATACATATTCAGAGGGAATTTATGTTATGTGTATATATACACTGTAAAAAAAAATGTTGTAATTTTACAGAAAATAACCATAATTTTTTACAATAGTTTGTCTTTTTTAAATGCTGTCTGCAAAACTCTGTAAAATTACTGAAATTATCCCTCAATTAATAAACCAACCTTTATTTTACGCATAATGCCAGTGATGAAAAATTACACTTATTTCACATTTTTAAAAGGAAAAATACTGTTTAATTTATATTATATGTTTCCCACTTTCTCAAATTACGTACAAATTTATGTAAAATTACAACATTAATTGTAATTTAAAAAGTAATTCATAATTTAAAGATTTACGACCATACTAAAAATTTTGCTTTTTTTTTTTACTAATAGGTAAATCCTATTAGTTTTACATTACTTTAACATATAACTTCTAAGTCCAATGCCTTTTTAAATTACTTTTAAAAAGTTTATCCAGAATGAAATTGCACAGGTAAGGCAGCAGCAGCCCCTCACGTTTATATAGACTATCAGCTCCATGTCTTCCAAAAGCATGCATTAGTAAATATAGAGGACTGATATACTCAGCATCCATGCATGTGTTAATCCACCCCCTCCCCACAATCTCAAAAAATGAGACATCACTTTTTTTCTTTTCATATCCTTTGCATATCTTGGGTGTGTCTATGTAAAATGTATAGGTTGCTATTCTTTATATGCACTAAAGAAAGGTATTACTAAATGAGTTAGCTCTCACTTAAAATGGTGAATGAACATATGAACGTGAGTTTATTATTTTTTTCTGGATGAACTGAACTTTGAATTAGTTAACATGAAGTATGAACTTGCACTGATTATTGCTTAAAACAAGATCAGGCTATCCAGGATGTCATAGCTCTGGGTCAGTGCTTCGAAATCTAAGCCAACCGCTTCTAGCTCCATGCACAGCCCGCAGCTTTGCCGCACTTTTCAAATCGCGCCACTGATCTTCATTTTGAACAGCCGCTTCTCTTAAGCATTTGATGGCGAGTATCGTATGCTGCACAAACTGGACCAACAGCATTTCCATGGTAAGAACTTCAGTGCCTTTTAATGAAAACTGAAAACGTGAATTCAGTACAAATTTCTGTAACACTACATGTTGTGTATAGTTAAATGCACAAACTGTACTAAAATGTTCACATTTCGTAAATGCGCGAAAGTATTCACATGATTCTGTTACCTCAAGCAGCAGAGAAGACGTGGCGGCTCTGACTTCTTCCCCTTTGCATGTTCACAATTGTATTCAGTTGTGTATCTATCTCACTTATACGATCACAGGATGTTATCATTTTTTTTAATCAATATATTGTTTTTATTATATAAGATTGTACTGAACACACTGGAGAACTTAAGTATGCTCAGTATGGAGAACTGAAGCAATGACTGCTGTATATTTCTTTAATTATTTTAATGTCATGTTGAATGTTTATACAGATAGACACATATTTGTGCTCTGAAGGTGGCGTGATGCCTCTGACTGTATGCCCTTTGCATGTTCACAACTGTATACAGCCAGAATAAAGCAGTGGACTGAGAGAGTGGACCAAACGCACACTCCTGCGTCCTTAATCTTCATATATATTTACGATGACTGATCATCTCCATGAGCTGTTAAGCTGGGACTGTGGAAATTACACCAGTACAAAGGGGTGTCCATCACAACAGCTCGGTCAGTATTGAACCAATTCTTTTCTTTTTTATTATTATTTTTGGCTTCAGATGATGCACAAAGACCTGTAAAAACAGGGCTGTAGGTTTCATCATGTCAGAGTTCCCTTTAAGACTGTGTATACAGCCAGATATTTTTTTTAAAAAAGATATATTTTCTAAATAATTCTGGCCTCATCGATGTGCATATATTCACACTCTGGAGCCTTGTCCGGTTGCTTAACCATTTAAATCTTATGGAAGCAGCAAGGGTGTGCTTTTTCACATGTCTTATCCATTTTGGCTTTGTGTTTTGTTTTTTAATAAATAATGAATCGTGGTCTCTACTTTTTTGTGCACTTGTGGTTAGATATATTTTAGAACCAGGTAAGCACCAGGTTATTTTTATCATATCCTGACATGTATTAAGTGAGACCAGAGGTGAAGGTTTCAGGTCCAGAGAGTACAAATCCAGACCAAGATTTTGTTTCAACCAACCAGATGAGTATAAAAAGTCTCACTCACAGAGTATTCAACCTATGGGTGAGACCCATCTCTTCACCTCAAAATAGAAACATTTTCTACTGTTTTTTTTAACCTTTGAGTCCTAGTTCACCTTTTCTTTTGAATGTCAAATTTTAATGTTCTTGTCTTCTTTCTCCCACCCCAACCCTCCTTGATGCACCAAGGATCCAGTGGACTACTGCCAGTTTAGAAGAGGATAACTCTTTATGGGTACGATGTACTGCCACCTTTCACGATTTCACTGTATGTTTGGTCAGGAGGGCTTGCAACATTATTAAAAAAATTATTACAAATTATTATTATAAAGAAAAAAAAATTGTTCAAGCTACACCTCTGCAACATTGTTACGAATTTGTATTGCATTTTGGTGGTCTAACTGACAGGGAAGTAAGAAGCAAACTTTAAACTTTGAATAATGTTGCAGGAGGCATTTGCAGTGGAACCCTCCCAACCACTCCCACACTTGATCACCAGTTTAAAAACTATAGGACTATACCATACTAAATGTAGTTTCTGTCACGTCCCGCTCCGAACGATCCTCGTGTGTGCCACGCCCACCTCATTACCCCGTGTTTTTACCTGATTGTTCTCACCTGTTGCCTGTTTCTGCCAGCGTCTCCTGTGTATTTAGTCCTTGTCTGAGTCAGTCTACCCCAGATCCGGCATTGATGTCAGCACTGGTGTTTGCTGTCTGGTGTGCCTTCCATCCCATCTTCGTCAATAAATCCCCGTTTAACCCGACTTCCCGGCTCCTCTCCTCTGCTTCTCTGGTCGCCGACCGCGAAGCGTGACAGTTTCTCAGTTTAGTATTGTACTGCAGGCCTAATTCTACAAAACTGAATATTTGCATTGTATTTAGTGCTATAGGCATACTTGTATCGCACTGTTGTAATTCTTTATGGTTTTATCAGTTTTCTTTACTAAAATAAGTGTTAGTCTTAAGCTTATGTTAACGGAAAACACGAGCTTTTTCATATGCTCATTTGCAGTCAACCCCAGAGTTACATAAGAAGGTGCATATTCTTCTCTTCTCCCTTTTTGCAATGCCCAGTCTGACACCATTTGCCTAGCATAATTCACTAGAAATGGATGCCATCCTTTTTAGGAGTTGTAGGCTATAGCTAGACATCTACTTCCAGTGAATTATGCTAAGGTAGATTAACAGTGTCATACTGGGCATTGCAAGCACAGCAAAGATAAGGGTATGCACCCTCTTATCTAACTCTGAGGTTGATTGCAAATTGGCAATTTTTATTTTTTTAAAAAAAACATGGCATTTTCCTTTAACACTTCACTTAAAGTTTTTTCACTTAATTTGAATTATGATATTTTAGTGTAATTTTACAGTTTTTGTTTTCAGCCGCTGTTGGCAGTCATTTTACCGTTTTTTTTTAGATTTGTTTTTACAGTGTACATAAGTGATGTGTTATCATCACCATTAAGACTCTTAATGAGGTCAGATGGCCCTGGTAGGACTACCCCACTAGGGATGGGTAGGGCCAGCTGTCAGGAAAAGATAAAGTTCAGTAAAGTATACTCCTACACCATGAGCGTTATACTCACTGCACAACAACACTTAACTGTACCAGTTTAGGCAGTGTTTTCTGTTTTCTTTCTGAGCACTGTTCAATTCTTGATGTGCCAAACAGAATCCATAAACTCATAGTACTTTTGAATCATTATACGCGCAGATCTTTTCACCAATAACATCGTGCACAAATTAAATTAGTTTTGAAACTTCATTCTGCTTCACAGAGAAAATACTTTTATGTTCAAATTTTAAGTATGATTTCATAGAAAATGAATATTCATTCAAAAAGCTGTAGGAGTCTACTGCCCCTGAAGTGGAATTTTCTGTGATATCACACTGGCTGGTGCACCCATATGCGCTCCTTCACATCAAAGAATTTAGCTTATATAATTACGCCAGTGTAGCTTGTCGAGGCTCCACTCTGTGTGTCAGCCACAGCGTAGATTTGAGAGTTAAAAGGGGACCCTTTAACCTTCTCTATACTGCACACTTCAAACCCTGGAACAAGAGTAGGAGAATAGTTTTGTTTTCATGTATTTCTGCATTTATCCATGTATTTTGTCATTCCGTGCGCTTATAACAAACTAGGGTTATGGGGCTTTGGTAAATACCATGGTTTGTTAGATGAGTAAAGATTGTTTAATAGTGGGAGCAAATTATGGAGACATCATGGGTGAATTAGATGATTAGATGAAAAGGTTTTCTGGTTAAGTATCTGTTAAATTTTTGGTGTCTGAATCTATTATTTATCTAACTGATGTTAAAATATAGTGTTTAATAACGGACAAGGTCAGGAAATCACCCTCCTTAATACTTACCGCATATGTCACTACAGGAATAAGAATGACAGCCAGACCATAAATGACAATAAGGGCATGGGCATACCCTGGTAATGGCATCTCTTCAGCAGTAGCTAATGTAGGGTGCTCTGAGGTGGACGCTTACAGAAATATGTGTGACGGAGCGGTACACTTGAAAAAAAAAAAAACAACCCTTTGACAATAAGGAAATCCGAATACGCCACCCTACACCTTAATTCTAGGGAACAATACTCAAAATCCAGAAATGGAATTAGTAAGCACACAGGTTCGGTTCCCTCGTACAAGTAAGCAAGAGACGTGGTATAATATAAAAATACAAATGTTTATTAATACAAAAATATTTTAGAATATTTTTGAGCTAAAATGTCTGAGGAACAACAGAAGACCCCACTTTAAATGAAAAAGAAAATTTAGTTTACAAACAGAACCACATAAATGACGACACAAAATCAACTTTAACTATAAAAACCAAAGAAAAATACCAGCAGGGCTGAGGCTCCCAATGGCAGGAAACAAAATGTAGTCTGGTTACACTGGGTCACACCTTCACACACACACACACGAAAAACACACTCACCACACCCCGGAAGCGGGACACGCACACACATCAAATAAAAACCACCACCACCAGGAGGAAACTCCATCCACCCATGAGACCCCAGCCCCTGCAACAGACCGAAAAACAAATAAACAAGTTAATAAACAAATAAACACAGTTAACTTAAAACAAAATACAACATACACATCTATCACTAGAAAGGCAACTACAAAGCAACTTGGAGTCAAATATAAGCAGTATACAAATCAAGTTGTATCAATCAAGGAAAAAGACAGCAGTTAATTCCTCTCAGTAGAATGAGATCATTACATTCAAACAAGGGGAGAGACACTAGACGCAGTAGGAACCCGACAAACAGTTCCCTTTCAGCCTCGATGGTGGCGTCTGCACGGCCATACACACAGCAAAGCCATAAGCAGGTAAGCAGAGCGTCGGCAGGACAGCAGTATACGCAGTGAATGGGAAGAAACGGAAACAGAACGAGAGGGAGAATCCTATAACAGAGAGAGATGTTACGAATCATTCTACTTTCTCCTTCACGAGTTATAACTACATTTAAAACACTCACCGTCAAAGTATCATGGCGAATAAAAGCCGAACAGCCACAGATCCATGCCCACCAATAGCACCATAGGGTATAGGAAGTCGCACCTATTTAGCATGCAACAGTGTTAGCAGCACATCAAACGCGACAATACAACAAGCTTAAACAGATGCAGATACACATACCTGAGAGGCACAAAATCCACTAAGCAGTGCAGACAACACACCAGGATCAACACTATACTTCACGAAAGAAATACTTTAAAAGGCCAATCAGTTTTAAAATACCCCCCTTGTTAGCACAGCGCGCTTACCTGTAACCACCGTAAACACGGGCACAAAGGAAAGAGTCACACGTGACACGTCCCGGGCAACCACCAATCGGTCCTTATACTGGAGGGACTGGTCGCTAATAGGTCAATTCGGCTGTCAGTCACCTAATTTCATTACATTTGGAAGAGGTGTTAGCAAAATTCTACAATGCTAACTGTACTAGTGACATTCTCCCTGCAGATATTCAGTACCAAGGTTCAAGGGGTCTGGGTCCACTGTGAGGTCGTCCATCTCCAGCTGGGACAAACCCAGCTGAAGAACCTGTAAAACTGAGGGCAAAGAAATTCTTCCCTTCTGAAAATCCACAGCCATCTTTACTGCTACTGACCCGGTGCTGCAGAGAGGGGAAAAGGAGGGATTACAAGCAGGTCTATGACATGCACAGCAGAGTTGCTTAGTGTGGGTAAATGTATTTAAAATAACTGTTATGTTATGACTAACTGCTAAGAGATCCAATTCACTGTTATTTTCTTCCAAAACTCATACCTAGCGTGATGTGGAGTAACAGTCCATGCCATTTATAATTCACAAAAAAACAACAGCCTCAGGCACAATTTAAAAAGGCACTACAGTTTACTCTGTTTACTGTTTACTTCATTCCAGTGTCCATGGGTTAATCCTGCTCCAGCTGCTCCCTTGAGTTTCCAGCTTCCTTGAAGCGGAGAAGTCTGGGAGATGTGTGCAGCCTTTATACATGTGGACCACATCTTACATGGCCTGTGTGTCAACTGCTGTCGGCAGCTTGTATCAGATATATGGAAATTGCAGTTTGTTTCCATATGTCAGGTGTCACCTAAATTTGTCGTCTTTGCACGGCAAAAGTTTAGCGTATTTAATGCCCAGAGCCGAAAACCCAACTGTAGGACAATCGTGGCAAATGACATCTGAGAGGGCAGGGGCTATGATTTCACTTATGTTCAATTATTGAAGTATCTCACCACAATGATAAAGTAAGTTTAGAGAACAATAAAACACTCCTTCTTTTTCAATAGCATTTTTTTGGTTCCTCTCTTATGTTGTCATCTGGCTCTCTTTCTATCATTTCTCTGTCTTTTGTTTTTCCATTTTTGCATTATTATCTCTTAACAATGTTGTATCACAAAACATCCAAGTAAAGCACCTTGGGTCACCTCTGTTGTGAAAGGCACTATATAAAAATAAACTGAATTGAAATGAAAGTATGTCAGCCAATGCATTTCACGTGTTGTAGTGTCAAATGCAGTGTCTGTTTTCTGTTTTGGTATTGCATTAGTATATCTCTGAATTATTTGGCAAGCAAAGCATATATATCACATGTGTTGCTGCGGCAATGGTTTGTACAAACATACCACCACTTACGTCATGTTGGTAACATAGATATCGATAAATCCTTCAATGTCTTTATTGAGCTTTCTTACCTGAAAAAGCCAGAGGAATAGAATTATGCCATGAATGATCTTTATGTTTCATTTTGTGTGTGTGTAAGAGAGAGAGAGAGTCGGGGGGAGCACAACTCAGTTGTGAATTTAGTTTTGTTTGTTTACTTATGGTTAAGGTTAGGGCTGGGTAGGGATTAAGATTGTCAAAGCTGGGATATAGATACCTAATCTGTGTGTGTGTGTTCATTCTTTTTCTACTTTGGATTTATGATAGGTGCATGAGCTGTTCTTCTGTATTTGTAGTGATTTTATGTATAGAAATTCACTTACAGATACATGTATGTAAGAGCTATAAACAAGAAAGAGGTCAGATCCTTGCTGAGAAAGATCCTCTGTGAAAGTTAGGCTGATTATCCTCAAAGACAGGTTGAAGTAATCAACCTGCGCCTCAACACCTACATCAACAGATGAGCAAAATTGACTTCCTAACTCCTACACAAAGTGAATAGTATCCGCACATGAGCACATGTGCAAGATGAACGCTATCGACACAGGTTACTCCTGTAACTAATTCAGAAACTCTATAACCATAAGAGTAACATTATAACCATAAGAGTAACCCTATAAGACATGAGTAACATTTAAAATTACACACCTGCTCAGACACTAAGTGATCAGCATCAGTACCGTAACAGCTGTGCAAAGATAATGTGGAAATTCTCTGCACCACAAACTCCATATCCTGCTCCACATCTAAATATAATATAAAGCTTGGTGTACTTGATTATATTTACATCAGAATATAAATTATCTTTGATAATAAATTCTTGAGATTTTGTTATAAACGGTTGATTTCCAAATGATAAATGGTTCGTCTATGTGCATTTATAGGTATGCGTATGTGATAATGATGTTATATGTCAGTTTAGAGATTCTGTACACGTGTGTCTATAGACTGACCATTTACTGAAAGTGTATGCTCTAGATATAGAAAGGGGCTCCTGGATTTGAGTACAGCAGCAGTCAGAACATCACTGCTTATAAGAAACCTTGTGTTGTAATGAAATTCCACAAACACACCCACCCATCCATCTACATTCCTAAGAGAGAGGCAGATTCGATTAGATATGTGGCGCAAAATGTAGGTCACTACTCTTTTTATATAAAGGATCATTTGCACAAACTAACAAAGCAGATACATACCATAATATCATGTTTGACTGCATACTCTGAGTCATAACCAGTTCATAGAAAACCGCTTCAAGCTAGTTCATAGAAAGATACAATCAAATTACATTAATCTCCTCATCATGGCTTATTCACAGAAAATAAAAGACCGCAGACAGCTAAGAACTGATATTTTTTTAAAAAATAGCCCACAAACAGATACAGACCATAGAGATTATAGGGGTGGAAAAAGCTAATGGCGCTGAATCAGACATAAAAAGGTAGCACTATTCACTGCAACACTCACCCATTTGTATAGTTTAGTGCTATTCCATTTGTACGACGAGGATTTTGTATCCAAGACAGATGTATAGGAGAGAATGAGGCAGAGGGAAACTGAGATCTTCTCTGTCAGAATATGAAAGCGTACAATTTAAGCATATTCACAAATTTGTACAGGTCAAAAATGACTTTTACTTAACATATTGGTGTCTGAATTTTTAATATGTAGAAAGTGTTACCTGATATTTATACAAATCCAAGTGAAGCACCCATCCATTATCCAAACCGCTCATCCTACTGGGTTGCGGGGGGTCCGGAGCCTATCCCGGAAGCAACGGGCACGAGGCAGGGAACAACCCTGGATGGGGGGCCAGCCCATCGCAGGGCACACTCACACACCAGCCACGCACACATGCACACCTACAGGCAATTTGGCAACCCCAATTAGCCTCAGCATGTTTTTGGACTGTGGGGGGAAACTGGAGTACCTGGAGGAAACCCCATGACGACACGGGGAAAACATGCAAACTCCACACACATGAAACCCAGGCCGAGACCAGAACCCGGGTCCCAGAGGTGTGAGGCAACAGTGCTAACCACTGCACCACCATGCCACCCCCAAGTGAAGCACATAGATATTAAATAACACTAATTGTATATGAACTGTTGATTAAGCAGAATATATTCTGACTAGTTCCAGGCCTATGTCAACACTTCTCTTGATATGGATGCAGGCCCATCTCCAGGGATGGGCAATATTTGCAATACATGTATTAAAATATGTATTTTGAATACAAATTTTTATTTTGTATTTGACTTCATTAAAAATGATTATGTAATGTATATCAAAATACTTTAGTATTTTCCATCCATCCATTTTCTAAACCGCTTATCCTACTGGGTCGCAGGGGGTCTGGAGCAACGGGCACAAGGCAGGGAGCAACCCAAGATGGGGGGCCAGCCCATCGCAGGGCAGGGCACACTCACACACCAGTCACTAACACATGCACACCTACGGGCAATTTGGCAAGTCCAATCAGCCTCAACATGCTTTTGGACTGTGGGGGGAAACCGGAGTACCTGGAGGAAACCCCATGACGACACGGGGAGAACATGCAAACTCCACACACATGAGACCAGAACCCGGGTCCCAGAGGTGTGAGGCAACAGTGCTAACCACTGCACCACCATGCCACCCCACTTTAGTATTTTGTATTTTGAAAATACAAGAAATAATTTCTCCATAATGTTATGTGTACAAAACGTTTCTGTATACACATGGAGGAAGCTTCGT
Source organism: Cyphomyrus plagiostoma (assembly GCA_019775915.2). Lineage (NCBI taxonomy): Eukaryota > Metazoa > Chordata > Actinopteri > Osteoglossiformes > Mormyridae > Cyphomyrus > Cyphomyrus plagiostoma. The sequence goes on along the minus strand of JABFEA020000017.1, from coordinate 12,466,483 downwards.
TTTTTTCAGTCATTTTAATGAATGGTCATTAGAGACAATAGTCGATCTCTTGTGTTGAATCGAAAGACTTACAAGCCCCTTTCAAACTATTCATGTTTGAAGTTTTTAAGATGGTGCTGAATGAAGCATTTAAATTTTGTTTGTCATTTTTCATTTTAAATTGTTACGTCCCGCTCCATTCGAGCCTCCCATGTGTGCCACGCCCACCTCGTTTCCTCCTGTGATTGCCTAGTGTTTCCACCTGTGTGGCGCCGCCGCACGCCAGTCTTGTGCTTTGTCTGATGTATTTAGGTCTGCGTCTTTTCCGGCAGACGTGGCATAAACGTTGTTTAATGTCGGTGTGTTTTGGAATAAACCCTCGTTCGCCCTCACGCCTGCCTGGACTCCCTCTCTCGCCGTCCTGCGCACCACAACATAAATGTTGTTGTTTTGGTTTATTTGCATCTGTAGTCTGTGGTGCAAAAAAGGTGGCAGTTTTGTCAGTTAAATTACAAAAAAAGGAAATCTTTCTGAGTTTGTTATTAGTTTTTCATTTCATTCACTTTCCATTATCTGAGTGTTCATGTGAATAGTTGGGATATATTTAAGACACTTCAGAATACTTTATCTTTTGTTTGGTATCATGTTTGTATTGTGTCTCATTAAGCCATGAAAAAATATTGCTGTTATGTTTGGCCATTTGAGTCAGAGTCCTTATGAAGGAGCCAGCTGGTATATGAGAATAGAAGTATGTAAAATGTATTTTTGCATTTTTAAAATACAAAATGCTGTAAATTAATTTGATACGTTGTTTGGTGGCTGTATTTTGTTGTTTATTTTCATACACTGTATTTTATATCAAAATACGTCTCCTCCCTTCTCATTATTAACCATCGTCTGTATAGAATCCGGGATGATAACAGTGATTAACAGTGTTGTTGGCCAAGGCCATCAGCAGAAGCCTGGGGATGGCTGCTTCACTGACCACTGCCTCTTTGCTGTCTCTGAAGACGAGATCCATGTGTGTTACTATTGAGCCGTTTCTGGAAAGAGAGAGAGAGGTGGCTGAACCAGACCAGTAAGACAGAGTGAAAGAACAAGTCCGTCCTGAAGCGCTATCCCTTCACGGGTGAGTCTCCTGTATGATCGTGCCAGCATTGTTTGTTTGTACAATAGACAATGGGTGGGTGCAGAGTGCTTTCTTTGTCTCTGTCTGATTATTTATCTTCCGGGAAGATAAACATTATGAAATTCATCAATGGGCAAGGTCATAGTTACCAAGAGTTTTTAACAAACTGTATTCTGTTGTATACAGTATTAAATATGAAAGTTGCACATTATAATGGTTTGGTTATTATACACTGCCTTGCTCTGTCTGGTATGCAATACTACCAGTCATATGATTTGTATACCACAGGTTTTTGCCAGATCACACTCCTCAGTCTCCCTGGAAAGGTCTATTCGGGGGTGCTGGAGAGGAGGGTCCGTCGGATAGTCGAACCTCGGATTGAGGAGGAGCAGTGTGGTTTTCGTCCTGGCCGTGGAACAATGGACCAGCTCTATACTCTCGGCAGGGTCCTGGAGGGTTCGTGGGAGTTTGCCCAACCAGTCTACATGTGCTTTGTG
>JABFEA020000017.1:12440272-12450691 GCA_019775915.2 Cyphomyrus plagiostoma | reverse complement strand
GGGTTGTTCCCTGCCTCGTGCCCGTTGCTTCCGGGATAGGCTCCGGACCCCCCGCGACCCAGTAGGATAAGGGGTTTGGAAAATGGATGGAATATATAGACTACCACTTAAAACTCAGTTTAAAAATGCTCATCTGCCACACGAATAGTTGCGTAAACGGTAAAAGAACAAGAAAGTCTACAGAAGTTACGTAACACCAGCTCACTGTACTGTTTTACTTTCTATTTATCTAAATAATAGTATGTTATTTTTATCATACTGACAACAGAACAAATGCCCCATCAGTGCGGTAAAAAGCTTTTTAAAAACTACACATCCCATCATTCAGTGGGAACGGCTAATCCGAACGAAAACGTAGAGAATAATAATTCACATAATTCCGAGTGTCATCAGTATTCCGATAAATTGCATATTGAAGTTAGGAAAGTACTTATTAAGATGTAGTAATATTTAAAAAATACAATGTTGTGGACGAAGGGGATTTTATAAGCGAATCTCTGCAAAGATTGTTACAAGCAACATTTCTGTCGATCATGCGCAGTGTTCGATATTTATTCCGTGCAATATTTTTATATATTTGTTTTTGCCACGGTCACCGGCGGCGGACACTGCACTGACGAGAGCACCGGGGCGGGCGAAACGGAGCAGGAAAAGCCGAGCGGAGTCCGCGGAAGGTGCGAACCGGTAACGCGGACGGTAAACAGGGTAAACGCGGCTGCAGAAGATGAACAGTAATTATTAAAAGATCCAGTTTCTCCTCATTGATCGACTATTTAAACGCTGTTGTATAATAATGATGCTCACTGACAATCTTTATAATAATGTAAGTGTATAAAAACATTTCACATCTATACTATCAACATTTCGCAAAAACGTAGGTATTACAGATACGCAGCCTACACTGCATAGTGGCCACATTTAATAAAGCGACATTAATTTCGAAAGGGCGTTTCTGTTTGTTTTTTCTTTGTTTGTTGTGTTTTGTAAAATCATATCATATTAACCAATTTTGTATCAAATATTTCAGTTAACCCTAGCTGGTTCAGTCTGATGCCGGGCAGATCGGAGACGCAGCCTTCTGCGGATTTACGCAGACACTCCGGGCTTATCATGTAGTGCCACCTCCACACCCCCCATTACTATCAAAGCGCGCAGCCTTCATCGCCAGCAATGGTGGACAACCGCTACGCCACGGCCCTAGTTATCGGCTCTGTCCTCAGCATCCTGGCCACCGTGTATCTGTCAGTGGCAGTAGGCACACAGCACTGGTACCAGTACCGGAGTCCTCCAGCCATGGGGGAGGCCAATGCTTCGGAGCTGCGGGTCATGCAGGAAGAGTTTATGAGCAGCGATTTCGACGAGAAAACCTACAGTGACACGCTCTTCCGCCTCAACGGCACACTGGGACTTTGGTGGCGTTGCGTGTTGGTGCCAACCCATTCCCATTGGTACAAGGAGCCTGGTAAGGGCCAAGCAGTCACACGTGAGCTCCCGTACTCACACTGGTGTAACATGCATGAGGCTAGCCACAATGTATTCACACTCACAATTGCACACACTTTCCTGCACTCGTACTTTACACCTTGACATGCAGTAAAATACTAAACTAGTTTCAATTTGTTTCTCTACGGAATCATTAACCTGAGTGCATTCCAGCCTTTATCCATCTTTTGATCTTAACAACAATTTTTTCCCCATTCTGTAGCTCAGAGACGACTTGATTTTCTTCCACTGCACATCTTTCCCCCTTTCACAGATCCAAAGATGGTGACAGAGTGTGTAAGTTTCACACTGCCCCAACAGTTTATGCCCAAGTACAGAGAGCCAGGAAACCACAACAGTGGAGAGGACCTGGTCCGCACATGTGAGTAAGGTCACAGCGCTGGTTTTGCCCTTTCCTTTCTGGTGAGCCCTGACACTGGATAACACTACTGCACATTCTTCTCTATACAGATCTATGGCGGTGTCAGTTTTTATTGCCGCTGGTGTCACTGGGCCTGGTGGTCCTAGGAGGCATGATCGGAATTTGTGCCTGTCTGTGTCGGAGCCTAATGCCGCTCCTGGGCATTGGAGTACTCCACCTGCTGGCCGGTAAAAAGTACTGCATGGATTTTTTTTTCTGTAAATGTTTGCGTTCCTGACCTCGAGATAAGTGACGTCTCACATGTCTTCCACTCCCTGCTTCCTGCCCCTTGCAGGCATTTGCACTCTGGCCACCGTGTGCTGCTACCTGGCAGGGATGGATCTCCTCCACCGGGTGTCAGTCCTGCCGGATGGAGTCGACGGGAATCTGGGTTGGTCACTGTACCTGGCGCTCATCTCCTGCCCCATGCACATGATGGCCGCTGCTTTGCTGGTGTGGGCGGCTCGCAGTCACGGGCAGAGCTACTATCGCATGACCGCCTACAGAGTGGCATAGCCACATGTGGTCCTAACCGCTACAAGATGACCACTTACAGGAGGGCATGGTGAAACATGGTCACAATCAGACAGACATGACAACTCACGTAGCTGTACGGGGTTGTACACATTTATTTCCATATGGCTGAGAGTATAATGAGCCATGGTAAGTTCCTGGAGCATAATGTCATAATAGCACATGATCACTGGCGAAAAGGCACAAAGCCACCATCGTAACCCATGTCAGAAGACTGCATTTCCACGTAGTGTGGAAGCAGCTTAAATAGCCCACTACATTATTTTAGAGAGAGATAAATCTTCCCACAACTGTTGCCAGAGACAGTTAAAAATCTTCCTGAACCAAATCACCAAAATATTTGCACCTGAAAAGCCCACGCAGTGATTTTCTTGCCAGACCTGTAGTTGCTCGAGTGAGTTGTCATTATGAATTGGTTTAGTGTCTGAGCCTTTTGTGTGTTTCAGGTAGGCAGGTGCAAGCAAGTCTTACCCAGGGGTAGCTTAGGTATGCTAAAATCTAGCCCAATGAAAGCTGCCTTTAATTGCGCCCAGCTAATCCTTGTTGATATGTCCTTCTGTTTGTGGTATGATGATTTGTTGTTTGGCTCGTTTCGCCGCTCTGAGTAACATTGGCTTTAACTTGTTGTCGTGGTATCTTATTAGCTGTGGTTCACGGTTTTGCTTGTGTTTATTTTATGAAAATATATTATGGCTTCTGCTTCACATTTTTTTTCATGTATTTTCTTAGGGTAAAAGGTTTGACTTGATCAAGCTTTTTTTTCTCCTGTGCAGCGTTATTTTAAGATTTATGAAGTCGTCGCAGAACTGACCGGAATGTAATTAGCTTGATGAGCCTCACATAACTGTAGCTTAACACACAGTACAACGTCTCCGGAAATGCAAGTTTTTTTTGGAAGCTTAATGTTATGCCATATTCAGGTGTGATGCAGAATGCTAAACAGAAGATGAGAGCTTAAATATAGTTTTTAATTGAATTTCAGAACAATAGTAATATAAAAAAAGCACAGAAAGAAAAGCAGAATGTGACTTCACAGTTGTATTATGTGGAAGCACAGTATTAAACTGAACTATTTATTAGTAGTAATATTTCTTGTACTTTATTTAGTCCCTCTGTCATACAAAAAATGTGAAGTTGATTGAGGTATGTGTGAAAGTGGGCTTAAATGATAAAAAATTCTTGGGAAAATCTATGTCTTTGTGTACGTCACCAAAATAAAACGGGTGTGTTTGTTCTTGTTCTGGGTGTGTCTGCCACCTGCTGGCAGTGGATTTGCTTGCAGGTGGTGTAGGATTACTAAACTGTTTTAATAAGAAACAGACCAGTATACTCCTAGCTGACCTAGGACATTAGTGTATGGTAGACAGGAAAAAAAAATCTGATTAAGAGTGCAAAATAGTTCAGGGTCGAGGCTGTAATTACAACAGGCACAGATATACTGGGCATATAATTACCTCTTAGCACATTCTCCGTCATATAAAGGAAGAAAAGTTAAATAAAGGCTTATTCAGGTTTGTCCAGAACACTGACATTCCTGAGATTGTTTATGAGATGCGATGTGATGGTTTTACCTGTGCAGTGCCCATTTTTAATGCCAGCTTCTAACTCGTGTGTAGTCATTCCATAGTTTCAGTCCTTCATTCACACGCTTTCCCTTGTCATCACCCGAATAGATGGAATGTTCACTTCTTTTTTCCGGGCTAGTAAGACAGCAATTCCTTTCTCATAGTATGCAGACTCGTTTACAAAGAAAGGATATAGAGGTTCCGCGCCTTTGTAATACTCTGTGTTTCCCGAGAATGTTAGGAACAAGGGATCGCCTTGGTGAAGCAGGCAAAAGTCGTGATCCTGTGGCATGATAGAGAAAAATACTGACAGCAATTTGTTCACATATCAGTGAATATAAATGTCCACTAGGGGAGGCTGTAGAGGTACAGCATGCACAGACTGTACCTGGAGTTGGGGGTGGATTGTTGCTGTGATCATTTGGGTCTCTGGATCCCTGGGGTAATCAATGGTCTTCACCCAGGTGTAGATTTCCATCACTTTGTCATCAAACTGGACACCTGCAGAGATAAGGCAGCTGGAACTATGGGGACATTCATTTATATCTTCAAGGTTCTAGGAATTTGAAAAAAATCAGATAAAGAGAGCAATATAGTTCAGTATTGAGGCTTTAATTAATACAGGCCCATGTACTGGGTATATAACAAGACCTTAAAGGAACATAGAGGAAGGGAAGCTAAATGAAGGCCTTTCCAGGTCAGTGTAAAGAACCTCACTCTAGTGTAGGGCTCTTCAAATCTGGCCCTCGAATCCAAATCCAGGCCTTGTTTTCAGATCTCCCAGATAGTTTAACATCCCAGTAGCAGTTTAATGATTACTGATTCTGATTGGTCAGAAGCTTCACGGGTAAAGGAAGGCTGGAAAATCACCAGCACTTGGACCTCGCGGGCCGTGATTTTAACATCCCCGTTCCAGTGTGATGACGGGGAGCAGGAAATGGTGACCCTCTTACAACAACGATGATCAGAACTTAAGGTAAAAAAAAAAAACCCACAACAAAATCAGGAATACCCGATTATAATAAATCCTAAAAAAGATTATACAAAAAAAGTAGAAAATGACTATTGTAAATATAATGCAGGTACCTTAAACTCTACATGATAAGGAATTCCATACATATTACCATTATATTTTCATGGCAACAACCTACATACCCAAAAGGGCAAAAGGTACATCGGTATATAGAATTTATATGTATATATAAAGATAATATCCTATTAGATGCTACCTAATCAGTTACAGAAGTAGAGCATGTCAATAAATGAAGGGGCCCATGGTGTTAGGGAAACATAATGCCTTGCTGAAGTAATTTGGAGACCTCCATCCCTGTAGATACTGTACTTCTTAGAAAGCTCTCCATTGTTTGTTACATCTAAGGATGTCCCAACAAAAGGGGACAACTCCATTTGTTCTTTTTTTCACTTGTACTAATTTGTCATTAACAAACTTCCACTTTCCAGTCACTTACGCACTACAGGGATGCGGTGGGGCTTGGACCCCACAAAGCACTGGGCAGGGGGCTCCAGTCCCTCGCAGGGCACATGTGCCACGGGCGATTTACAAACACCAGATACCTCAACTGTTTGTTTTTGGACTGCAAGAGGAACCTAGGGTAACCAACCAGAAGACATCTACGTAACATGAGGAGACCAAGCAAACTCCACACACGCAACGGGACCAGGACACCAACTGGGGGGGGGAGGGCGGGAGGAAACGGTGCTGCCTGCCACCCCAACCATGCCGTCCCAGTAAGCAACACGATAAAGGCCCCAATACATAGAAAAAGAATGGCTGGAAATATAGACCTTACAACTTAATTAATGCATCTCTATACCTGAGTTAAAGCGCTTGATCCAGTCCAGTACAAGGCGGACCCCCTCCGTCATGGTGCCCCAGACATCTGCCCTGATGACCCCATGGGGCTGCGGACCAACCTCCATAGCTGGAGGAAGGAAAATGCTTTAACCTCCTTGCTCTTGGTTTCCATTCCGCACCATATTTCCCACCATCCAGTGACATGGGTACAATAGAGGTGGATCAAAGTCTTATATATATATCTATATATATATTTTATATATTATTTTATATATATATATATTGTATACATACATATATAAAGACAGGATGGAACACAGCAAAATGTCAATGGCAGATAATGACTTTTAGGCAACTCTGAATCACTGAAGATATTGATGATCTATAGCAGCGGTCCCCAACCTTTTTTGCACCACGGACCGGTTACTTGTCAGACAATATTTTCACGGACCGGCCTTTAAAGTGTGGGGCGTAAATATGACGAAATAAAATTATACGACCGGCATAAAAACAAATATAAACCGCATAAAAATAAAACTCACCAGAGAATCCCCAAATTTTTTATATTCTTCAAAAAAAAAAATCACTCAGACTCTGATCGTCGATAAAACATATATATATTTTTTTTTTCTATGCGGCCCGGTACTGGTTGGTGGTTGGGGACCTCTGATCTATAGAGTCCATGCAAGCGGAGCCTGGGTTCTCATTCTAAATGGTGCTTTCATATAAAATGCACCTGTCATCAATGGTCACCAAATCTCACCAAAGCCATGCTTGCCCAGTGACTCCAGAGAGTAGGCTTCAGAGAGAGGAACATCATAGTGGATATACTTCACAGGGACGGACGGCATTTCCTTCTGAGAAAACACAAAATAGCTCAGTCTGGCCACAATGCCAGTTAACCCCTGTAGTACATTTCACATAGGTATTTCAGAAAGAATTTGTGACATACTATTTGTTGCTATAACCTTCACAGGGCAGAAAACAGAATCAGGTAAGCAAATGAAAAAATAGATTATTTTTTATGCTGCGGCTAAACGGGAAAAGCCCATGTAGATTATTTTCTAGCTGGACCTTCTGAATTTCCTGAATCAAAAAAACAACCACCACCTGCAGGTGTCTACAGATGTGCAGAGAGATCCAGTCGCATTCAGAGTACGAGATGAGGCACAGGCCCATGTTGGCCGTGGTGTTGTGCAGGTCACACACCAGGTCCACAGCCTTTGTGCTGCCCTTGGGGCCCAGGAAAGCATTCAGCTCCTGTGCTCGCAGAATCTCGTACGGCGTCCCGTCTGACACTGGAACACTGCAGGTGTGAGTCATGTTGCAGGAAAAATGTTAAATATTAGAGCCAAATATTCTCTCTCTGTGCCTGTGTCATGTCTTCTCATAATCATACTTATTAATAATATTACTGATTAACACTGCCATTGTCATCTTATTAAGAGGCATTGTCGTCATCGTCTTCATCTTTATCGCCACATCATCTCCATCGTACACCCCTGACCTGAGGGTGGCAGTAGCAAAGCAGCGGTTGAGGTCCGTCTCTATATATCGCTGACACCGCTGGACAGCTCGCGGGTTGGATATCACAGGGAGGATGTCGGGAGCCTCTGCTCCTTCCTCCTTCCTCTTCCTCTTCTGCAGTTCCTTCACCAGGAACACGCCCGACATCTCGTTGCCGTGGGTGCCACCGCAGATCGCCACACGGGACAAAGCCGGCAGACTGACCACCTCCATCTGTAGCCCTGGGAGAGTATGAGGCACAGGGCTACAGTGTAAATGGATGCATCAACAGATATTTTTCAATATTGCAATGTAGCCTCTAACCTCCACATTCAAAAGCTGTGCCCTTTGAATAGTGTCACCTGCCATAACTAATATATAACTAAATACAAGAATTATACTGCAGATTTTAAAAAGTCAGATATTAAAAAAAATAGCTAATTTTGTATAGATCGATAGACACGACCTGCCAAATGGTGTGTAGGTCCCTCTCATGCCTCCAAAATAACTCTGACCCACTGTGGCATGGACTCCGCAAAACCTGTGAAGGTGTCCTGTGGAATCTGACACCAAGACATTAGCAGCAGATCCTTTAAGTCCTGGAAATTGTGAGGTGGGGCCTCCACAGACCAGAGTTGTTTGTCTGACACATTCCACAAATGCTCAATCAGATCTTCAAACTATTCCTGAACAATTTTTGCAGTGTGGCAGGGCGCATCCTGCTAAACATGGCCACTGCCATTGGGGAATAGCATTGCCATGATGGGGTGTGCTTGGTGTGCAACAATGCTTAGGCAGGTGGTAAGTCTGAAAGCAACATCCACATGAAGGCCAAGCCCCAAGGCTTCCCAGGAGAACATCTTGGTACCATCTCCTTCTCAGATAAATGACGCCCGGGCACCCAGCCATCCACATGATGTAACAGTGTAACTTCTTCCCATTGCTCTGTGGTCCACTTCTGATGCCTATCTGCCCAATATAGGTGCTTTTGGCGATGGACTGCACGTGTTGTGGCACCTTGCTATCGTAGTATGAACTTTTCCAGCAATTTGTGCTACGGTAGCTCTTCTGTGAGATTGGATCAGACACACCAGCCTACACGCATCAGTGAGCCTTAGCCGTGGATGAGCCCATCGCCGGTTCACCGTTTGGCCTTCCTTGGGCCACTTTTGGTAGATACTAACCAATGCATACTGGGAACATCCCACAAGACCTGCTGTTTTGTAGGTACTCTGATCCAGTTTTCTAACCATCCCAATTTAGCCCTTATCAAAGTCACTCTTAGTTGCCCATTCTTCCTGCTTTCAACACATCAGCTTCAAGAAATTACTATTTACTCATCTAATGTATAACGTCACCTTTCACATATGCCACTGTAATGACATAATTACTGTTATTCACTTCACCTGCCAGTGGTTTTATCGTTATGGCTGATTGGTGTATTGTATGGCTGATTAATACGTCAGTACGAATATATAAACAATATGTCCAGTAATATACATAAACAGCAACATCAGCTATAGATATGATACAGAACAACTGATTTGCAGGCTGACATCACATACATTATTATTATATACAAACTGTTCTTTAGAATAGCGTTTATTTTGTGAAACCCAAAGTTACGTGCTCTTGATCCCTGCTATGTGACAAAACACATATTTTAACAAAATGCCCCCATAAGTAATGTTTAAAATAATAAATACTTGAATCACTACTTAATCCTATTAATTTGAATGTTTTAAATTATTACTGTCATTAATTTCATAACCATGCATTATACACACATATACTACCATAGATACATACTGACACATGCATAAAGTCACACACACCATTCCATGTATGATTCCTCCCGTCATGTACACACAAGCACTCTCCCACATATACAGTGACACAGCCAATCCCACAGCTGTTCATGTTTTCTTTAGAGTTCCCCTAAAGATCAGCCAAGATCGCACTGCTGGCAGAAAAACAAGGCCTAGTACTGAGCAGAAATCGCAAAAGGAAATGCTGCAATTTGATGGCATGAGAGCCTGCCTGAGAACTCCCTACCTTATAAAGGAGGAGACTGGATCTGCTTTCCTCTTCCTGATCTGCTACGGTGACCATAGATAACTCCGGCCAACTGACTGATGCAGTTTTAGATTGGAGTGAAAATCTTTCATGAAATATAATAAACATTCACAGGGCTTCCTGACTGTGCATATAATGCTGCTGACACAACTACAAATTCATCGCCTAATCTTCTTTAATCATTGCTTGCTCTCCTTGGTCGAAGCTACTCGCTATGCTAAATCAAACCCTCCCAGGTGTACGTGCAGCGAGGAGACCTTTCTCTGTCTCTCGCTTATCTCTTTTGCTGCTCGCCTTTCTGTGCCTGCAGAGTCATGCAGGATGTGTGTTGCAATGTATACTCTACCCCTCCCACCCCCAGACTGTCACCCGATGCAGCTAATGTTCCCTGCACCCATCCCTCTCTCTACCTCTTTTTCTCTCTCTCTTTATTCTGTTCTGCACTTGTGGTCCCTCAAAAACTCTGTAATGTACGGACCAATGCCATCCAGTTAAACCACTCCAAAAGCATTGTATCTAATGGCCACAAAAGAGAGCTCAATCCAGAAAGGATTAGTCACATCACATGGACTTGAGTGTGCAATACAGAAACTCAACATAATGCTAGTATCAAAGATGAAAGTTGTTCCTCTTGTGCCTGTTGTTTCCTGGTTAGGCTCTGGACCAATAAATGGCTGACAACAAAATATCACCAAGCGTTTTGCTACTATCACTTTTTACTGCAAAACAAGCTGTGAATTAACAAAGGTTCCATGATATAAGTAATAATCTAAAAAAAGATGAAAATCAAATACTCGCTCATAGTGCTGTAAATATGATGAGCATATGAAAAAGCTGGCTAATATTACTGGCAGATTTAGGTAGGGGTGACATCCAGGACATTTTGTAGTACTCTCTCTCTGTGTCTCTCTATGCACACACACGCACTTGCGCTATATATATTTACACTGCTCAAAAAAATTAAAGGAACGCTTTGAAAACACATCAGATCTCAATGGGGAAAAAATCATGCTGTATAT
>JABFEA020000017.1:12347388-12358948 GCA_019775915.2 Cyphomyrus plagiostoma | reverse complement strand
GACTCATACTGGGAAGGACCAGTAACTCAGGACAACCTGCCAGTCTTTTGTAAATATGTGTATGTGATTTTCACACCATTATTGTGTTCTTTACAATACTAAAATGTACATTATAATTCTGTGTAATTATTCTGAATAAATCCTCACTGTTTTTTATTTGCTTGTTGCTCTGTTATGCTCATTCTGACTCTTGATGATTCCTGTAATGACTCTGTTCTCCTCTTTGATTATTGATGGTGTCTTTGCTCAGAACATGGAGCAAACAAGCAGTGGGCATGACTTTGTGGGTCCTGCATGATGCTTTTGGGTCTTATGAACATTATATGATTTCATGTAAAGCTTGAAAGTGATAAATTCAAAGAAATTCAGTTTTCAGTGTTTGCTGTTAGATTAAGTTTAAAAGCATCTTAAGCTATTTGGTGCTGCCACACTGAGTATATTTGTAAGCCTGTTGACCTGAATGTCTTCTCTGTAATGGGTCTGTTGCTACCCCATGCTGGCCAGGGGTGTGTTTGCCGTACAATGACAGAGGACAGCATTAAACTAACATGGTACGATGCATCGTTAAACTAACTAACATCTGAAGTATGACGGTCTCCCAAGGCCGTCATACTTAGAATCACAGTAGTTTGTACCATGTCCGAAGTACAATGATCCCAGAGGTGCTTGATCTGAGGGATGTATGTGAAAACTCAAAAACTATTTAATATTACTCCTAAGTATGACAACTGTGACAATATTACATTACTAATTTATTATTTTAAATAATATACTTATCTTATTATAATAACTAATGATATTAACATTTGAAAAATAGTAGCATAGTAATAATATGATGGACTCCTTCTAGTGCAGTGAAATAGGCTCTATCTGCATTTATGTTTTTTATTTTATTTTAATGACAATACAAACCCTTATAAACTCCTGATCCATCAATGTTCATGCAGCATATTAGCAGCTCAGTGATACAACATGTGTGCACAACACCCCATCGTGGTATAACAGCACCCCATCATGGTATAACAACATTTCTCATGCAGCTGCAATGTTTGTGATGTTTTTTTTTGTCTTAAAAGCTCTGAGTGATTAAGAATTCATGAATTATTTTTAGTCACTGGTTTGCTCAGGTGTTGCATTTAATACTGCATATACAGAATAAGTGCAGCAATATCAACCAACTTATTTGATGCACTCTGTTGCAAGACATCGTAAAATACTCAACATGAACACAATATGATTTTTCCTTATAATGGGTGCCAGTGGAGAGGAAAATGCTTTTTCATGTTAACCATTTTAGAATGTCCCCAGTCGACCCGTCCACGTCGCAGCGCAGACTCCCTGCAATCCGGAGAAACCCCATAATATTTTGTGGTCCTCCTGGTGACTGAGGTGAGCACGTCTAATGGGGGACTTGGGCCGTGGGGGGGGGGGGGGTCACTATTTCCCTTTTCGCATGGAGCCCTTGCCGGAGCTCAAATCAGCCCTATAAGACACTGTGTGACATTCATACTCACTTGGTGCCGAAAGGATAAAACGACGAGGTTGGTGTGCATGTTGCTATAGGAGGGATCCTATTCTGAAGTACAGTGGTATCTTGGTTTGTGAGCATAATTCGTTCAGGAAATGTTATTGTAATCCAAAGTACTCATATACCAAAGCGAAAATGAGAATATACATACAGCCCTTAGCCGTTGTCTTTGACTGCAGCATGCAATTCTGAACCCAATACAATAGGCAGCTTTGAAAAACATTACAAATAATGTCTAAAAACAGTAAGACGATTATTTACCTACATCATGTCAAGTACGGCTGGTTGACAAAACTATAATGATAATTATCACTACATAATTCCCCTGTATGTCCATATGCCAAATGCCAAATGGATCGCGGGAAATCCAGCGCGATCCAAAAGGAAGGTCAGCAGTAAAACTCAGTCCATGAGAAATCCCGACATTAACGATCCACAGAAAATAAATGATGAATGCCGCAGGGTTTTTCCAGCAGTGACTAAAATAACCTGTTCATCTTCTGTCTCAGACCCCTGAAATGTGTTTGGTAGTAATAGTCAAAACGATGCTCATGAAGGATTTCTGATATTTTTTCAGCCCATATGGCGCTTTCGGTTTCCTTTTGCTTTGAGCCCTTTTTTGAACTGACAGCTCCATCTAGTGGGGTCAAAAAGTAGAGCAAATTGTTCCCGAAGTGTCATTTTGGACATCACTCCTGTGTGGCAAGTGATTATCACTTTCTGACGATAAAGAATACCTTTTAACTACGATTAACCATCCGGTTTCTTCATTTTTAATTCAGGAGTAAAAATCAGCTTTCAAACTGAAAAGAATTAATGAAGACGTTTATGACCATAATCATCGATATTGACCAATATGAAATTTATCGTGATGACATTTTTGGCCATATAGCCCTGTGATAATGCCAAAGTTTTTTCCCCCATAATAAACCCATCTTAGACTGGACAAGAAGTTAAAGCAATAAAATGGTTATTTGCAATATTTATCTATTCACATCCACTGTCACGTCAGACAAGTCACCCTATGATCACCCTAACCCTAACCCCACACACCTATTAAAGTATATCACAAATAGACAAAGAGTAGTCTTGAGAGATGGAAAAACCTGGATAAAGAGGCTCAGTGAACTTGGTGTTGACCTGGTGCACAAGAACAGTACGCTTGTCAATCCTGTAGAAAGCCAGGACCCCAGCTGGCCAGTCCAGGTACACCCCCACCCTGTGGGACCGTGAAGAGTTGGTCTGCATCTTGCTCGACTTACCATTGTGAAAGAAAAGAAAAATATCCCCAGGAGTACATAACTTCCAGGACTTATTGCTGAATCCAAAACCACAGCTGTCTATTCTTCCCTTCCTGCATATTCCTTTGTATGCCACTGCAATGTCCACACCTCCTCCTTCCCATTCAACCTCCCAGTAGCAACGCCCAGACAACCCCTCCTTGCAGAGCACCTGCACCCAGTCTTCAAATCGCTCTGGATGGTCAGGGTACGAATGGCTGCCTTTGTAGGTCACCTTTTTGTTATCTTCTGACAGGTACAACAGTGGGTTTACTGTGTTGGGATCCAGTGTTAGCTGGCAGGCATCTGTAAAGAAGCAAGGCAAAAACACATTATCCAGATTCAATGAATGACATTTCTTTTTATTTTTTATTTTATTTACCCTACTCCTCCTGAGGGGCACTGCTTGGAGACCTCAATCTATCAAGATATCTAGCACACCCTGCTACATGTGACGTCGCCACTACCCATAACATCCTTGCATCCAGCTCGCCATTCTGCCTGTGCCATTTTCCATGTATGACCCGCTGGCTTACTTCTGGTTGCGTGGCAATTGGAGGGAGTGTTGGCACCGGCTTGTCATCTCCCCCCGCTCCCTGCATGTGTCTCAAATCTTATGACTTAGACAGTGTGACACTTAGCCATCTCTTCTATTTGACTCTCCCTGCTGGCCCCTGGAGGATGGGCTCCCCCTTTGAGTCTGGTTGGGGTTAGGGCTCCCTCTGCTGCCCCCTGGAGGATGGGCTCCCCCTTTGAGTCTGGTTAGGGTTAGGGCTCCCTCTGCTGCCCCCTGGAGGATGGGCTCCCCCTTTGCGTGTGGTCCCTCCCAAGGTTTCTTCCTTCTCGGGAGTTTTTCCTTGCCACTGTCGCCTATGGCTTACTCACTGGGGGCTTTGGGTGGGGATGCTGTAAAGTGCTTTGAGATGATGTAATGTTGTGATAATGCGCTATACGAAAAAAAAAAATTTGTTGTTTAAACTGGAATTTCATATGCCAGTTAGACATTTCCAGTAGGAAGCATTGTTTGGTCTCTGACATCCAATTTCAAATAATCTTTCTGTACTGAAAATTTGTTCTACAACAAATGGAATTCATTGTTCGTTATCTGCGAAAAAATCCATTCTTTCATCTTATTATCATGATTAAGCAAACAACTTCTGTGGCCGACAAAATGTACATTCAGCTCTGGAAAAATTGAGACCACTCTATATTTTTAAAAATATCTGCCTTTATAAACCTTAGTTTAATACTGATTCTCCTGACAGAGGGCTACATTGCAGACTGCTTCCAGGTTCAAAACTTCTAAGACAGCAGTACACAAGAACAACGTGAAGCAGGAGACATGGGGAATGACCAAAAACCAGACAAGTAAAGGGCAGAAATGACTTTCTAATGCCAGAGATGACTTAACTCCTGGAGCCGACACGTTATCCTGGTGGAGGGGTTTGCGTGTTCCAATGATCCCAAAAAAATATATATTATTCAAAGATGCACACCCTTAAATTGAGTAGTAGTGGGAATCGAAAGCCGGTTCCAATTTAGAACAGGTTTTAATTGTTGCAATGCATCGGAAATGGATGGGTGAATGTGAGGCATAAATTGTAAAAGCGCTTTGAGTACTCGGAAGAGTAGAAAAGCGCTATATAAATGCAGTCCATTTACCATTATTGATTCCTCTAATGATTCTTCCAGACTTTTCTGTGTGGCGTGGTTGCATTTTAGTAGGAAAGACCATTGTGCAGTTTGTAACCAGTGCAAAGCCGTGGTAACACTAGCGACATGCTTAAATATTGAAGCTCTCAACATGGCATTCAATTCCAAGAATGCAATGTACATTACATATAATGTAGTGTTATTTATAATAATATTTTCATTATTATATTTTGCATCATATAATTTATAGTTTAAATGAAGGATTGGTGGGTAATTTTGCAAGTGTACTTATATTCACCATGTAAAAGTCAAATGGCAGGACGAGATTTGGTTATGACAACTAATAAAACAGCTGCTTTTGGTGCTGAAAACTGTGTAGGACTACTGGTTTTATTTTATAAACATGTAGCTAACCAGGTTTAATTACGTGTCCACAAAATTATAATCAGTGATAAATTAATATTTAGTTATTTTACTCCGATCAGGAATTGAGAAGGGAATCAAAGAATCGGATTGATAAGAATAATCGATAATTTCATCTCTAGAAATGAGTGAAACAAAAAAACTGTGCTGTGGTCTCTTAATTTTTTACAGAGCTGAACACGCATTTATCACATAAGACACATGCGCAAGATGCATTCATTTTCTATACTGCTTGCCCTATATGGGTTATAGGAGACAGAAGCCCATCCTGGAAACAATGGGCGCAAGGCAGGGAATAACGCAGGAAGGGGTACAAACCCATCGCAGGCCACACTTCATTCTGCACAAAGGGGCACTTTGGCAACTACAATTCACATTGTACATGCTGCCATGTTTTGGGACTGTGGTAGAGAAACTGGAGTACCCCTAGGGAACCCCAAGGCAGCATGGGGAGAACATGCAAACTCCACATGCAGAAACAAGGTGGGTCTTCAGCGGTGGGAAGCAAACCTGCTAGCCTCAGTAACACCGTACCACACTGGTAAAATGAACTTGTCAACGTTCTCTTTGTAGGAGTTTAAATGTGCTGTATGGTAGCTGCAGTTTAGTATGGACAAACATTTTGATCAACTGCAAACCAAAAACACTGCAGTGATAGAAAAGTCAGTTTTCAGAAGAATCTGTCATTAATTCTTCACCTGTCAATTGAATACATACATTTCAGGAGCCCTGGTTTATCTCTGCCTGGGCCACAATGGTCCACACTATAGGAAACACAAAAGAATCCAGTGATCATGGGATTCAAGAAATCACATCATTCTAACATTTCAGGCAGCCTGATGAGTTCACTGAAGAAATGTTCATTACTATCAATACTCACTTCAGTGTCTGCAGTTTGGAAACTTTCTGTGCAGCAGAGAGCAGTTTCAGTCCTAAGTCTCCTGGGTGATTGTAGCTCAGATCCAGCTCTGTCAGGTACAAGGGGTTTGATTGTAGAGCTGAAGCCAGAGAAGTGCAGCATCTCTCAGTGACTCGACAACCTGAAAGTCTATAGAAACAGCAGCACGAGGCGTTAGCAACAGTAACCTGGTGGAGACTGAAGCTGCAGTATATATGCAAATAACAAGTATTATGTAAGCAAGTCTATGTAGACTTCTAATAAGGAATACTGTCCTGCAGACGGATGTAAAAATAAAGTACGTTTACATAAAGTTACTGTGCCGGAATTCAAACAGCAAAAGGAATTCTGCTGGTGCAAGCACAAAATTCCTCAGCAAATACATCACGTCACAGAATATTAATTACCCTTAAAATAATCCAAAATAAGTTTGTTTCCAGTGGAAGCAAAATATTTAAAAGAAAAACTTTATATAAACCTACTGCCTCAAATATTTTATATTTTAATCCCCCATAATCCTATTTCAATTACTTTTGTAACAGCATAAATAAAGTATTCACAATTAGTGGTTAATTTTCATTCACAGTTAAATGACAGCAAATGTTCAACATTTATGTTATAAGCACCAGCCGTCATGTCATGCAGGGTCATTAGTCACTTCCTACCCCAGGCGCTGAAGTTGGCAGCTGGGTTCCTTAAGAGCCCGGCAGAGGAGCTCCACCCCAGAGTCGCCCAGGTCATTCCCTCTGAGCTGCAGCTCCTTCAGCGTGAGGAGGGGATGTATCAGGAGCGAGGCCAGGCCCTCACAACAGCTTCCGCTCAGGTTACAGTCTCCCAGACTGCAACGTAGAATCACCATAAAAACAACAAAAAAAGATAACAACCAGAAAAGCAAGAAAATATAAGTAAGGCAGGCAGACAAGTAGAACGAGAGACATTTAACGTGTGAATTTTTAAATATGTGAAAGTTGTGTTTAGTCTGCATAGAGGTATACTGAATCAGCTCAGGGAATACACAGTGTCCTCACCCCAGTGCCTGCAGGGTTGATGGTGCTTTTAATGAATCACACAGCAGCTTCACCCCTGTTTCCCCCAGCTTATTGTAGCTGAGGTCTAGATGAGTCAGGAGTGAGTTGGGTGATTGGAGCACCTGGATCACTGGCTCCATCAGGAACTTTGTCATGTTACAGTGGTGCAGGCTGAGAAAGAAAGAGTGTAGGATGGGTCGACATGCTTTTTCTCAATATGATTCAATTCAACATATTAAAAGACAGGTAAATAATAAATTATATTATATAATAGGCACATTAATCATTTTAAATGTAAACAATTTGTCTTAATAATAACCAAATAATAACCAGAAATTACAATCAAAAAGCAAAACTGTTCTGCACGAGACAATGGAAAAAGCCTTAGTAAAGGTTCTTTTTAACTACAATGGTTGTACAAACTGCATGATGTATATCACCAGACCATACAATACGAATAGTTACATTTTTGTACAGTGATAAACCTCCAATATATTCTTTCATCCCGAAAAATGTTAGTGTTACAAAAAAAGAATTCCTTGCTATGCTATCTACAAATCACTCTGTTCTACAGACTGCTCCATATTCCATACACCAAGTCTTGTATTTTCAATTTGTGCTATTTTGTGAGTGTTTTGTCTCATGTATCAGCCTTTTGTGAAGCTTTCTGGTGAAAATTTCAAGTACAGACACTCCTCTACTTATGAACTTTCAACTTACAAACTTTCAGATATACGAACGAAGAGGACTGTAAGTCCAAATTGTGTTCTTTGGGCTCCTGTTTCCTGTCCACAACATCATTTTTTTTTCTGTGTGCCAATTCTGGGTAGTACAATAATAATAACTATTTAGGTTGACATACTGCCAAGTAGGACTGTGAGATACTTGTAAATCACATAAACATGGACGGGTGGTTCCGGAGGTAAATTTCCTAGTGTAAACTAGACCTAAAAATGAATATTATAACTGCCATAAGTTTTCCTACCAAGACATAATGTAAAACATACCAACAAGCTCGGTGTTGCTGCAGTGACTTACCAGGCTCTTTTGCAGTACTTGAGGACAGGCAGTAGTCGTCTCCGCCCCGCTGCTGTGCTGTTGTATGCAGAAAGGTCAAAGTCCTCCAAGACGACGTCCCTGGACATCAGCAGGACGTAGGCCAGTGCTGAACACTGGTCTGGGGAAAGCTCAGTGTCCATGGGGGAACCTGAACGTACATAATTTTGGACTTCCTCCACCAGGGTATTGTCTTTCAGCTCATTTAGGCAGTGAAAGAGGTTGATGGCTCTTTCTGCGGAGGGGTTCTTTGCAAGCTCTTGCTTGATGTGTTTGACTGTTTTCTCAGAGTCTAAACTGACACTGTTTCCACCCAGTAGACAAGGCAGGATCTTCTGATTGGATTCCAGCGAGATCCCCAGCAGAAAACGGAGGAAAAGATCAAGGTGCCCATTCTTACTCTCCAAAGCCATACTCACTGCACTCTTATGCAGCTCATACAAGCCACTGTCCTTTGAACTGTTGGGATTTAAAGAATTTTCACCTGTGTCTATGTACTGAAAATGTACAAACAAAGCAGCAAGGTACTCTTGAATGCTGAGATGGACAAAGCAGTAAACTGTTTGCTCATCAAATTCAAACTCCTTTTTGAAAATTTCTGTTAACATACCAGAGTACATAGATGCTGCCTTTGTGTCAATGTCACATTCTCTTAAATCTTCTTCATAAAAAATTACATTGCATTTTATCAACTCTTGAAAAGCCAACTGGCCCAAACTGATGATCATTTCTTTATCTAACGCTGAAATTTTATTTTTATTCACCAAACTTTCCTGGTTATATTTCTGATTCTTTATTTTTGTCTGAATCAGCAATAAATGTGTGTACATTTGTGTCAGTGTTTCAGGTATTTCCTGGCTATCTTCTTTAGTCAGCATTTTTCCTAGGACGGTGGCTGAAATCCAGCAGAAGACAGGCATGTGGCACATGATATAAAGGCTCCTATACGATTTCACATGCCTGATTATTCTATGAGCCAGATACTCATTATTTGAAAATTTCTTCATAAAGTATTCATCTTTCTGTGGATCACTGAACCCTCGTATTTCTGTCATCGTCTGGATGTACTGGTGAGGGATCTGACTGACTGCTGCGGGGCGAGAGGTTATCCAGAGCAAAGCAGAGGGCAGCAGATTTCCCTGAATGAGATTCATTAACAAGATATTCAGTGAGACCGACTCTTTTACACTACACCAGCACGGACAGTTATCATTTAAAGGAAAACGACACTCATCTAGACCATCGAAGATGAACAGAACCTTGCAGTTCTCAAAGTCAGTATTTTGAATGTCAGCCATTGGGGGGAAGAAATGGTGAATTAAACCCATCAGACTAAATTCTTTGTCACGAAAATGATTCAGGTGTCGGAAAGGAAGAGGAAAAATGAACGTGATGTCGGTGTTTGCCCCTCCTTCTACCCAGTCAAGAATGAATTTCTGTATTGAGACGGTCTTTCCGATGCCTGCGATCCCTTTGGTCAGCACAGTCTTCACTGGCGTTTCTTGGTCTTGGTTAAAAATGTCACTGCACTTCACAGTGATCTCCTCCGTCTTCCTGTGCGCTGTCTCCACATGCCACACTTCATGCTCTGCATTAACCTGTTCGCTTTCTCCCTTGGTGATGTAGAGCTCGGTGTAGATGCTCACCAGATTGGATGGATTCCCCCGCATAGGAATCCCTTCAAATATGCATCCGTACTTCACCTTCAGCATGGATTTTATTTTGCTGCGTATTTCCTCCAGAGAAACACCTGATTAGATTTAAATACAGGTTACTTTATTCAATCAATTATGATCCTTTAGGCTTCTATGGTATGCCTGGTGAATATTCTCATACAGCAGTGCTGTACATTTATTATGTCTAAACAGTTTTAATTAGTCTGATAGAAGTACTGATCTTTATGTCAAATGTTTAAAGTTAAAGTTTGAACCTGCCAATATGATTGATTTCAGCTTTGTCTGGGTATCTCATTTATGTATATCTTTATTTTTAACCTTTTTGGTTACCCATCTGATGCTCTTTTTTGTGCCATTTACAATAATGTAGTTTAAAAATAAGTTCAAACTGAATAAGGCCTACCCTCAAGTGTCTGAGTCCCGGAAGGGACATAGGCATATATTTTTTTCCAACCTTTTATTTTTCCTCCATGCTCCTTCCGGGACTCTGTATCAAGTCTCCTCTGTATTTTAAAGCCAGCAATCAAAGTAGTATATTATAACAACAAAAAAATCGTCAGGGCTGTCTCTAGATAAAAAAAACACTGATGTGAAATACCACAGATGTTACTCACCCTTGGCAGCTGGGATTGGGTTTGGGTTTGCGTTCGTTCCAGGTGTGGTATGGATGTATACAGAGTTGATGTTACAGTCTTTTATAACATTAGACACCACATTGCTTTGGGACTGGGCAGAGATGGAGAACTGCACCCCACCCTTTTGGGCATCTGGACTCCCATCACAGGACATCCCTGGGAAAAGGGACAGAGTAATTCATATCAAACTTCAATCCCAATCACCCAGCCATGCTTATATTTCATGACTCTGCTGGAGCTCACTGTGGAATCACATGACTTGATGCGGCAGAGCCAGTCAAGCAGAAGTTTTTCCTGTTCCGGCACATTCTCCCAGGCATGGCACACCTACCACGAGTCTGTGGCCCAGGATCAGGACCCTGCTGTGCCTGATGGGCATCTGGCTGCTCGGGGACGACGGGTACAGGGGTCTCCTTTGAGGATGGGGCATCTTCCTTGCCTCTTCCGATATCAGTAGGACCAGCTGATGATGAGGGTGCCTCAGTTGATCCTGGTGCGGGGGCTGGATCCTATATTTGAGATGGAAGCAAGCAATTTATAAACAAGGCTGGTATCTCTCAAAAACAGCAAAAGCCCCCTGTGTCCAGGAAAACATTGGCCCCGACACAGGCTGCTATGATTTTGTTTCTCTTGTATGCATTCTGCAATGAAGACAAAAACTGGCAATATGATAAAAACAATTTGGTTACCCAAAAAATAATTTCTTTTGAACAAAATTCAAGGTTTCACTCCACTATGTCCACCAACACTATTTTTTTCTGAGTTTATGATATTTCTCTCAAACCAGAAGGAAAGCTGGGTTGCTGCTGGAAGATGTGTTGGTGTTACCAATAGGTTAGTCCATCCTGTGGTCAGTGTGGATCCCAGTTCAGTGACAGGGACACTGTGACCATTAGGTTAGCCCATTCTGTGGTCAGTATGGATCCCAGTACACAAGTGCAGTGACGGGGACACTGTGCTGTAGAAATGGTGCCGCTTTTTTGGACAAGATGCAAAACTGAGGTCCTGACTCTCTCAGGTCATAAAAATTCTCTGAACATCCTTTGAAAGAGTAGGGGGTGGTGCCCTGACTCCCTAGCTAAATTGCCCACTGTGGCCCAATCAAATCAGGCCTCATAATCATCCCCTATTCTAACTGGTGAATTCTCTCCTTGCCCCTTCATCACCTTCGCTACTGTGTGGTGAACGTACTGGCACAAAATGGCTGCCGTCGCCTCATCCAGGAGGGTGTTACACGGTGGTGAGCATACTGGCACAAAATGGCTGCCGTCGCCTCATCCAGGAGGGTGTTACATGGTGGCGAGCATACTGGCACAAAATGGCTGCCGTCGCCTCATCCAGGAGGGTGTTACACGGTGGTGAGCATACTGGCACAAAATGGCT
>JABFEA020000017.1:12287347-12315344 GCA_019775915.2 Cyphomyrus plagiostoma | reverse complement strand
CTTGTGGTCAGTCTGCACAAGATTAACAAGCTTGTTTGATTTGCGGCCCCTTTAAATACACGATAAGCATTCAATCTGCATCAGAGCGTCCAAAAATCTTTGTACAGTGTCGTTGGAAGGGCGGCCAGGGCGAATCTTGACACTCGCCGCGTGCGGTGTGAACGCACGGTTACATGCCAGTAGCGCAAAGACTCCGGTTTCAGCGGCGTTCGACACCAAAAACTGTGCGCCCGAACAGGGACTTGAACCCTGGACCCTCAGATTAAAAGTCTGATGCTCTACCGACTGAGCTATCCGGGCTCTTGCAGAGAGGTTCTTTTACTGTTATTATTACCCGACTGATTTGAATGCTTATGTATAAAAAGGCATCCAGAGGCATCCAAAACCGTGCGAGTCGTTTTCAATTAAAATGCAGTACTTACATACTGTTCAAGACTACATTGGTATTTGGTCCTAATATACAAAGCACACTTACTTTGATAGAAAAGCTAAGGCCCCAGCGAGATTTGAACTCGCGACCCCTGGTTTACAAGACCAGTGCTCTAACCCCTGAGCTATGGAGCCAACATGCATACGGTTTTGAAATTGTACACTATATAGTTCATATTAAACATACGTCTGTTAAATTTAAAATTGTTATGTTTTATGTACTTATAGAGTCGCACAGCATTCTAAGGTATATAACATGTAGGTCTTTATATGATTTTGAAATTGGCAAGTAGCTGTTATAAAATGGGGTACAAAAAGGGTAATGAAAATAGACAAAATAAAAATCTGTAGAAATCAGCAGATGTTTTCTCAAAATATATGTGATTTCAGTTATCTTAGAGCGAAGCATTAGTAAGAATACAGGACACTACGTGACATTTTATCTATATATTTACTTACAGTTCATTTAAGAATCAGAACGTACTTTACCGCCAGTATTTACGAACATACCAGAATTGTATGTGGTCGAATGCCAAATGTGATTGTTTTTTTCGCTTGATTGCATTTACGTCGTGGATACTAGTGTACAGTTTTAACCAAAATAACAAACAAAAAATAACAAAGAGATTGTCTTGTGGCCGTATTATATAACTTCATTCCAATTTTATATCGTTGTCGGGGATGTAGCTCAGTGGTAGAGCGCATGCTTCGCATGTATGAGGCCCCGGGTTCAATCCCCGGCATCTCCACGTTTTTTCCTTTTATTTACAACTAAAATGATTTAAAGTTTACTTATTGTATGGAAGGTTTTAGTAGTATCCTTAATGCATCCGATCAAAATGCGAGAACACACTCCAAGACTTCGAGTAGTTCTCCCAAACTGATACATTAAAATAAATTCAGCATTTACAGTGTGATTTCTGTAAAAAACAATGATATATGATTCTTAAGAATATGCCTAAATGTATTTATTCTTTTAATTACATGTCAGCAAAATATTTAAAAGTTGCATGTAGCAATTCTATGCTGTTGTTTTCATTTGTAAACTTGCTTTTAATCAGGATAGACTTTCAGAATTTGGTTTCCATGTAACTGTTCAGGCAATATTTGCCCCTTCTTGTCTAAGCAAGAAAATACGAATTACCACTGCACTTCTACAGACACTAAAAAGAAGCAGAAAGAATTAGGCGGGATAAATGTTTTAAAGTTTAACAGGTAGGTGAATCTACCTGTGCCATGTAGCCGTGATAGAGAAATGCGCTGAAAGCTAGGTCAAAACTTAAACGGATGCTTGATCAAACAAGGAGGTCGCGGGAGAATCATTCCAAATGCTGACCACTGGCGAAACCATAGGTCTACAGTCTTCCTCATAAAATGCAACTAAATAATTCACAAATTATATATTCTAAATAATTACTCAGATGCACAAATATAAAACGCTTACATTACTGTGGACGCACAAACGTATTACATTCAACTAGTTTTGCAACAAAATGTACCCCATTCTACCTACTGAAAAACTGCATATTCGGCACGTGTCAGTTTCCAGGGGTTGTCGGTTATATTAGCCAACTCCTATAGGATCCAGCAGAACAATTAGAGGCCGGCGAATGGATGGACGACAGTTAGAGTCCAGGGGGTTTGTTACAGGTGCCTATGTTCAGCAGAGGGCGTCTCTAAGTAAATGAGAAAACTGAAGTCTATATCCAAACACCTTACGGTCCATTATCATTGTTCTTTTAACACCTACTTTTTATTTTGTGGACTTTTTTTTTTTTTACATCTGTCCAAACTTACATATCCCGTTCCGTTTGCTTGCTTTTTATTGCCTGTGGAGAGGGATAAGGAATATGACCCGCGTGGTTTGGATGATCTTGCTACTTATAATATACCAGTATTTTATGACGTAAATTTTGGTTAGTAGCCTTTTCTTTTGACAAGTGCCGGTAAATAATTTGTCTAAAAATTCGATTATTTAGAATAATACCATTTAGACCTTCGTTGTTGTGTCGGTGTTTTTATTTGACTGCCTAAAACAGCTAAATAGCCTGTACACTTCCTTTATTTGGTTGCGAGTGGATTGAAGGTTGGGAGTGGTTGGTAATTATTTATTATCATGTTTTATCCTTATATTGCATTGTCTGGTCTTGCACTGTCTTGTCTAGGATTGCAGGGTTCTTTGTCGTCCTCCCTTCCCCGAAACTGCGGCAGAAGAATATGAGTTCCCCGAATACACGAAACAATAAAAAATAATCTGGAAACTTGGTGGAAACGGAATTGCATTGGCACCCATCTGAACTCGCTGTTATAGGGGATTTCTTAATTGAATTTTAATATAATTCATGGGCGGGGCTTTTCCAGGGCGGGACTCCGGCTATTGGCTGCTGGCTGGTTTACGCCGGCGGTGATGTGAAGTCTGGCGACTTGCAGACAAGCATCTCCGGTCACTCTTACTTTCATTGACCAAAAAAATAAACATGTTCAGGGAACTATGCTAAATCCTAAATCCACTGGCCATTTATTATAAATCGCGATGCCATTTTTGCTAATAGCATATGGGCTTTCCCCAGTCCACGATCCCTTTCAATATCACTGGCAGTGAAACAAGAAATCACTGGAAGATACGTTGCAGTTTTTTTCCTAATGCATGTTGCAGTGGAGTGGCAATAATATAGTACTATAACCACGTGAAGTATTGTCGAAAAACTGGATATAGAAATCATATATGGAGCAGGCTGACGGAGTAACAGAGAAGCCGACATATTTGCTTGTATTGTATTGGCTTTGAGTGGGGACACAACTTGGACTGGAGCAGCACACGGTTCCCTCCCCCGCCCAAAGAGGATCTGGTTTAAACTACAGGTGAATATCTTTACTTGTATATGGTGTTTTTTAGCTATGAGTAAATTAACCCGATGTTTGCGTTTTAGTGGCGGATTGTTACAGATGGGGACAGCTAGGGATACAAACGCCTGAAATCAGCGTTTCTCAATTCCCCAAACTGCGATCTTTCACATCGTCTTTTTCCTCCCCAGATTCCCATCGCTGGCAACTTTGCCTGCTTGTTGATGTGCTTCCCCTGTATTGAGTAATAAGCTTCGTTTCACTAAATGTAACGCGAAGTCGGATGAATGGCTGATATTTAATAGTTAACCGAAAAAGACACTCTCTCGACACGGTGCAGCTTTTTAAACGACTGCCAAATAGTTTAAAACCAGACAAACGTGTTTTCATGCGTGAGTCAGTTAGATGCATTGTGGTTTCGGTGTCTTCGCTGCTCCCTCCACCCAGATGGCCGAACTGCTGTGAATTTTGGTCGCATCTCTAAGCCTGATTGCGCTTATTGCCGTTTGATACCTAGGAAATGTATGTAGCTGGTGGCGTGAAAAGAAGCTGAATCGCATGTAATAATGATACGCTCTTACCGTGTATGTGATACCGAGTTTCTGTCTTGTCTAAGGTTACGATCGCAGGACAATTAGAGAATATTTTAAAGCTACCCAAGACAGATTATTTTTTTCTTTGTTGGTATGTGCGCAGCTAGCCGCTAATTCACGTGTGTCCTTTATGCACTTTTTATGCTTATTCGCTGGGGAAGCTTTTTTTGTGCGTTTCAACTGAGGGGAAAGGGGGCGACGGCCAAAGCAGCGGTTTCGATCCGTATCCTAAATGTGAGTTTGATTTCATTTCGGCTTTCTTATTAGCACGACAGCCTGAGATACTCAGGTGACCCTGTTATGTGCCGATCAGGAGACGTTTGCAAAAACGCAGCGAGGCACCTTTCGTTAATGGAGGCGATCATGAACGGGAGTCCCGACTAATGAAGGGGAGGCCGACGTGTCTTGCAGGGACGGCATGTTACTGGCGTCCGCCGTGGTGGTGTGGGAATGGATGAACGAGCACGGCCGCTGGCGGCCTTACAGCCCGGCCGTATCTCAGCACATCGAGGCGGTGATTCGGAGCGACCCCCGCGGCGGAAGCGTGGTGCTGGGCCAGGTGGACACCCGCCTCTCCCCCTATATCATAGACCTGCAGTCCATGCACCAGTTCCGCCAGGACACGGGTAAGGCCTTAAATGTGTTGAGATATGATATATAAAATAAACACACACACCATTTATTATGCTTCTGCTTTACGACGGTGAGTTTTTGTGTGATGCACTGATTGTATTCCCGTGTATTGCATATGCACACCTATGTAGTACATTATTGCGTTGTTTTATTGCCACCCAAATGTTATTTTCGGCCTTTTCTGACCGTGTGACTTTGTAAAAAATTAATTACACTAACCTCAGTAGAGCTACAAAAAATGCATGTCAACTTTGTATAAACTTTATTGATCCCCAAGTGAGAATTAATCGGATGATGTGGGGGGGAAAAGGTAAATGATCTCAGGCGATGGAAATTTAAATACTCATCTGTAAAGTTGGCTTTAAACGGCTTGAATGTGACGGCTTGAAGCAGATGGTTTGTGGGTTTTCAATAAAGTAAATTCTTTCCAGATTAGAGGGGAAATTCCAAGTGCAGCTGTTCTGCTGGACGATTGGAATGGGAATCAAAAGAGTCGATAGAAACAAAATTCCCTAAATGAAACTGAGACACAATTATACCTTTGTTTTGAATTTTGTTGTTTTCATTTTTGCCTTATCGGTACTGCAGCACTGGCCCCTAACCTTGGGTTAACAGTGTTGTAGATAGGCAGAATTTTATTTCTTGAAAGTATTATGAGGATTCATTTGTCTTAAACCATTAATGTTTTGTCAGTAGTGTTAACATTTTTATACTTTTAGAGGCTCTGAGATTTAGTGCATGTTTTCCAAAAGCTGACGGTGCAGTGACTTGAGGAGGAAACAGGGTTTTATGGCCTCTCCCATTGTTGGGTTCGTCAGACAGATGTTGCCTCCTCATCAGTGATGAAAGGGCGTCTCGTCGTCTTCGAGGGAACGACGGTGGCCCCTGTTTTGGAGATGTGCAGCCAAGGCTGTCAGCTTTGGAGGGAGTTGAGGGGGGCTGCCTACACCCACAGGAGTAACGCAGAATGCAAGTTATGGGTAGCCGGGCTCAGCCTGTGACCTCCGCAGGAGCCAATGGTGCTGAGGTGAAGGGAGTAGGAGCAGGACAACATGCACCCACTGGCCCATTGTGTTTGCTTGGAATCATTCAATGTCCCAGCTGCGTGTGACAATCCCGCCCAGACAAACGCCTGCACAGATGAGCCCCGGAAGGGGTCAGGGGGTGACGGCCAAGGGCCCACCGCTCGCCCAGAATAAGTGGAACCACGCTACGTGTCGGTATCACCGAGTGATCATGTGGTGTGTACAGAACAAAGAGGGAGCGCATGCGAGCATCCAGTGGATGTGGGGGTGGGAATTAACTTGTAGGTTTTATGGCATAAGAGATGGCATCAGATTCCACCAAAGTTGGAGAAGTTTGCTGGATTTATACATTAATACATTAACACAACTTTCCTGTAAAGATCTGAATGTCTTAAATATTTCTTAATGTTTAATGTGGGATGTGTAGGGAAAGATCACTTTCGGCCCGTGTTAGCTGTAGGAAGGCACTATTATGTTTTTTTTTATGGGGGGCGTGGTGGGGGAGTTGCGCACTGTAGAGCTTGGGTTAGACTTTTTATTACAAATAAAGGTCTGGGTGTCTGTGAAAGAAAAAAATGTTAATGCAGATCCAGTGAATGGACGGCTTTGGGGAGTGTCTGGAGTTCGGTGCAGACCACACCTCCCCCACCCGTATAAGAGATGCCATTATAAACATCCCCCCCCCCCAGCCAGCCAGAAAAGAAAATGGAGAGAGACCAAGACTGGGAACAGCTGACTAGCTATTCATGGATGGTAGCGATCTAGACTGGGGGTAGGTTAGGTTGTATGTGCGGAGTATTAATGAGGCTGTAAAACTTAGACACAGAAATTGTATTTTCGAGGTGTCTACGAAGACGTGCTCTTGTTGCACAAAAAAAAACACATGGTGGAAGATTTAATGTTTTGTAGCTCAGATTTTTCGGTCAGCCCCGTTTATTTGTCACTGGGGACGATTTCCCTGGAAAACAAATAAACTTTTCTGCAGCAAACTCCCATCAAGGGGGTTGGGCAATGCACATGGAAGCCCTGAAACAAACCAGAAGCAGACTGTTTAAAAGGGACCAAAAAAGTAACAGTGGAACCTTCAGTTGTCAGGCCAATGGTAAAAAATGTAAGTCTGGCGCTGTACTAGGAATTGAGGCACTGTTAAGGGTTGTTGAAGTTTCTCCTCGATGTGTAAATACCTCTTTGTGTTTATCAATTTACATTTCGCATATTGTGGTGCCTCATGTCTCTGTAGTATTTGAGAGTCCTTATGGTAACCTGCTTACATTGGACACAGATCTCTGGTCTCTTGATCTGTGGGCCTAAAGTATTTATATTTTGAAAGGATTATCATGCTACGAGCCACAAGTGTGTTTTGAGTGTGAAAGTATATATAGGCTGTACGGAGTTCCGTCTCCTCCCCCACACTCCTTTGTTACCTCTGCCTGCACCGCCCCCTGCAGGTACCCTGAGGCCTGTGCGGCGTAGCTTCTATGACCCCACCTCAGCTCCAGGGCACGGCTGGCTATGGGAGTGGGAGAACGACTCGGGCTCCTGGACGGCGTACGACATGGAGGTGAACATCGCTATCCAAGCGGCGTGGGACCGGCAGCAGCCGTGGCTGGATCTGACGCCCCTCGGCTTCTGCTACCTCATCGACTTCCAGAGCATGACGCAGATCAACCGGCAGACGCAGCGGCGGCGGCGTGTCCAGCGGCGCTCGGACATGGCCTACCCGCTGGTGTCGGGACCCCTGCCCCGGGCCTGGGGGGCAGCTGCAGGGGCTGGTGGGGGCACCGTCTCAGCCGGCGGCCTCCTGGGCGTCAGCGTGTCAGGCGTGCGAGGGAATGGCGGCGCCGGATACCCCAGCAGGACTCTGCCCCAGTCCTCCCTGGCATCCTCTCTGGGTCGGGCCTGCACTTGCCCCCAGTGCATGCTGGTCCTGAGCATCAAGACTGGTTCCATGGCTCAGACGCTGGGCCGCCGGCCTTCACAGAAACCGCCCAGTCCAAAGTCTGCCACAGTGGGGCGCTCCAGCATGGGCAGCAGCCACGCACACACCTTGCCCAAGCCCCTCCCCCACTCCAAGTCACCATGTAAAAGCTCCGCAGCGGGCACGGA
The DNA here is from genome assembly GCA_019775915.2 of Cyphomyrus plagiostoma. NCBI lineage: Eukaryota > Metazoa > Chordata > Actinopteri > Osteoglossiformes > Mormyridae > Cyphomyrus > Cyphomyrus plagiostoma. The sequence continues at coordinate 12,307,714 of JABFEA020000017.1, read as the reverse complement.
CTCCTCCGCCCAGTCCTCCGCCCGGCCGCCTCCCCCTTCTCTACCCCCTCCCCCGCCCCCCCCACCTCCGCAGCCAGCTACGTCTGCCCCCGTGGTGCCCACTGCTACCCTCATCACCACCGCCACCACGTCCTCCGCCACTTCGGTCCTTAGCGCCCCCGTGCCCACCCGTGCCAGCCTGGCAGGGCTGAGCCGCCCCGCCCTGCAGCGCATCGCTCTGGCACAGTCCCGGGCCCTCATCGCGTCCGGGTGAGTTCCTCCACCTCGCCACTTTGGTGACACTTCTGGGTGATGGGTGTTCAGAGGCAGGGCGCCAGGGTTGGAGTAGGGCTTACGCTACGCTTGGCACTCAACCAGAAGAGCCTCCAGGGGAACCGGAGACTGGCTCCCTGTCGCAAACTTTCACTGAGCGCTGGCATGACTGAGCGTGCCTTTACAATTACGGGGTGTGTTTCTCAATAGGTAGGTCAATATTGACATGCCTGGAGCTGTGTTGTTTGACATGTTTATGACCGTCTCCATATGCTTAAACAGGTGTGTGGCAGTCTCTAAGGCGGTGTGTGTTTCGGGGGGAGGCTCTGGGCAGGGGCATTGGGTGGGTTAGCGTGAGAGACGGAGGCAGTCTGGGGCAGATAGCTGGTTACCTAGCAGTGACCATCTGGGAGGGATGGACCATATTAGTGAAGGAATTGGTGTGAAGCTGATGTACGGAGGAAGATATGCAGAGGGGGGGTAGGATTTGGGGTCAGTGCGGTTCAGCCCCTCCCTGCTCCGCCCCCTGCCTGCCTTTTTTTTCCCCTTCTAGTACTTCGTTCCCATGATTTCTCATTCCGGGTGTGGGGGGGGCTTCTGTGATTTATTGTGTGCACAAGTCACGTTTCCGTGGAAACCTTTGTTGGCATGCCGACGCCTCATCTGAATTTGCAACACAATGCTTCTCTGCTTGGGTGAGGGTAGGTCGCGCTATTAGGTGGGGGCGGCCAGCTGGGGGAAGCAGTATAGACAGAAGGTGAGGCAGCGTCCTCATTGTTGGAGCTCCTCCACAGGCATCCGTGGAGGGGTAGGGGCCGTGTTTTCGGGGGGCCGGCTCAGGGGGCTCTGCCGCAGCCCCCTGCACAGTGCAGGCTTCCCCGCAGACAAAGCGTCCCGGCTGCACGGCAAGCAGCAGGACTAGTGTGTGTGTGAGCAGCGAGCTTCACCAGATGGGAAGGTGGCTGCCACGACAATGCACTCCAACAAAACCAGACGCCCCCTGAGAAAGGTGCCCGGCATGAATATCCAAACAAAAGAGAAAACGGTAGAAGGAGTATTATTTAGAAAAAACATTTGTCAGGCAGAAATTCGCCAGGAATGAACTGTGGGAAGATGAGAGATGCAGGAATGTAAACTCTGGCAAGAGAGCCTTGACATTAGGACACTGCCCCTCAGGGTGGATTTTAGACTCTAGCTATAGCCTCTGCTGGTTGACGCGCACTTCGCCTGATGTCACTAAGAGGTGCTGTCAGGCTTCTTGTTTTTCAGTACACTGCTTTAATTGGCATTTACCGTTCACACGCTGAGCTCCTGGTCATCCAGGCTGCACACGGGCGTTTCGAAAATGCAGAGATGTTTGTCGCGTGCAGTGAGCAGTCAGACTGTAACCGGCAGTGAAATGAAAAGTGGCCAATTGCACTGTAATAAAAGTTGGAATTCCTATAAAAGAATAAAACAGGGAAAGAATATTGATATATATATGTAATAAGGAATCATGTTATACCGTAAAAGAAAAACCAGAGGGCGCAATAAAGTGCATGGTGCATATGTATGAAGCAAGTAATAAATTCTGAAATGTTTTGACGTGTACGGATAATGTGTGTTGCATAAAGGGGGGGGGGGAAGGGAAAAATCTGTGTGGGGGTGTGGGTACATAGTCAGATTTTTACTGCTCTCTCTGCTAGGCAGAGTAGCTGATCTCGTAAACCAGAGGCTTCTCCCTGCCTGTTGTGTGTGTGTGTGAGTGTGAATGTGTGTATCCATGTGTTTGTGAGTATGTGCCTGTGTGTGTGTATATATGTGTTTGTGAGTATGCGAGTGAGTGTGCATGTGTTTGTGAGAGTGTGTGTGTCCGTGTGTTTGCATGCGAGCGCACTTTCACCCCTGCCAGGCCCCTCTTCAGATCATCATAAGCTGACCACGGTGACCACACTTAAGCCCAGTCACTCATGGGAATCGTCCTGCTATTCTTTCTCCAGAGCTATAGCTCATATCTACAGTCTTTGTGTTAGTTTTGGTCATTTTAAGCCAAGTTTGAAATGGAGCCTGTGTGGTCATTTAAACATTGACATATGGGGGTTTCCGGGAGCCAGCAGGCAGGTGTAGGGTGACTGTCATGGCTTTACTGTGACGACAGCAGGCCAAGCCCCTGCAGCTGGCGTTTTCCCTTCTCCTTTCAGACCCCCCCGGCCCCCACCCTGCCCACTATGTGTGTCAGTAAGGCAGATGAGGCGTGTTAATGCAGATAGATTAGCTGGGCTCAAATGTGATTAAGCTCTGTCACAGTCTGGCTCCCCTCTGCTCGCCTCCTCTCTTGTTTACACTTGGGATTGAGAGACAATGTAACTTCAGTGTGTTTCCATTTAGCTTTAGCTTGTTAGCTGATACATAATAGTTAGCTAATGCATTTTAACCAGTTTGCTTAGCTGGATTGTCTCACTGAATTAACTTAACTATTGTCAAGCAGCAGGGTATTCGTTTGACGCAGGTAATCTTCATGGTACAAGCCCCTGTTTTTAACTGCTGTGAGACGTACTGCCTTGAATTTTGGGTCCCGGCTGTGAGCAGTGCTTAGGGAAAACACACACGCGTGTGCTTGAACACACTGCTAACAGTCACACCACACTCTCAAAAGGGGCACATTCACGAGAAACACAGAAGTCGCAACAGAATGGGAAACCTCAGCAAGCTGAGTTAACCGAAATGAAGAAGTTTGTAGTTTCTAAGCTCCAAAGTAATGACACCAAGTACAAGCCTTTTAGAATATATATTTTCCTTTGTCTTGCATTGTGATACCAGTGTTCAGTCTTCCTTCATAGGAAAGTTTTGAGATGTTTGCCCCTGACTCTCAACTGTAATCCCTGATAAAAAGCTTCAGTAAGTGCAGAGAGCGCATGGCTTTGGGCAGGCACGTGCGGCCATGTGACGCCATGCAGGTAATGCCCCTTCCCAGTGCTGACGCTCGCCCAGCAACTCGACAGATGGAGACCCGCGGATTAGCCGTTTAAGAGCTGGAGGCGGTGGCAGGGAATAGCAGACAAGGAAGATACGGTCTGTAGAGATCACAGGCAGCGGCGAGCAGACAGAGGCGGACAGCAAGCCGACAGAATAGAGAGTAACTCCTGGAAGTCAAAGTTATTTATCTGATATTTGTTTCTGCTGGAGGAACAGAAGGGTTTTTATTCTACTCTATGCTAGAAAAATGACTGTTCTCAGATCATGCCAGTGAGTATTTAGGTTTTCCATTAAGTTCTGATTATGACTGAGTTGGAGAATTCCCTGTTTGGTTTCCATCTTATCCTGCGAATGTGGCTGATAGCTGTGAATGATGATGGTGTCACCGGGAATGGCAGACGGGGTAACCAATCACGAGCTTAGGGAGGTGCTGCAGGGTTTCCCGCACTGCTGGGGCTTGTAGTGCGATTTCTCAGAAGTCAGGCACAGCTTCAATGTCTGCTTTCAGTTGGTCAGGTTCGATTAGTCATTCAACCGAATGTTGAAGATGTTCAGCATCTGACCTTCCCACTTATGGTGAAGACCTGCTTCATGACAGACGTGTCTGGATGAGTCGTGTGTTATTGTGTGGTTAGCCTTGAAGGTGCCGTGCATGTGTGTGCGTGCGTTCTTAAGACGTCATTCTCACACTCTGTCTGCTGTGTTTTCAGGGTGCCCACAGTCCCAGTGAAGAACCTTAATGGCTCAAGCCCTGTCCATCCTGCACTCGCTGGTAAGAGTAGGCGATGGGATTGGCTGATTAGTTAGCTCACAGAATCGCAGATGGACAGTGGGATGGAAGAATGTGAAATACACACTATAGCTGTGCATACATGTGTGTTTGTCTCACAGTCTCCCCCTACGGTCTCTATCAGGTATCACGGGTATCCTGATGAGTGCCGCCGCCCTCCCTGTGTGTCTCACCCGCCCCCCTAAGCTGGTGCTACACCCGCCGCCTGTCAGCAAGAGCGATATCAAGCCCATTCCTGGGCTGGGCCACTGCTGCCGCAAGACCACCAAGAAGCAGGCCCGCAAAGGTGAGGCGCCGCACGGCGCCACCCTCAGGCCTGGGTGTGCGGCACGTGTGGCCGGCACGCCTTAACACCGCTCTCTGTGCCGCAGGTAGGACTCCGGAGGAAGTGGTGAAGAAATATTTGCAAAAGGTGCGGAACCCCCCTGAGGAGGTGAGTAAGCCTGGAGTGTCTTGCAGGAAGCTGGGAAGGAGCATTTGTGGGGGGTCCCTGCGGACCAGGCTCAGGAAGACTGAACTAGGTTACATATAAAACTCCCCAATTCTTAAAAATATCTCAATAATAGCCTGGCGAGGTAAAAACTTAGGCACGCAGACGGCATTAATGAGATTACCTGGAAGTTTTCTCAAGAAGCACGCACACACACTTTAACCATCCCCTCTACTGTAAAGCACTGCGGATAAAAGCGTGATATATATATTAAATGTGAGGTATAAAATTCTAGATACGGTGATTGCCGTAAAATCTGGAGCTGCCTCCCATTTAACTTTGGTAAAAACATTTTGAAAAACTACTGAGTCCTACACCCTGTCCTATCTCTCTCTCATCCCAGGACTGTACCATCTGCATGGAACCCCTGGGGGGCCCCTCTGGGTATAAAGGCCCCGGCGGGGGGGGGGTGTCACGGGGAGAGTCGGTAGGCCGCCTGGTGCAGTGCGGCCACCAGTACCACCTGCAGTGCCTGGTCGCCATGTACAGCAACGGCAACGGAGACGGTAGCTTGCAGTGTCCCACCTGCAAGACCATCTACGGCGTGAAGACGGGCAACCAGCCGCCCGGCAAGATGGAGTACCACGTCATACCCCACTCGCTGCCCGGCCACCCCGACTGCAAGACCATCCGCATCATCTACACCATCACTCCTGGCATCCAGGTACCAGGGCAGGCCTGCTCGGCTCATTTAAGGAGTACAGGAGAGAGTGATAGGATGAAGGAGAGTGGGAATGTCTAGATGGGTGGGGTCATCATGTGCTGTCGATCATTGCCAAGGCACTAGCCAATTGGAAGCGAGTCTGATCTGCTGGTGATTGGCCGCCCATGATGATCCCACTCACTGGGTTGTTGACTGGGATTCTCTGTCTCTTTCACTCACACAGACTCTGAAGGTTTATGGTGGGTATATATAGTCTTTAAAGCTGTGGTATCAGTATGTAACGTACCTGTTTCTCCCTCTACAGGGTCCGGAGCACCCTAACCCAGGAAAGCCCTTCACAGCCAGAGGATTTCCTCGCCACTGCTACCTCCCGGACAGTGATAAGGGGCGCAAGGTAGGACCCCGTTTTCGTGGGCGTCTCCCTCACGACTTCCAGCAGGTACATGCAGAGTCAAGGCCCGTTCATATTTCACTATTCTGCGTGTGCTTTAGGGCCATGTCCGGTGTAACTAACTTAAATTTCATCATCAGGGGTTTGCCGGGAAGCTGCAGACGGTGCATCTGTAGCCCATATCTTTTTTTTGTCTACTGCTCATGTGCAAGATAATTAACTAGGTATTTCCAGTAGGTGGCAGCATTGACTTTCACAGAGCAGAGGTCAGCCAGGAAAGAGTAGAGGAAGAGTACTCGCTGTTGTAGTAGTTATGGCGAGGAGCTGTATTGATTGGTGGTACCCGCTCATCTAAATATTTCATATGGTCCAGACATTCTACCCGGGTATACAGCATTTTTAAAAGCAACACTATTCCAGAATCTTGAAATCTTGGTGATTTACTATTGGCTGGGGGAGTCCTTGGCGAATTTTGTCTTATTTCAAAAAACAGGTATGCCTTAATGGGTCTGGGTCATTACCTTAATACCTCCAAACCTAGAATAACATACAAAGTTTATCGGTTTTAATACGCTCCTTGTATTTGTGTTTGTTGCGATACATCCGCCCTCGGCTGGTCTGGTGGAGTATCACTGCTGTGTGCGTGTACAGACCACGGCCATCCCTGCCCGCCAACCGATGCAGTATGAATACAAACCGTCCGCAGCTGCTCAGATCCTCAGCTGTAAGGATCCCGCGAGCCTGAAAAGCACGCACAGAAAAGTGAAGCATGAAATAGGCTTTAAAGAATTGGATTTATGGTCCATCTAGATTGCTTGGTATTGCCTTCAGAGGCTTTCAGCCAAAGCGAAAGTGAAAATTTGATTCTTTTATGAAAGCTCTATGGTTCCTTAACCATGGCTCCCCCTGCTGGCCCTACACAATTGCAAACCATTTATAATAGTCTTAAGAGTGCATTTCAAGCAGTGTTTAGTTTACTGATTGCTCCCTTTTTGTAGGTGCTTCGCCTCTTGCTGGTGGCCTGGGACCGGAGGCTGCTCTTCTCCGTGGGAACCTCCAGCACCACCGGCGAGTCCGACACAGTCATCTGGAACGAGGTGCACCACAAGACCGAGTTCGGCTCCAACCTGACGGGCCACGGATACCCGGACCTGGGGTACCTGGAGAACGTGCTGGAGGAGCTGCGGGCACAGGGCATCATGGAGGAGGACGGCCTGAATGACTGAGAAGGAGCATAGAGGAGTTCGAACTGTGGCTGTGTGTTAATGTCTGTGACTGACATTCTTGGGAGGGGGAGATGATCACTACACTAAAACTGGCATGCAGGTGGTGCAACACCGGGGGTAGGAGGAGAGAGGCTCAGTATGACCACTGCTTACATGCAATAAATGAGCAGCACAGTGGGAGGGATTAGGTTCCAGTACTAACAGTTAGAGAGGGTACTATGGTGATTAGTGATAACGACCAGATGATAGAAAAAGGTATGTAGAGAGATGAGGACAGATTTCACGTAAGAAAGGACACAGGTGGATGTGAAGGAAAGGGGATTATGAGTCCCGGTGAGAAGAGAGAGGGTAACAGAGATGGTGAGGGTGTGAGAGAGGTTAGGGTAGGTTAGAGACTAAAGCTTTAAGGTTTGTTACTACTGAGCCAGAGACTTAAACTATACTGACCAAAACTCTTTTACTCCAAATGTTGCGAAAGGCTATGTATACATTTCAGCATGTCTGTTTATTCGATAAGTACATTCCTTTTTGTTTAACACAAGTTAATCATTATGATTTGTAACATGTAACCAAGTCGTCCCATGAATAGTTAACTTGTCTTATTTCTTTCGTTTATTCTAATTTGAGTCAGGTAGAATATGTTTAACTGCGGAAATCCTTTACTCTCGGTGCTGTGACGGACGGGATGTCACTTTGCCGTTGTTGAGGTTTGTGAAGGGTGTTAGACTTCTTAGTATTGTGTCAGATGGTGACAGTGCGGGGGTGTTGGGGGGTGTGAGCAGTAGAGGTACTTGTCAGAGTTTTTACGTGGAAAAACTCGGGAGTTGCCTCCGTCAGTCCCATTCGAGGCTGGAATGAGGCAGCGTGTGAGGCTGCGTCACGGTTTAGACACAAGATTGAACAGGTGACTCGGATGTGAGCGAGGACCTTCGCACGTGCGCCTGGCATGGCAAAATACGGGCAGGCCTCTAAAGTTGGTCCGGTGCTCTTATTGGCATTTATAAACCGTACTGTTGAACTGAGGCATGAGCTCAAAGCTGCTTTTTAATTTAGCCTCAGAAGATTCAACAAAAAAATTTATTCAACCATGTAAAATTAGTCGGGTGCTTAAGAAAAGCTTTTTGAATGCTTCCCACGTGCTGACACTGTCCTGTGCCAAATCTGCCTGTAGTCACCTGTCCAGTCTGTTCCTGTTGGGTCTTTGAAGGACCCGCTTATGAAGATGTACTGCTACCAATATGTGTGTGTTTTGTACATGCATATGTAGGCATACATTTATACACAGTGTATCTACACCAGTTCGCATGAAGACCATGTTTTTGAGGTACACGTTACATGATATGCACTCTTATCATTTATCATGATAAACTGCTTTTTGTAGAATTCTTTTTTAAATTGTGTTTTGAGTGTAGGTACAGCTCTTTATAACTGTGAATAGACTCTTTCTGTAATGTCATCTCATTCACAACACTTTGGGAGTTTTGCAGCAGAAACAGCCAAGACTGGTTTTTGCACCTTTTTTTGTGTACAAAATTGCTATAGTTATGTATGTGACTTTTCATTGTGAAAAGGTTTTACTGCTAAGGGTGTGAGGCACCCGACCCATTCGGACCGACCCCGACAGCCCGTAGCGGTTCTCCTGGTCCCTCGCCTCAGGAAGGGCTCCCAACTCGGGCTCCTCATCGTTTCTCAAAAAAGTTTGTTTTTAAATGGCGAGGTTGGTCCTGAAAGACCAGAAGAGTACGAGGCAAACAGATACACTATGTAAACATAGGGACATATAAGTCAAATATTTGCTTAATTATTCAATGAAACTATGGGCAAAAAATAAAATGTTAGAGGAACGTCTGAAGAAGTCTTGTCCTTTTGTCTTGAATACCAACGGAGGCCAGAGCAATGCGTAAACTCTTGTCTATTTCAAACTACTGCTCAGTTTATCAAGTTCTACCTTCATGGGAGTATAAGCTTGTTTATCTAATCTGAGCTTGGAGGTTTGATCCTATCGGTGGACTTCCAGCTGATTGACTGGTGGAGCTCAGTTGTTACCTGGAAAGATGCAGAAGTGGAAGCATGTTCTCCTAGGCTGTGCTCCTCAAAAGTCTTCTAGAAGTTTGCGTCAGATACTTGAAGCTGTCACTCCGTCTGTGGTTGGTGTGCTACAAGAGTCTTGACTAAAGCCTTCTCCCATAGTAATTCATGTAAGTCTGCATATAACACTTTTATAACTGCACTAACAAGATATCTATGTAACTGAGTAACTTCATACCATTTGAAAATTCCTTAAAAAAATGTAAAAATTGTTTAATGATACCAGATTGCAAATGCTTCATATAATGCCTTTTAAGTTGAATATTAAATAGTCAGGTCAGGGCGCATGCACGTTGCTGCGCCCACCACACAAAGATATATCTCGCCCACCTGCTGTTACATATAGTCAAGTAAACAGTATATCAGTAAACCTTTTCTCATCAACAGATGCCTCACAGCTGATGTACCCCATGACCCTTCCCAAAACCCAGTCCATGCAAGCACTGAACAGAGTAGGAGTAAAAATACACCCCAGACTAACCCCAGAATCCAGTGGGAAGAATGCAGAGGTTCTGAATCCACTGCACAGAACTCACAGTATCATTCTATGGGCTGCTATGATGTCCAGCAAATTTGGGGGGATCTTGAGACATTTCAAGATGTCCCACAGGGATGCTCAATCGACTGAGTAAAATGCGTTACGGAAATCAACTAAAGCTGCAATGAAACCTTGACGATATTTGTGTTTGCGCTTGATAAGAACCCTCCGTGCCAGGATGCAGTCAGTGGTAGACTTCTTTGGCATAAAACAAGACTGCTCTGGGTACTGCTAGGCAATCAAGTGATCTGTTGATGACCCCAGCAAGGACCTTACATGACACTGAGAGCAGTTTTGCCCCCTGTAGTTGCCATAATCTAAGCGATCACCTTTTCCTTCCCAAGTAGGGACAGCAAGTTGTGTTTACCAGTCATTTGGGATGACATCTGTCTCCCAAATGGAGGCAAAGATTGCTTGCAATGCCAGGAGGACAGCCTTACCACCAGCCTGGAGAAGTCCACCCTGGACACCACTGATCCCTGCAGCCTTGTACAAGTCAATCAAACTTATACAATCTCAGTGACACTGGCTGGTTCACAGCTAATCAGAGGATCGGCCTCTACAATTGCGGGCTCAGAGATATATAGTGTCCTAGCCAGAAGATCAGCTTTAAACAGCTACGTAAAATACCTGGCCCAGCGGATCACAACTGCAGCATCATCCGTAAGGACCGTTCCATCACCTCATGCGACTCACCGAGGAACAAATTTGGATACGTGTAATACTTTGATCCCTCTGTAAGCAGGATGTGGGTCACTTGCTCACAAATTCCAATAAAGCTGTCCATCTCAGTTCTTAGTACAGACCACAGATACTGTCATGCCATACACTGTGACTCTACTAGATAAAATCCAGGGTCCTCCTCCTGGAAACACCAGCAACACTAACACAACCCTGAGCAACCTTCAGGGTCTCGTCACGGAAGGTCTCCCACGTTAGGATCAGCAGTCGCACCTAAGTCTGCAAGTTCCTCGCACATTACATACAAAAACCAAAACAGCCTGATCTTGGAGTCTGGCCATGTCCAGCCTCATTCTCCTAGTAGATGGTAGCCTACTGGACCTAAGCTTCAGAGTAGCAATAACAAATCTGTGGTTAGAATTCATAATCTGGGCACTCCTGTAGACACGGTTGCAGACTCCTACAGTTCTGTAGGAGCGTCCAGCATCTGTCCACAAGGATGTGCTCGATCGGTCTTTAACTTACCACCAGTACCAGAGTACGATCTGGTTCAAGGTGCTGGAAGCAGGGTCCAGCGACCCACAGACCTTGACCTTATGCAAAGACAAGGGACACTGAGCCAGTTTCACCATGGTTACCAGAAGTCACCCATGACGTGTGTGACACCTTATGGGCACAATCAACCACTGGCCGAAGTTCAACACCTCGGCACCACAACTGTTCCGATCCCCTACAGGCCTGACCCCATTGGCTCTCCATCAGTTTCAAACTCTTCCTGGGATGATGCTCCCAGGGGATTTCTCATCCCCTTCATGATGTGTGCAGCCTTCCGCTGTCTGCGTTCTCTGAGCGGAGTGAGATATTTCTCCCCCCCCCCCCCACACAGTGGCTGGAGTGCCGCCACCAACCCCCAAATTTTTCCCTGTAAATCGGAGGGCGGGTTGCAGGGCTGGAGGCAGTTTAATGTCATTCCCAGGACAAGAGGGACAGTGAGGGACACTGTATAAATTACAATACATAGATGATAATTAATCCCATTTCCCAGATCATGTTCTCTTTGTTTTAGACCTAACTTCTTTAGCCACAGGATTAATTCACTCTTTACCCCCATCTGACTGACAAAATGAGTTGACTGTTCAGCTCCCGTATCATAAATTTCCTCTGAGTATAAGTAGACCTATATATTGCAATTACCACAGCTTTCTGTAATAATCCCTTTGATTACTGTCAGCTGAAAAGTAGCAGAACAGCAACAAATCTTACCAGGCTGTAACTATGGTGAAGTTTCAACAAATACGTTGATGGTCTGGCTAATTATACCAGACACTCATCTGCATAAATGCAACCTACTGGTGAAAAGTCACAGCGTAACCTGCACTTGTATCCTGCATGCTGTAACATGCATGGCTTCTGATTGCTGGGGAAAAAAAAAATAAAAATCACCAATTGGCTGGATACAAGGTTACCAATATTAATGCTCATTGTAGCCTAGTTAATCATTTGTGGGTCAAGCTCAAATAGCAACCACTCCCTTTAATTCTCTTTATTATAGGCAGAAACCGCCTAGTAATTATTTTTGACACTTAATTTGGATATCTATATTAATGTGGCGGAGCGATCTCAGATACCCTTATAAATAGCCGACTACGCCACCCCAGGGACACTGCACCCGGGGACACGAAGAACCCAAAACTCCAATATAGCACGCAGGTATGAGTCACCGGACAGGGCCAGAGACATGAATCAGTAAAACAAGAGTTTATTACATTTCAATGGAAGAATCAAACATCCAGGACACGCACAATAGAGCAAAAATCCCAAGACATTCAACCCTTGCAGTAGACCACCCCTGAAGAAGACACCCCAGATCCCTAGACCAGGAATGCTCCGCGGGCAGGACCTCTGTGGGTACTGCACAGAAGCACCAACAGCCACCCACACGATCGTAGTGAGCTAATGCCCGTGACTTATACTGCATGTACCACCAGTGAGGTCCGCCACCAACCAGGAAGGTGCCGTGCCGGGCTACTAGCCCTAAAACACAAACAATAAAGCACTGGGTTAGTATGGTACACCGGGATAGTATGACCACGTGACGCCTGCGTAACCGCCCAGACATAAATCCAAAACCACAGCAATCGAAAATAAACAAGCCAAAGAAAACCAAATTACACAATCTTGAGGCAGTATGTAGGCTATACGCAGAGATCGGCAGCGGAACGTTGCCACTCCGAGGAAGCTCCGGGCACCAAGGTTCCACGCTGGGCTGCCCCCAGTCCTAACCCAGGCTGGATGGAATCCCCCCCACGAGCTCCATGGGATACGCAGTGTTGATCGCAGGTAAAACAAACAGAAAACAAAACAAAACAGGGCAAAACAGCGGCGGGATCCATGTTCCCCACAAACCTGTAATGTATTAAAATAGTTACTGACCACACCAACAGGTGGATAACCCCGCTAATATCCCCAATATACCTACCGTCAACTTGAGGACTTATAACACCGCTGAGCTGCCTTCACCACCTCCCCAACTACAAAGACACAAGCCACTTAATGCCGGCAGGTATAATCGCGGGGCACACATTAAAACCTACAGCTTACCAGCACCAAGGCGCAGCTCCCCAAAGGCTTGCATTACACCAGCCGCACGATCCTCGGCATAACACCGTCAATAATTAAAGGATAATACAAGTGCGCCGAATAACCCCCTGCGCACCCACACCACAACTGCTACCTCCACTGCCAGCAACAGGAGTCGCATCTCAGCCATACCTAACATCCACCTTCTATATACGGCGTTAAGCCACGCCCAACACAGGGGAACCGATAGGGTACCAATAAATCTTCCCCACTTGGCCACATTATCTATAAACTAATATCTATATTAGTTTAGAACTATGATTTTAATGTAGGTGTGGCATGATGGTGCAGTGGTTAGCACTGTTACCTCACACCTCTGGGACCTGGGTTTGAGTCTCCTCCTGGGTCACGTGTGTGGAGTTTGCATGTTCTCCCCTTGTCGTTGTGGGGTTTCCTCTGGGTGCTCCGGTTTCCCCCCACAGTCCGAAAACATGCTGAGGCTGATTGGAGTTGCAAAATTGCCTGTAGGTGTGCATGTGTGAGTGGTTGGTGTGTGAGTGTGCCCTGCGATGGGCTGGCCCCCCATCCAGGGTTGTTCCCTGCCTCATGCTTGTTGCTTCCGGGATAGGTTCCAGACCCGCCGCGACCCAGTAGGATAAGTGGATTGGAAGATGGATGGATGGATTTTAATGTTGGAAAATTCATTTTAAAGTAAAACCACAGGCCAGTGCACGGACATCCTCTTGGTTCACAATTTCTCATTATCAGGACAGAGATCTAGAAGAGATGGAGAATGACACCAAGATTATTCCCATTCACATGGTACTTAAAGATTGCATACGTATTGTGTTTACAGACATATCCACCCTTTCCTTGTACCCATGAAATCACAAAGACACAAAAAAGTACCTGGATTTAATCTTTGTAAGTCAATCATCTATGGAACAAGCGAGCACTGGAGCCTTTGTGTTGGTCCCAAGAAACAGGAGGTCCAAGGCCCAAGCACTTTGTGATTCTCTTGGAGGTTATACTTGTCAGAGGCGCTATGGGTCTTGGTCCTTCCTGTTGAAACAGGGGTCAATAGCATGGTCATACCCGCCCTAATTTATTAGAATGACAACAGTCACAAAGAATGACTTGAATTCTATTTAAAGAGCAAATTTTATGTTTTGTTTATGCTTTAGGCATCAGTGGTACACATATGGATAGCAATGAGGGTGCAGGTTGTGTCACTCAATACATCTGAAATCCACAGATTCTGATTGCAAATTAAACATTAATAATAATAATGGTAAAGTAGTGAACAGACAAATCTGTAGTTTCAAGTTAGCCTTTTAATATTAAGAAGTCAGCATTTGCTTGATCCACTGTACTGGATGTTTGGCTGTAATGACCCAAAATGAAATATTTGTTTTACGGTTTAACCTAAACTTTCACGTACAGATTATTCATTTCCGACAAAAATTCTACTTGTAACCAAGTAGAAGCTGAATTTCAATGCTTTCAAAAAGACTTGACAAACAGATGCTAATAAGACACCAGATGGTGTTATTATAAGTAGGAATGTTAGTTATTTTTTAATCACGCACCTTGGGGATTAATAGTATGTACCACATGTACATATAATCCACAGGCAGACTGAAACACTAATCCGGACCACATGTTTGATTTAAAATCCTAAACCTATTGGCAAATGGCTCTAAAAACAGAAGTCTGACGACCACCAATGCAAATTACATTTTTTAATCCTATGCACAATTCCATCAGATAATTTTTAAAACAAAGTAAACCAAATTAACATCAGCTTCCCCATGAGATGCTAACTGCATAGTGTTACGTGCCAGCTTCGTCCGCTCCTCCTGTGTGCCACGCCCACCTCGTTACCTCCTGTGATATCCAATTGTTCTCACCTGTGTGACTAGCCGCTTACCTGTCTCGTGCCAGTCTTGTGTATTTAGGTCTGCGTCTGCCGCAGACACAGCATTGACGTTTCCTGTGTTGGTGTGTCCGTGAGCATTAAACCCTGTCTTCCCGGTTTCCTGACTTGACATTCCCTCCTTTCGCCGCTCAGGAACCGACGCGTTTGTAACACATAGTTTGGGTTTAGCTCTGAATTCTGGGATTCTGTGCAACATCATGACCTAAACACTCAGGTTGCTTACAATTAGGAAGGAATGTTATAGGTTACTAACAACATCTATGCTCATATTAGTTCCTATTTGGGTAACAAAATAGTCCATGCGTTAATGCAATAAATTTCTCAGCTATATAAATTAGCCTGTGTATATTGGGCTGCTGTTTACAGTGCACGGACAGAGTGATTCAGTGGTAAGAACATGAACAGCCTTAACTGCGGAGAATAAACCCTGCATGTCATGGTTTTCAAACATACGCACTCAGCCGACCCATTAGGAGATAGCGTAACTGTACTGCCCCACCCACATAATCAACTGAAGAACAACCAAAACATGACCCGACCCAAAAAAGTGTTGAATCCTAAGTGATCAAATCTATACCAGTAGATCTTATTTAATCCTCAATAAAAAAAGGTAGATGCTGGTATACATTCCAACATAGGCTACAGCAAAGCCATAAAAAGATACCATAACAAAGTTGTAGAAACATGTACATGTAGTGAAGTGAAAGTGATTATTTGTTATATGTGAAACACACCAGTGCACAACACTCTGCATTTGACCCACCAAGCGAAGCAGTGGGCAGCTATCAATGCAGTGCTCGAGGAGCAGTGTGTGGGGATGGTACCTTGCTCAAGAGTACCTCAGTGGGATTCAAAATCACGCCATTGATCAAGGGGCAAATTCCTTAACCACTAGGCTACCAATTGCTCTCTATTACTGAACTGCAAGAAAGCCGTAACAAAACGATAGCTTATAAGAATATTTTAGAATATTAAGTGGTTTACTGTAGAAAATTACAAAAAGAATCCACAGTTCCATGATTAAACTCTTTCCAGCACGCTATGATTGCGACTTCTTGAGCAGAAAACACGCTCACTGGATATGTGCACTTGATGCTGATAGCACATGGCAGACTATAAATGTATTATAATTTATACCTATCTTTATGTCAAAATAATGACTAATGTTGAAAGAACAAGATAACATCTCATAATGACTTATTATGTCAAAATAACGAGATAATATCTCATGTTGAAATGTTGAAATACCGACTTATTTTCTCGGAAAAAAAATCATCAAATGCGTTTCAGGGCTTCTGTATGTTACAGTATACAAGTTCACAATAAAATTACTGAATGGACAAATATGTGTACAAATCTTTTGACATGTTGAAAATTATGATGACTTTCAATGGGGTTGAACACTTTTGCAAGCCACTAGACTAACTTTTTTCGTCTTCCACACTTATTTAGCATAAAGGTTCCAGTTCCTGATGCGTGGTGTGAAAGCAACACATGACACTGTCTAAGAGTTACAAAAGTTCTAGGTCGAGACAACCCAGGGACTTGTAAACAGGGCACAGGTTCTGGAACTTTGGTGTGAAGGTGCCTTAAGACTCTCTTTAAATGCCATGTAGTCATGAAGAAATGCGTTAAGCTACTACAAGTATCCCACTCAACCTCTGTTCATTATAGCCCTATGTTATCAATGGGAAACTCTCCCCAGATAAGTGGGATAACAGATACACATTTCAGTAATTAGCTGTCAGCATTGATTGTAATGATTAAAGTATTAAATGATTAAAGTAAATGATTAAGTTATTAAAGTTTTCCATCCTGGGAATTATTACAAAAGACGTTTCTTTAATTCAAATGAATTGATGCAAATGACTTAATACAAATGAAATTTTAAGCAGTAATTAATGATCAATTAATAAAGTATCACTATTCTAAATATGCTGGGGTGTAGTTACAATAAAAGGTACTTGCCTGAAATCAGGGTCTTATTTGCAATGATTCTAATGCTGATCAAAACACGGCATTCCTTGCGTCTGGAATGAAAAGACAGCATTAAACATCTCATTTTTAAATTTAAGTCAGAAAGACAACAAATGGTTAACAACATATATCTGAGTTTTGATGAACTGCAGATCTGGTATAAAACCCACCATACTGAATGTCACTATAATTATAACGGCAGTAAGCAAAGTCGAAGAGGGCATGTTCCCTCATGGTCTGGTGGACATACGTGTGTCTGGTTGAACTTACATCAGAACTCATTGTTCTGTAGGATATGAGCACTGGGTCATTCTGCAAGGTTGGGGAGAGCTCCATCCGCAAGGTTGGGGAGAGCTCCATCCATAGGTTGATCTCGACCGGAAAGCTTACAGATTTTTCATTGATGGGTAGCATATCACCAGCCGCATAAAGGAGAAACTATTTCCCATATATCTCCCAACAATGGCAAAGACAATGTTACCAAAATAAGCCACCAAAAAAATGTAGCACTGGCAATATTAGTGCTTTGCTTTGGCTGCTGTTGCAAGTGGATGAATTATTAGAATCTCTCTACAAAACCACAAACATTAATTGTCACAAAAAAGCAGGAAACATTTTCATATGCTGAGCCCTCAGAACTCAATCCCTTTTTATTGCAACAGTTCAACTTCCAGGCGGAAACAGAGCATTTGAACCAAAAATTTTGATCTTAATTGTGCGGCTGAAGATTAAGATTGAAAGGGTGAATCTTTAGTTTGCATTTTCACTATACAGCAGGGCTGTAAATCGGAGTATGAGACTACGGTGCTCAGCGGCATAGATAAAATTCAGAGCCTCTCACCCAGTTTTATGTAACAGTAATATATTCAAGGGCCCTTGTAAAGTTCTGGGCCCCGTGAATCTGCTGCATTATCCATGTCCCTCCTGCTCCCCCGATGCTACATAAAACATCGGCTGAATATCGGCTCACTCTTGCTGACTCACCCCTCAGTTAACGCACCTGAGTTAGGTTAGCCAGGTGCCATGGAGCCAGCGGTTCCTTACAGCTGACAGAGACACCTGTTGCCACTGGTACCTAGTATTACCTACATATGAACGGATTATTACAAAGTTGGTTTTAGCTTGAGTGATACAGTTCTTATAATGTAATATGTGACTATCGTGCATGCCTTTGTGAGAAAGTAGTCCATTCTTCCTGTAGAGTCACTCGAGTTGCCGTCCTTTGGCTTTCATGCAAGTCAAGTCAAAGTTCATGCGTAAATCAAGGGGCGGAATGGGAGAAAGAAACTGATCTGGTTTTCAATGGTGCAAGAGAGTTAAGAATACATTGAAGTCTAGCATTATAGTGTGAAACCAGCTCTTCCACTGTAGTTAAGTTATGAGTGTCGATGAAGGAGTAAATACTAGAGGAGAGGATGCCAAGGTTAATATCTTTAACATTAGGAAAGGAGAGTCTGAGATTAAATGAAACGTTGGAAAGGGAGAGTCTGAGATTAAATGAAAGAAGGACATGATCCGTTATAGGGAGTGGATCTGCTGCAAAAACAGTAGGAAAAATTCAGAAATGGCAGAATATTTACAAAATATGACCCTTGGAATGAGTGGGCACTGCTGGAAAACAAAGCTCTCAAGACTGGATATGAAGTTTTTGGTAAAAGAATTTTTAACATTATCAATATGAATGTTAAAATCCCCTAGTAGTAAAATGTTTGGTGAGAGTGGAGAGGTGTGCTAACAGGGCAGCGAAAACATCTAAAATTCAGTTTTCTGTTATGGAGGGCGATGGACAGTTGCAATAATAGTTGAAATGGGTCCATACAGTTGACACACAGTAAGTTCAAAGGAACTGAGGAACGGACACTGGTGAGACTTTCCACTTTTCACGATAAATTATCGCGAGACCTCCACCCCTGCCAGAGCTATGAGGCTTACAGGTATAAAAGCTGGACCCAACGTACTCTTCATCGTTTAACATGATCCCAGTAGGATTCTATTGCCTAATTCTTGACAAATATTTTATTCAATATTAAACATTTGTTTAGTGAAGTATTACAAGATTTAATGTTTAATTTGGCATCTAAACACATTAATATATATCATACAGATGTTTTCCCCAAATAATTAGCCACAAACTGGATTAATGTAATCTGCCAAACATCTGCCATTGGACTGTAATCAAGGCGCTGGCACAATAAAATAGAGAGTTCAAATTATCAATGATTGGTTTAGATTGAGAGTACGACGTGAAAATGTCTACTCACCCCACAGCAATACAAACCTAAGAGGTGACTCAGCCTCAGCCCGGTTGAATGTAACGATCAGACAATTAGAGCTGCCATGCAAGAGAAACGCAGCAGAGCCACTGTTGGAGTCGTAGAAACATAAGTCATAGTCCAAATCCGTTTCAATTATATTACCATTTTCCCTTTTTCCCTTTTACATTTATATTAACCATTTTCCACAAACCTGATAAAAGGAAAATTAATGTATCAGCGTGAGATATGGTCACGAAAAGCAATGCCACTGTGCAGCCTACAAGCATATACAGACAGAGAGGGACAAGGCTTTGGGTTTGGACCCCAGTGAACTAACCGGAGTTAGGTTAGGTCATTGAGTTCCAGTGGTATCAGCTTATGCATCCAACTGCGGTACCCGATGCAATATGGAGCAACCAGACTGCAGCAGCGGCAATCAGGAGATTCATTTTGGCTTTGATGGGAGCAGAACCCTGCAGCAGCGTAGATAGCTGATACAGGGGAGGGTAGCTTGTTATTCAGATCAGGACCTGTGTTTCCAAATACCAATAAGATTAGTGTTTGTTTACAGAATCATGCAAAATCGTTCAGTATTATGAAGCTAGAAATACTGGTACTATCTGTTAATATATAATTGCATATCTACCCCATGAAATATATATTTATGCTTTTTCATTTTCAATAAACTACTGTGTTGTAAATCGTATTGCTAAAAAACATCACATTGATTGACTACTGATAAGAATATTACTTTCCCACATGTCCTTAAACTTGTGCTGGGTCATGAGTTTAATTAAATTACAATGATCTTATTAGATATTTAATTTTATTGAATGCCTGAACAGATTTTTCTCTTTTCATTGCAACTTTCAATAAAGTGACGCCATTTTGCCACAGGAGAATTAGAAATTATTCAAAATGTCTCGATTGCATTTTATTTAAGTAATCTTTCTGAAAAGAAGAAAAACATCGATAGAAAATACTTCTTATTGACAACACTAAAAATGCTGTTCAATGGCAGACATTTTAAAACTTACCTCAGTTGTATTGTTATCTCTGTGGGTAGAACCTATCAGATGATTGTAAAACTGCAACATTAAAGATATACCCTCCTAAAACCCCACCCATTCATTCATGTCCATTGTAGTGGACATTTTGTTTTTCTTTTCACTGATGAGATATATTTATTCCTGAGGACATGCTGTGAAATTAAAAATAAAAATAAATTTGAAAAAATCTAAATTATAAGATGTTTTATTTCCTCTCAAGACAAATAACCTAAAATTGAAGGACACCTTTTTCCTTGGGTCTCAGGAGGATATACACTCACCTAAAGGATTATTAGGAACACCTGTTCAATTTCTCATTAATGCAATTATCTGATCAACCAATCACATGGTAGTTGCTTCAATGCATTTAGGGCTGTGGTCCTGGTCAAGACAATCTCCTGAACTCCAAGCTGAATGTCAGAATGGGAAAGAAAGGTGATTTAAGCAATTTTGAGCGTGGCATGGTTGTTGGTGCCAAACGGGCCGGTCTGA
>JABFEA020000017.1:12237614-12258971 GCA_019775915.2 Cyphomyrus plagiostoma | reverse complement strand
CCCCCCCCCCCCCCCCCCCCCCCCCCCCCCCCCCCCCCCCCCCCCCCCCCCCCCCCCCCCCCCCCCCCCCCTGATTTTAATGACAATGAATAACATCACACAGTTTAAAATAATTAGTCTGCATTTGTTTAGTGGGGACAAAGAACTTTTTATTTTTGGGGAGTGGTTAAAGCCCCCCCCCCCAACAATGCCCTAGAGGTCCACCGGTTAAAACAACATATCCAAAAATCAGCAGGCATCCAGCAAGGTATCCCCATCATCCAGAAAATGTGTTGCAATGAAGATACAGTACTGTGAAAAAGTCTTAGGCAGTCAAAGAAAATGTTTATTCATTCTAGTAGTAATTGTATATTATTAAGAATTTAGCATTATAACATGTGCAAATTAACCATCACACAATAAAAAATAAAGAAGAATTCCATCTGCTCTCCAAAGAGTTACTGATGTCTTGTTGGATGGTTAGATAAACTCCACTTTGGTTCCCAAACCTCTCTTTGGAGATGCCTCAGCCTTTCTATGTATTCATTAATTCTCCATTACCTCTATCGATTGCGTTGTGATTGGGTTGTGGTTGAGTCAAAAAACATGTGGGTGCAAATACTTTGCTGATTTTAGGAGAGGTTTTGAAATGGTTAAGCTGACACACTTTGACAGACACAGTATCATAGTTTTACACCCACATGAAGATCATTTAAACAACATTTTCTGTCACTGCCTAAGACTTTTCTACAGTACTGTATATTGGATACATGTTTTCGATCTAAGTTCTTTTCCCGTGCAGGGGTTCGTTCTCATGCAGTACAGGGCAGGAGGCTGGGTAGACTGGGTAGACAGGGCAGGAGGCCGGGTGCACACAATAAGTACAATCTAGAGAAATTCCTTTAAGTGATATTTTTTTATTATTGTTTCTGAGTGGACTGTAAATGGATAACAGCTGTTGGCTATGCCACTGCCTTTGCAGAACTGACAGCTAACCTGTCTCTAAATCTTAATTCTTGGCAGAATTATAGAGAATTATTTTGGGTAATTATAAGCTTTCATTACTCATACCACCAATGAAAAAAACTATAACCGGACTTAACTTGTTCTGAATCTCCTGCCATATACATTATGACTCATTTATCGTCACAAACGTTTTTAGAGACTGCGCAGATCAAAACTGATCTTTCTCAGAGAGTGTTCAACATTCCATTCTTGTATTCGGGAAGAATTCCTGAACACAGGTGAAGTTATGCACCAAAATCAGCACATGGCATGTGGCATATGCTGTATGTATTACGCAGTATGGGGAATCAGTGCACTGTGCTGGGATCTTTTCCTAAAATGTGTTGCTCATCCGCAGAGTGTGGCATATTGCTTTGGTGTGTGTGTGCATGTGTTTGTGTGTATTTGGGGGGGAGTGGTTCTTAAACCAGATTGCAAGTGTTGGCATCTCACTTTGCTTTCATTATGAAAATTGGAAAAAAAACTGGGCTAAACAGCTGCTCTGCTGCCAGACAGGTGTGCTGATGTAATGACACGTTTAGCGCACTGGGAGTGCCAGGGAGCCGCTGGGCTGGGCTGTGTGCAGAGCTACTATCCAAGTAGATGGGACATGCAGGACCAGCTGTTGGTTTATTATGCAATGTGTAGTGTGTAATATAGTGTATAATGTACAGTGTGTAGTACAGCATTTATGTGTGGCTTATTTCGCAGTGCGTTGGGAAAAGCGTAGTATAATGTGTAATGTGCAGTGTGATGTACATAATTTGGTGGGGGGCAAGTAACATGCAGCTCACCCTGCAGTGTGTTAGGTGCTTGGTACAGTGTGTAATATGCTGTGCAAATCGTGGCATATAATGCAGTGTATAATTTGCAGTGTGCACTGTAGTGCATGCTGTGTATACTGCAGTGTACAGTGCATTGATTATCATATTAGTGGTGCATGATCTATAGTGTGCATAATGTGGATCAGGTAGCTGGGATTCCAGCCAGAGGCCACCCACAGCAATACAGTCTACCCCGGTATCCTAGCAACCGTGAGGAGAGTGCGAATACGGTGTGTTGTCCGAAAGGAACAAAAGAAAAGATATGAGCAAAAGTCTATGGTTGGATCACTGGATTAACAGGACTGGAGCATGACATGTCAGAAAAATATGTATCAACCTTGCTGATACACCCATGTGTATCAGCAAGGTTTCCTCAAGTGTGTGTGTGTGTGTGTGTGTGTATGTGTGGGTTTGTATGTATGTATGCATTTATGTGGATATGTGTGTGTGTGTATATATATATATATCTAAATATATCTAAAATCTAAAAGCTCAAACCTAAAATTGCATCATCAGTTTTTGAGAGCATGTGATTTTATTGCAAACATCTGGCAGATGCCACCTTGTTTGTGCAAAAAAAAAAATCAACATCCTATTTTTCCATATGCAATGTGTACACATAATAACATGTAATAGGACTTGAGGGAGCCAAGATGTGTATATTTTGCAAATATTTTTGCTTGCAGCGAAGTACAGTGCAGTGTTTTTTCAATTTTAGCTATTATTGATCTTCAGATGAAGCCACAGGAATGTTGAAAATTTAATAACCTAATTAAAAAGTATATTTAAATATTTGAAGTTTATAAATATGTGTAATACAATATACAAGTTATCATTGATAAATATAACACTCTAGGCTGCAAAATACATTTAAATATGATAAATACACACATTAGAGCTACCAATATTAATCATTTGTTAATGAATTCTTGGTGATGTAGGTGGTCAGTTACTATATAATCATAAAGAATGTCCCTCAGAGAGAGTGGAAAACACTGATATTGGTATTCATGTATTTTTTAAAGGGCACCGACTGTGCTTGTAAGATTACAAATTGCCTAAAGAAATAGTTTCAGTGGGAAGATTTTAATGAACACATTTGCACTTCATTTGTGTGGCTCGAATGTGTCCAAACAGTGACTTACGTAACATGTGCAAATGCGAAGGTATCAGATCTCTCTTTTTAGCCTGCATCCGTTTGAAGGGAAACAATTTTGTGCGGGAGGCAAGGCAAATTACAGGGCACGACCTGTGTGCTGTCATGGCAATTACCGGTCATTCCTTTATTCTATCTCAAAAGCACAAGATTTAGGCATCATTGTAATAGCAGGGCTGTACACAGAGTGGGACTATTATGCCCTTTCAGTTTAATGTGGTAATATTAAAAAAAGTAAACACACAGAAGCGGTCATAATGTACATTTAAGCATGTTCTTAACTATGATTTATGAGGTATAAGGTGAAAGATATGACTGAGGAAACTGGCTTCTCCTCTGTGCTGTTAGTGCTCTACTTGGCTGTGAATCTACGTTTATCTGTGTGCATTTTATCCATTTTTAATCTGTGCATACTATGTTTGATTGTGTATGTCTGCATGTGCTGCATATTTATATGCTGAATTTCAGTGTGTTTGGCATCTATGTGTTGAGTCCACGCTGTATTTACTGTTGCATAACTGTGACAAGTGGAGGAAGTTTGTAATTATCTGGAGATTTCTGATAATTGCAGAATTTTTTGTTCCTACGTGTTTCAGCTGGCACGACTGCCTTTTATGGATGTATTTTTTCTATAAAAATTGTCAAACAGAACACTCAGTGCATTAAATGCTGAAAACTTTTAGCAAGTGCTAGAAGCAGCATGGTTGGAATGCGCATGCATATGTGCATGCAAATGTCAGCGCAAAAAATAAATGCACTTGTGAAAGAGTTTCTTTGCGATGCCGGAAACGTTTCTCAGATCAGATAACGTCTAAAATGCTTCAGTGTTTAGCAACAAACATAAACAGCATGGAATTGCCTCAGACGATGTTCATGGAGACTGATGTCAGGGCAGATTTGGAATCTCCGGATCGTTGACTGTGACGGATAGACAACAGAGGCAGGGCCTCCTTCTCTGTGCCTCAATACCCCTGGAAAGTGAGATGAGCTTGTTATCGTGCCAGGATCCAGCCTTATAATGAACATGGGGTGATGCTTGTGTGCTCTGCCTTCCTGTCAGCTTTCCTGTTCCATTCACCCAGATTCGGTGAGAGGCTGGGGCTGCACCAATGAACCGACACGCAGGAATCCATTTCCAGCATCGCTGGGTAGTCTTGTCACCGAAAGGCGTGGGAGCTCAGAGGCCTGCTTCGGACGACGTCCTCGCCGGCTCTGAGCGGCACTGTTTCATAACTCAGTGTAGGATGAAACTGCTTGCGGTCTCCTGCCCATACTTTGAGCCGTAGACGTAGGAGTGGGTGAGGAAAAACACGTCACAAACTTGACGTGAGTGCTGCTGGTGCCGTATAAGCATGAGGTCTTCTGACCCTGACAATGGTTTGGCTGTGACCCCTACGGGGGATGGAGGGTCACCAACACTGACATAAATGCTCATACTCTCTATAGTAAGAAACTCTCTGTAGGATTGGACTCCCTGTTTATGATGAGAAGGTTCTTAGTTTGAATCCTGCAGATGACAGAATGATTTCAACAGTGGGAATTTTAACGAGGCCTTTAACCCAAATTGCTCTAGGAATTGTCTAACATTGCAATCAGTTGTGCATTGCTTTTGATAAAGACATATACTGAATAAGTACAAATGTTCAGGCACAATGTAGCCTCATGCCGCCATTGTTGAAGATTCCAGTTCTGCTCTGTTTGCATGTTGTCTGCATGGATTTCCAGATTGCTGTTTCTGTGTGAGTATGTGCCTGGCTTCATATCCAGGGGTATCATTTGTCCTGTGCTCTGAGTGACCCTGTACCGGAATAACAGCTATAGATGTATAGATGCTTTTGAAGTATCGAGTGAAGAAAGCTAGGAGTCAGGGAATAGGGTCAGGCAGCATCCTGCAGCCCTGGAGAAGATGGGGTTAAGGACCCAACAATGTAATGGTTACTCTGCTGGCCAAGGGATTGCAGTCCTGGGCACAGATCCCTCAGCAAATTATCTGCATCCTGCCATTTTTAAGGTGCAATGTCCAACACTCTTTTTTTCATGAAATAAGGAACAGGTGGAATGAGGAGAACAAAATGTTCTCTTTTTAATAGCTCATTTATAAGAATTATTGACTGAAATGTATAGGAGACCTTGTACATAGCTTGTATTTCCACAAATTCCAGCATTTCAGATCAAGCATTTCAAGTTGGTGCAAGCTCAGATGGAGCAGTTCATTACGATTCTCGTTGCTCTGCATGCTAGTCCTCAGGAAGGCTTTCTCCCGCTGCTTCATCGCGGGGACATCCGTCACTGCCTGGGTCCCGGGTGAGTCAGAATGCACCCCGATAGAGTGTGTGTGGGTGTGGTGTTGGACGTGTGCATGTGCGCCTTCACCGTCAGAGTAGCTGATGAACGATGGAGTCTAGCGGCCATGTTTGTTTTAATGTCCTTCGGAAGCTGCCACCCGATGGATGACACTGTATTTCTATCAGATCAAAGCAGTCCCTTTACAAAGCAGTCCCATTACCTAGGGACAGATCAGGGAGTGATGGAGCACAGCACAATCGGGCAGCTCCGGGAGATCCTGAATGACATGCTCATGTAACACAGTGAGAGCACTGTGGCAGTATGCCCCCACTGGGCATCAGAGGAACTGCAGGGAGGTAGGACAGTGCGAGAGAGAGAGAGCGCGCAAAGGAGCGTGAGAGTAGAGAGAGAGAGAAAGAGAGAGCAGAGGAGTGTGAGAGTAGAGATGCACTGCTTTGACGGGTAGCCGCACACAAGATCTCGAGGCCGGCTGCTCTTCATCCACACATCGCAGGCTGGTGGCATGACTCCCATGGGGCGTTAAAGGCACATGGAGCACACCTGTCTGGGCAGCTCCAGCGGAGTGAGTACGGGCACCTCTCACCACTTCAATGCGACTTCAACAGGGGTGACTCCAGGGGCTCAGGAGTCCTCCATGCAATCCATACCTCTCACATTGACTCAGTCCCACTTAAGAATGTTTGACTTCAGTGTTGCGGGCAAGGTCCGTGTGTGTTGCATTCTCTGAGCGGTGCTTTGATCTTGCATCACACAGCGTTGATTGAGGAAGGGCGTAAATGAACAGGTGGTTTCTGCGTTGCTTTTTAGGTGCGTTGCATTGGACGGTCTAGTTTCTCCATCGCCTTGTTTGAATGCAGGAGTTCTGATGCATCTGTTCAGATTTGCTCTTAAATATGCCATTAACTTGAGCTGAAGTGTGGAGCCTCATTACCCGATGGATTTTCGAAGGATTTATCCGAGCTTTATCCTAACTCGATGGATTTTGCTATTTTAAATGCTTATGAAAATGCTAAAAAAATGCTTAGTTTGATAGTTACATTTCATTTTCATTTATTTGGCAGCACTATAAATATAATGTGTAGAAAGGGGCTTCCCCTGTAGTCACGGAGCTGTCCTGGGAGCCACCAGAAGAGGGCAGCATTAGGGTAGAGACGCCACACAGCTTGTAGTCCTGCTGCAGTGTCCTGTTTTAAATGTGTGGGAGAACAGTTCATGGAAAACGATCTCCCTTGGCAGGAGGTAGGACATTAAAGAGCGTATGAACCCGACATTTTGCGAAATGTCCAGTGTATTGGCTCGTCCATCTTCACACCTGTTTCGTGCGGGCTGAAACATTGGTCCCTCAGACGGGGGGAGTCGGAGACTCCACACACTCACTCAGGGCACCTCGGCCTGACATGGAATGGCCTGTGCCTTTTTTCATCTTGTCACTGTGACAGGGCTGTCAAAACCTGACAGTCTGCAGTGACATCTGATATGACACAGTGAATTGTGTCACTGTCTGGGCCTTATTCATTTTTTTTAAGCTTTGGGCAGCTTGTGATCCATGACTAACTCTAATTTCACATTTCTATATATACTGTTTATTCATACTGAATTGTATTTGCCTCGGAGGGGTATGGGATCAAATCCCAGAGCTCCATCCAGCTCGTTTGTCCCCAAACCCACGGAGCTGTCGACTCCTGTTTCTTGTCAGTTGTCTGCGAATATGTTGCATTTTCTGAAAGGCTATAGTGTGTTTGGTCATGTATATATTACCAAATTACCAAATGTCCCCATAATGTGATAAAAACCTGTTATTTTGGGACCATGTTTTTCGCCCCCCGCAAGGGGAAATTCGGTTTTATAAAAATCTGTGAATGCAACTAAAAAATTAAAATCACCAAAAGACTCGCAGTTTGCTTGGTTACTTGAGGTTAAGGTTAGGGCTGTTTAGAAGTTAAGGTTGCCATAGGTGGGATTAGGGTTATGCCCATAGAAATGAATGGACAGTCCCCACAAACACAAAGTCTGTGTGTGTCTGTGTGTGTGTGTGTGTGACCATTCAAGGTTGGCACTGTAAACTTTTGATTTTAATATGCATGTAATATGCATCATTTTGAAGGGTATCAGTTTGAGTATGGATGGTAGGGGCTGATTTGGCCCCTACTAAGGTTGAAACCAAACCTACTCCTTTGGTCTTTTTTAGCCTTTACAGTCTGGAAACATCTCTATAACTCAATATCTGAATAATATTTTGAGGAATCATATCCCGTGGTTTAGCCATTCAGGATTTTTTTTCTGGGACTAGTGATGATTCATACTTAGGTCTCCAGTTTGTAACTTATATTAGGAAGCCCCAAATGACACTGATCATGAGTTGTAGTGCCTACCTTAGTTGTACCATAGCAAACAACAAAAATAATGCAAAGTGATTGGACTAAGCCTACTAAGAAAATGTAGGGAATCCTGTTTACTGTATTAGGCATCAATGTGACAATTGGACTGGTAATTAAATTTAGGATAAGAAAATTCTTTATATGTGACTAGGTGTGCCTCAGTGGGTCCATGTGACAGCTGCCTGGAATAGTGACGCAAGTCTTGTAGTTGGCATTCCACCCTGGGGTGTGAGTGTGGGATTTATGTGGGGGCTTATTGTTGAAACTGCGTGTGCGTGCATGGATATTCTATAAAAATATCATCTTGCTGTCAACAATGCTTGTTTATATCTGAATGGAATATTTCATATTTGCGACGGGCTTAAATGGCATCTCCAACGAGTGGCACAAACAGCTCACGACAAAGGTATTGTTTGAAAATGGTCCTTTTGTTTAGTCAGATCTGATTACAGGAACACCAGCATGAAGACGGTGAAGTTTTTAGGTTTTTTTATTTTCAAATTTCTTTTCTGAATTGCTGTGGTTTACACAAAACACAAAGGTGATACAGTTCAATAAAAACATTTACACTGCAACTGACTCAACCCCTTATAAAGAAGATTTGCAAATATTTGCACATGATTTGTATTAGTCTTCATGTACAGTGTCGGTGTAAATGTTTATCCATAGTTCATCTTATCTCCATCACTGGTGGTGATTTTCTGACTCCTGGAAATGGAACATGGTTTGTTTTCCTGTCAGCCAATCATCTAATGAGCATTTCAGGAATGGCAGGATTTCTGCGTCAAAGGCCTCGTGGACGCTGTGGTTTTTTCAAACAGCACATGGGGAATTGTGGGCCATCCAATTTGCTGGAGGAGAGGACGAGCAACATGCAAATATTACAGTGACCAGCACAGACAGGACAACATGATCCCAACAGAAGATTTTTGAGATGAATCAAATAAAGATGGTCCATTTCAGAAGAGTGCAAAATCCTCCATGATGCACTGGGACTGACATTAAGGGTAATTGTGGGCTGACATGTTGTTTTTTCATCCTGTTATGTCTCATGATACTTGTGTGCGTCGCCCAACTTAATGGATTGTGTATTTACAGTTACAATTGCAATGTGGGGTCGGCATGGTATTTAGGACTGTTGCCTCACTCCTCTGGGACTAGGGCTCGAGTCTCTCCCATGTGTGCGGAGCATGCATTTCTCTCTGTGTCCTTATGGTGTCCCTTGTGGGTTTGCTGGTTTCCCCGTACAGTCCAAAAAAATGGTAACCTAATTACCTAAAGTCTATAGGGATATCTTTGTGCCCTGTGTTGAGCTGGTGCCCAACCTTTCGTTGTTCTCTGCTCTATAGCTTCAGGGATAGACTCTGATCCCCTGCATAGAACTAGCTGGTGTGGAAGCTGGAGGGATTACAGTTATGTAGTTAGCAGGCGTTTTTATCCATAGGGGCGTATAATTGAGAGAGCAGGATCAGCCAGTCCCTGGAGAACTTGGGGGTTAAGGGCCTTGCTCAAGGGCCCAACGGTGAATGGTATTTGCCATAGATCTATTCATGCTGCTAGCCTGTGTCATGGGACAATTGTGGACAGTGTGAATGACTTTAAGACATTTCGATGACCTTTGACTTGTCAGTCAAAAGTCATTCCACGTAGATTACTGGTTTGCTGGAGAATGCCGTGTGTCACTGCTATCCCATGGTAGCAGTGAAAGCCAGCCTGCCTGAGAGAGAGAGAGAGAGGCAGGATTCATGTGCTAGTGTGCGATGCGTTGGCGGGGATTGCAACGTTGTTGGGCAGGTTTGGGCCCGACGTGTATGGGCATGGCCACCTCAAAGGGAAGTCACTCAGGCACGCAGAAGAACGGAGCGGCCGGTCTGTAAGCCCACGGAAAATGAGCTTCAGAAAGAGACTGTCCTTCAGAAAAGCATACCCCTCTGTAAGTGACACCGCGTGGTCCAGCTGTTTACGTAGCTGCTCAGTTTGGTTGGCAAAATGTGGGATGAATCTAACGGGCTGGTTCCCAGATATTTCAGGTGGCTCAGACCTTGAGCAGACAGAGATGTGCTTGTCAGTGGTTGTTCTGCTTTGTTAATGTACTGTATGTTAAGAAATACAGCCAGCTGAAATAGTTTCTTTATGCCCGTTTGCTGGAGAGACTTGCCTAAACAGGTGGAGGGAGTATCGAATGGTTTACTCTTACCTGTTCACTGGGAAGTTCTCCCTGATTACCAGTCATTTACTCAGTACCAGGTGATTTACCTTTATTGTTAAACACAAAAAAGTTAAGTAATGTTCTCTGTGGAAGCTTTCATTGTATACAGATTATCATGCTTGTTTTTCCTAACAAGTAAGATTGTTCATTATTGGTCATTAACAAAAGTCAACGGATCTGAGTTTACGAACACCAGTGCTCCTGAAGTGTCAGCATCTCTGCCCTCAGCAGTTGTATTTTTTTGCTGGGCCTCTGCTCTGGTTTTGCTCTGCATTATATCCTACCCTGCTTTCATTATCACCTCTCTCCAGCTAGGAATAGAGTATACTTCAGAACAGGAGGTGGCTGGGAACAGCGAGTAGTTGGCGCTTGGGTAGAAGTGACAGAGCTGACTATTTTGAGTCTCGCTTTAGAATTTTTTTAAATCTTTTTTATTTTTTTAATCTTCCGCTACACGTCTAGATAATAACATCCATGGAGGGGCGGCAGCAGGGTGTAGATTGGGGGTGGTTCCTGGCTGAGCCCCACTGGAAGGTTTCTCACATCCTGCCAAAGCTTTACCACCCATCTGAGCCCAGCATCTTCTGAGTGCTGTGCATATAGCTCGCGTTGCCTTCATGTGCTTTTAGCCTGAAGGATGTTGGTTGGAGTGCCAGGCCCCTGTTGTCAACATGGGTATTATATAAAATGAATCTCTATAGAAAAAAATCTGCTTTGTTTCAGTTAAAGGTGTCAGTTAAGCATACAGACAGTAAGAAGAGTAAGGCTCCATATCATGTCATTGCAAATGCCTTTGAACCGTTTAAGCTAATGGGAACTGTTCCTTGTCCTCAGGAGCTGCTAGCTAGCTGGCGTGAGGTGTCCGTGGCGGTTATGTTCCTGTCCTTTTCGCTTCTCTGGAGATACTTTCAAAACTCTAATAGGAGCTTCAGATGTACATTATAGTATCTTGGATTTAGTATATATGTATATATTTGGCTTTCACATAAACTACACGCTTTCAAGAACTCTTTCGTTCCCATATGTATCAGTATTTGGAGCAATAGTCTTAAATGACCAAAGACGTAATGAGCATTTTCAGTCTATTCATTTATTCATTTTATTTATTTGTGCACATGCTTGTTTACTACTTTGTCTGTTGTCTTATGTATGAAGGAGTGGTGTGTCTGCTTGTGTTTTTGGAGGGCCCAGCTTTGTAGAGTCCAAGTTAAATTTCCCTATGGGGACAATAATATGTGTATCTATCGACATACATGTGAATGTGAAGCAGGATTTCACACATGTTTGTGTGGTTTTTGGCTTTTTCATATTACAGGTGTGAACGAAATAGTGATGTGACTTCCTCCCTCCCCTATTTTATCACCTAAGGCATATTAACTGTAGGCCGGTTGTCCTAGTCCATAGTTTGGGCCCTAAAGGGGAAAGATGGGGTCAAGGAGAGGCTGGTCATTGCTGGGGAGCCCACATGGCTCCCGGACAGCAATGACTAAGCCAGCGCCGAACCTGGCAGTGCCACGGAAGGATGTCCAGCTATCGCACTCAGTTCTTTCTTGTTTCTCTTTCTCTTGCAGTCTTCTGCGCTCTCTGGAGGCGGTAAGTTCACGCACCCTTCAAATACAGCAGCCCAACAATGATTACAGTCACTAGCTTCTTTGCTTCTCAGGGATCCTTTAGCAGAAGGCAGATGGGCGGCTGATCTTCTTTCCCGTTCAATTTGCTGTGCTGAGTATTGTTTTGTAGGCCGTAGGTAGTTAGAGAGCCGCGTATTTTTGTCACTGTTTGCCTTGAGCAAGGCACCAAACCTGAAATACTACAGAGAACATCCCGATCCATTGGCTCTGCAGAACTCAGTGTTGTGAGTTGCTCTCATGTGCCTATGGACACGTGCTGGTGTTGCACCGAGGCCTTTAACACCATGTTGTCACCGTCCCCAGCCGGCATGAAGGTCGGCACCAGCGAGGTGAACCTGAATAGTGGGGAGCGTTCCGTGGCCAGCTGGGCAGTTGGTTTTGAGCGTCTTCTGCAGGACCCTGAGGGAATCCACTACTTCTCGGTGCGTCCTCAGGGTACGGGTGGGGTTGGGGGAGGGGAAGGCATAGTCACCTTGCTGACTCATAGGATCAGTATTACAAAACATAGCTCCTCTTAGAAACGACTACATTTGTGCATCTGTTTCCCCCCCAGGAATTTCTGAAGAAAGAGTTTAGTGAAGAGAATATATTGTTCTGGCAAGCTTGTGAATCTTTCAGCCATCTCCCTGAAAATGACAAGAAGCAGGTAGAGTTGTAACATTGATATAAATCAATGCATGCTGGGAAAACGCAGTCCTTCATTACTTATCCGATACTGAGTTTTAATTCAGTCTCACTGTTTAAATGGGGCTCTGCACTTGCCCAGCTTTTAATACTGTTGAAAGCAGTTGCTAATGAGTAAGCAAAGTTTGCTGGACCTTGAATAATATATAAAGGATTGATTAATCAGAACGAGGTTCAATAGCATGTTATTCTATTGTTAAAGCTTAACAAATTCTCGTAACAAAATAATTGCACAGTTTAAAGCACAAGATTGAGTCAACTTTTAAAAACTAGATTGAGTTTTTTTTTCTCATGGTTGTTCGTTCAGCTCTTATAGAGCTGAGATGCAACACACTGTGCTCCGTCACCAGGAGTGACATCGGTAGATGTAGGGATTGGTGGGGGTACACAGCACCATTTCGCTACAGAGGTCTGTCTGATGAGCCGAGACATGATCTCCTCTCCCCCCTTGTGTCTCCAGCTTTCCCAGAAAGCGTGCGAAATCTACAGTAGCTTCCTGTCCAGCCAGGCCACCACGCCTGTCAACATCGACAGCCGGGCACAGCTGGCGGATGATGTGCTCAACGCGCCGCGGCCAGACATGTTCCACGAGCCCCAGCTTCAGGTAGGCAGCCCTTGATGCCCATGCCAACCTCTGTCGCCTTCAGACATGCCTTCCATTGTCTGCGCTCATCTCACATTGATATCTGCCCATGCTCATCTCACACTGATCTCTGTCCGCACTCATCTAACACTGATCTCTGTCCATGCTGATCTCACACTGAACTCTGTCCATGCACATCTCACACTGATCTCTGTCTGCACTCATCTCACACTGATCTCTGTCCGTGCTCATCTCACACTGATCTCTGTCCGTGCTCATCTCACACTGAACTCTGTCCGCACTCATCTCACACTGAACTCTGTCCATGCACATCTCACACTGATCCCTGTCCATGCTCATCTCACACTGAACTCTGTCCGTGCACATCTTGCACTAATTTCTGTCCAAACTCATCTCACACTAATCTCTGTCCATGATCATCTCACATTTTTGTCTCTCCACACTCATCTCACATTTATGTCTGTCCATGCTCATCTCACATTTATGTCTGTCCGCACCCATCTTACACTGCAGTAGTGGCCTAATGGTTAGGGAAGCGCACTGGTGATTGAAAGATTGAATCCCTCGAAATTTGAATCCCTAACCAGCAAGGTACCACTGAGGTACCCTGAGCAACATACTACTCTATGGATGCTGAATTAGCTGCCCCCTGCTATGTCACATATGGGTTAAATGCAAAGGACACATTTTGTTGTTGTGCTGTTGTGTGTCAACATTGATCTCTGTCCACACTTATCTCAAATTCATGTATGTTCACACTGATCTTTGTTCATGCTCCTCCTGTACATATCTCTGTCCACACTCATCTTGCACTGATGTCTGTCTACACTCACACTACACACTGTGTCCATGCTCGTCTCATACTAATCTCTGTCTACGCTCAGCTCACACTTACCTCTGTCCATGTTCCTCTCACACAAATGTTTGCCTATGCTCATTAATATTTCCTGGCTAATTGTGACACATTTAATAAAGAACCTTACCTCATGCCAGGAGGCTAGGTCCTATTAATGACTTACCGTGTACTTCACACTCATCCTGTCTTCTGTGTATGTCTCATAGGAGAGTAAGATGGAGTATGTGAAAACCACAGAATTCTTCTACCTGTACAAAATTTGTTTTATTTAGAAATTTATTTTGTTCAAAGTGACATACAAATGATGATCAGAGAGCATGGTCAACCAATCTCCTGGAGTAATGTGGTTAAGGGCCTTACTGAAGGGCTCAATGGTGATGGCAAGAAATGCAAAATAAAATGTCAGCATTATCATTATTATTATTATGACTAGGCAGGAAGTTCATACTGAAAAGTTTAATGGTAGATTATAAACATATGTGGCTGGGCTTGACACTGAGACAGATACACCTATGATTGGCAACATACAAGAAATGTTACTTTCTGAAACATGTGAGAAATTAAATGTCTTCTAGTTATATTACAATGTCAGAATACAGCTTCTGTTGGCTTTACCGAAATTGTCTTGTAATTCTTCCAAATCCATGTCAACTCAGCACTGGATCTTCCTCCACTGCAGATCTTCAACTTGATGAAGTTTGACAGCTACACACGCTTCCTGAGGTCCTCATTGTATCGAGACTGCATGCTGGCTGAGGTTGAAGGTCGCTCCATGCCTGATCCCCAGAAACCACCTAGCAGTCCTGTCCTCTCTAAGCACAGTGCTGGTTCTGACCATTCAAGCTTCTCCACGTTGACCACACCAAGGAAGGTGAGGCATGACCATGTATTCCTGAATTGCAGCACATTTTTCCAACTTTGCTCTATCACATGCCACAGAATTCTACCACATCCACATAGAATTCTACCGCATCCACATAGAATTCTACCACATCCACGTAGAATTCTACCACATACCACATAATTCTACCATATCCACATAGACTTCTACTACATTCACACAGAATTTGACCATATACTACGGCATTCTTGCACATCCACATAGAATTCCTCCACATCCCAACAGAATTCCACCACATACCACAGAATTCCACCTCTTCCACACAGAATTCTACAACATTCACACAGAATTCTACCACATGCCACATAATTCTACCATATCCACACAGAATTCCACCACATCCGGCCACACCCAGATGAATTTCACCACATCCGGCCACATCCCACCACATTTGCCTTATTTGGCCAGTCCAGCAAAGTTCCTGTCAAGATAATCGCTGCCAGTGCTTTTCCAGGCATGTACATTTCAGTGTGTGGGAGGGCCTGGCAGAGGAACAAGCCTAAATGAGACGCCGTCGTGATCCTGGTCGAGGAGTGAAGATAAATCACTGCTTTCCAGTTCATTTTCAGGGAGCGATTTCTAAAAGGAGACAGCTCGCTGAGCTGTTGCAGCAGTATCGATACTATAAAATAATTATTTGCTTTTGGTATTAAAGATATAATATATTGTGGACCATATATGGGTCCCTGGGGACCGGATTGGGAAACACTGCAATACAGGGTAGCTGGTGAGCGTGGATCTTCAGCCAGGCGGAATTGCACTCAGGTCACGGATACCCTGGATGAAATCACAGTGCATGTACACAGTCACATATGATACGCAGTTTAGAGACTCTAATGGTGACACTTTAGGTCAGCTCCTTAACTGTTAACAAACTGATACTAATCTCTGATACTAAGTCTCTGTACCTGTGGTCAGAAGGTGGCCGGTTTTTTCCCCGGCCTTGGCAGAACAGTCACATGTCCATGGGCCCTTGAGAAAGGCCCTTAACCCCCAGCTCAAGTGGCACCGCACATCACATAGCCCTGGTCTGTGACCCCCAAGCTACCGAGAACAAGATGATCAGTGAAAAGACGTCTTCCAATTTAACTTGTGCAAATGGAAAATAAGGCATATTTGTTTCTTTTTACATTAGTGCAAAAAAGATTAACTTAAAATCAAATTTTGAAAAGTAGTACAAAGATTGCATACTCCAGTTTCACAAAGTATTTACTAAACAGCTTGTAAATGCTCGTTGAAAGCTCATTTCTGAGTATGTTTACTAACCAATTTTTTAGTATTTGCAAGTTATTTACAAGTTGTTTAGTAAATGCCAGAAGCATTGTGATACATTTATAAATGTGTTTGTGAATGATACTTCTATGTATTAGTATATTATCAAATGATTAGTGACAATATATTAATAATTAGAAAGCAGATCTTAATTTAAAGTGTTGCAGAATTTCAAAAGATTGCCATTGTTGGCTACCCTCACGTAGGAAAAAGAATATTTATCTATGGTGGGTCTAACCTTTCGCCTTGTCGTGCTTCCATACATTTCCTGCATGACCTTTTCAATTATTTAATGCTCCTCAGTGACAGCAAATAAGGAATCGCCGTCATCACCTGCTTCTCACGCGGAGCATGGGCCACATTAAGCACTTTGTCAATCATTATAGAGGCTGGGGGTTTCTGGGATCTACAGGTAGGGGGAGGCCAAGGGCAGCAAGGGTCTGTGTTTTGTTTTCTCTGTAGCCTCCATTCGATTGTCACTCAAATATAATTGGTTTTATCTGTTTGGTTGTGTTACTACACCATCCCATGACTCCCTGTGGACAATTTTATTGAACTATGTTGATGGAAGTCTGATTTGAATGAATGAATGAATGCATGAATGAAGAAACAAATGAATAAATGAATTTAGCAAAATATGGCTTCCATCTGAGCGATCTGGTGGCCAGAGTCGTAAGTGCGTTTCAAGACACCCAGAACCAATGGGGAGCCCCTTCATCCACCACCACTGTGTGGCCCCCACCTGGATGATGCGACAGCAGTCATTCTGCTCCAGGACACTCACCACACAGTAGCGAAGGTGATGAAGGGGCAGTAGAGAACTCACCAGTTAGAATAGGAGATAGATAGGGGGCCAGATTTGATAGGGCCACAGCGGGCAATTTTAGCCAGGACATTGGGGGTACCGCCCCCACTCTTAAATTATGTTTAAAAAAAGCAATCAAAAAAATAAGATGTTCTGCTGCTGATCTGACAGGAGGGTAAGAAACTAAAACCAACCAAAGCAGGAACCCAGGACCACAAAGAAGAGCACACAGACAAGAAGAGGGGGATCTTCTCTTCCTGGACTCTTAACACTAGCTTTGGGAAGGGGTCCAAGAAAGCTGACTTGGGAGAATATAATCATGGTGAGTGTGGGTACCCTGTCTTTAACAAGTTCCGTGCGTGCCTAAACCTCCGAGCTCACGCCCCCACCCCCCATGTCGTTGGTGTAGCGGATTTCTCTAGCAGCAATGGCCGACGGGAGTCACGGGGTTCGCTGTCCTCGGGTACGAGTTTGGAGCTGGTCTCCGGAACTGAGGTCAGTGTCTGTGTATGTGAAGGCGAATAATTACGTTGCAGAAACACAGTTATTAATCATTTTAATTACATACTATGTTTTCATTTTCAAGGTACTTCCCTCATTCAGTTTATTTTTGGGATTTTTTTTTAATCAAACGTAAAGTGATTGTTTTTTTTTATTTTAAATAATTTCAACGTGAAAGTAGAAACTGTGTCATAAGACACCTTTATTAGCATAAAAATATACAATGAAATTCTATGTGGCTTAGTCATACCTAGCGATGGCCAACTGTTTGCTGTATTTTCAGACCCCAATAGGTGGTGCTCTCTATTCAATAAAGGGCTCAAAACATCCACCTTAGCAAACTAAGAGCACCATCTATTGGGGTCAAAAAATACAGCAAATGGTTCATTGAGCTTCATTTGGCCATCACTACTGCTGCCTACAATTGTCCACTTTCTCCCTACCAATCTGTCCCATTGATCTCGTCCCTCCTATTGCCACCTACCTGATTGGTTGTCCTGGATGTCACTCATGTAGACAGAGCCCCGCCCCTCTGGGGCTGTGTGTGATAAAGCCATGGCGCAGTGCACCGTCAACCTACCGGATGGCTCTCGTTACCCCCTGGCCATCCGCCCAGGTGTGTCCATCAGGGAGCTGCTGCTGGAGCTCTGTGAGAAACTCCGCATCAACCTGGCTTCTGTGGACCTCTTCTTGGTTGGGGGAGAGAAGGTAAAATCTCCACTGTCCCCCTTCAAAGGCTACTTGCACAGCAGTAGTCATCACTGACTCTGAATAACACTACAAACAGGGTTATTACAGACGGTGCCCGGATTAAGAACGTCTGACTTACAGACAACTCATTCTTGCATGGCATCAGCGGTTCGTCTGCTCAATGTACAGTAGAGTACAGTAGTAGTTTTTATTTTCTCTATTACCTACCTATTTGACTCGAAGACAGATTTAGGGAGTGGAACTCGTTCATAACCTGGGGACTGCCTGCATGATAGTAGTGTAGCACATGCCATAATTTAAACACTGATCAATGCTGTAGAACACTGATGAGAGTAATAGATCTTCTGGTGACTTTAATATAAATTACACTAGTAGATGAGCATCTGATATATAAGTACTAGTAGGAGGTTATATGTCTATATCTACTCCAGCTAATATATCTAGCAGTTTTTTTATTTTATGATTTTTTTTAACTTTTCGAAGCCCC
The DNA here is from genome assembly GCA_019775915.2 of Cyphomyrus plagiostoma. NCBI lineage: Eukaryota > Metazoa > Chordata > Actinopteri > Osteoglossiformes > Mormyridae > Cyphomyrus > Cyphomyrus plagiostoma. The sequence goes on along the minus strand of JABFEA020000017.1, from coordinate 12,240,661 downwards.
TAGTTCTGGACCAAGACTGCATAACTTTGAGCACAAGAGACCTAAGATTAGAAAAACGCACTTTGTTCAGGTAAGTGTGTTTGATTAAATGACGCCCTGCTCTATTCCATAACCAACAGTTCTTTTAATTGGTGTCAAATCAGCACAACCTCAGTACTGCCCTGCTGTCGATGTTCTGACCAAGTCCATCTATGTTTGCTTGGCTTCATTCGCCTTTCAGGCTGGACCTCGTCCCGATTAACCGCTCTGTGGGACTAAAGGCCAAGCCCAACAAACCTGTCACAGAGGTCTTGCGGCCCGTTGTAGCAAAATATGGCTTCCATCTGAGCGATCTGGTGGCCAGAGTTGTAAGTCATCCCTCAACATGCCGTGGTCCAAATCACAATGGGTTTCCATCGTCTTTTTTTGAGAACGAGTTGCTTCAGATGTTGGAGTTGGGAACAGAGAGAAATGTGATTGTAATATGACTAATTTTGAGATAAAACAAAAGTTATGCAACATGTGACTCATTGTAGACTGGGCTCTCTAATGAGGAGCCAGGAAGAGTCGTCATCACTCAGCGCCTCCAGCCTCTGGGGTTTATGTAAGGTGGTTCCAGCTGGGGGCAGACAGGGCTGTGTTGGCGCGGCAGGAGGTCTGAAATACCCCCATTCTGTGTTCCTGCATAGAGCGGGGAGTCGGGACCCCTGGATTTCGGAGCACCCATATCTAGTCTAGATGGATGCCGGGTTGTGCTGGATGTGCCTGAGCACGCTTCAAAGAAAGGTATACGCACACAAAAAGTATATGCACAGAAATGCACAATATACGTAAGTATATTTAGAAGGATTTTGCATAACACCGAGAAAATATCCACAAAACAACTAAACGTCTCCACAAACACATATAAAGAAACAGACATACATACACATAAACACCCTGTCTGATGGATAATTCTGTGTATACATGTAATTCTCAGCCATGAGTCACAGGCTGCCTGCAGTAGCTAGGAAAGTGTTTGTGCAAATACTGTGCCATTAAGCAACGACAGACATAAAAATCCATGACATGAGGTGATATTTTGGCATCAATTTTTTTGCATGTAATCCTGACTGGTTGAAGAAAGCTATTGAAGAAGAAATAGCACTTTTGTTTATTATTTCTAAGTGAGAGAAAGGTATTAACTGTATGTGTGAGCTGTGTATTCAGGTGTGAGTGATCTAGCAACCAAATCATACAAAAATGTGAGTCACATTCTTGTGAGAAGGTTACACCACATTTAACATAGTATGCATACTTTTGGAGAAGAGTAAGGGCACATCGTGGAATTTTGACACATGGCAAATATGATGTCATATTCTTATCCATGGTCCTCATGTCTGAGGAGCATGTGCCACCCCTAGTGGTAGCAGGTGGTATTGCAGATATGTCTGACACCCCAACCCCTCCATTTGTTTTTGTTTCCACAGAAGACAAACAGAAGTCTGGTGCCTCGGGTTCTCGCCGTGCACCACCTCTGACCACACGAAGCCGCTCCTCGGCGGTAAGAGTGTGTGTATATGTGTATGTGGTGTGTCACCTGACGCAGTTATGCGTGTCTCTTCCACTTGTTTGTACACTGGGGTTTGTATCCTGCCTTGCCACCCCTAACGGCATGCAGTTTCCTCGTGCAACACACTGCTGCTTCTGGTCCCTCCTAACGACGCCCTGTCATCTTCTGTCTGTGCTGCCTCTGGCTGATATAACCTGTTTGATTCTTAGTCTGATTATCTATATCTATCGATCTATATATATATATATATATATATATATACACACACACACACGTGCGTACACACACACACACATTTGTATTTCTATCTTTGTGAGGACTCTCCTTTCATTTCTATAGGGAAAACTGTAGTCCCCACATAATTACCCTTAACACCCACCCAGCCCTAACTTAACCATAAGTAACCAAACAAAATACAAGACTTAGTCTTAGTTTTTTGCTTGCAGTCAAAGAACTTTGTGGGGACTTGAAAAAATGCTCCCCACAATGTCCAAGTAACACTTTTTTTCACATTGTGTTTTCATCATATTTCACACAAACACACACAGTGTTGTACTCATATGTTTGTGAGGACCATCCATTCATTTCTATGGGCATAATCCTAATCCCAGCTATGGCAACCTTAACCTCTACCCAGCTGTGACCTTAACCGTAAGTGACCAAACAAAATACACATTTGGACATTTTTGTGTTTTTGATTACATACACAGATTTTTTTTGATAAAACTGATTTTCCCAGTTGCTTGTGTGAAAAATGTCACACAGGGTGAAAATAACATGGTTTCATCACATTGCAGGGGACATTTGTTCTCCACAATGTAATATTTACATGCCCACACACACACACACACACACACACACACACACGCGTGCACATGCACAAAATGCACTAAGAAGCACAAATGTACACACTCATGCATAAATATTGTAATACATAATGACCACTGAAAGTCAGGCGGGAAGCAACTACTTACTGTCACAGTGTAAATGTAATAAGCAGACATGTAGACACGCCACTCAGGCTGCTGCTGAAATAAGGGTGTGTAAACGCACGGCATTATGGGAGGCAGATGATGCTAGCCTGTTTGGATCTTGAATGGCCCCAGTCCTGACCCTTAATGCGGTCTGTTTTCATTGTTGCCACCCAGGGGGATGAGAGACCTGGAAAGTCGGGCTGTGTGATGGCCAGAGGGGGCTCCAGCGGGGGGCGACCTTTCAAACACGGGGAGAAAAAAAAGATTAATATAGATGAAGCTGAAGGTAACTCTGCTCTGCTTCCTCTCTCTGACATCCCAGCTGCTTACAGCTTCATTCTGCTTCCTCTCTCTAATATCCCAGCCACTTATAGCTTAATTCTGCTTCTTCTCTCTAACATCCCACTTGCTCATAGCTTCATTCCGCTTCCTCTCTTTAACATCCCAGCAGCTTACAGCCTCATCCTACTTCCTCTCTTTAACATCCCACTTGCTTACACCTTCATTCTGCTTCCTCTCTAACATCCCAGCTGCTTACAGCC
>JABFEA020000017.1:12209897-12225261 GCA_019775915.2 Cyphomyrus plagiostoma | reverse complement strand
CATTGTAGTATCTTAAAGCACTTATGTAAGTCGCTCTGGCTAAGGGCGTCTGCCAAATGCTATAAATGTAAATGTAAATCTCAGTACTTTACTCAAAAGTACAACAGTAAGGCTGCTTCCAGCGCTTGAGTTGACATCCTCTGGCTTACCAGCTAAAACCTTTAATCACATGTTTTTGCCAGAATAATGATTCACATAGTATTACAAAAGACACCTTGTACTGTGAATGCTGGCGAACTGTATATCTTAACGTAACAATGCATGCTTTACCGCACAGCTTGTGATACAAACCCGTGTCAGAACGAGGGGACATGTCGGAGCCTCACTTCGACAGGGGAAGTTGTGTGTGCTTGCCGGGCTGGCTTGGGGGGGCCCCACTGCAGTATCAGTAAGTATACCCTCCCTGGATAGCAGGCTGCCGAAATTCATTGCTGTTTTAATACTGCTGTGTGTCGCAACTGGATGCTCAGAACACGCTCTCTGCTGGTCACTGTGAAGAAATTCAGTGTGTTGGTTGGGAAATCAAATATGTTACTGGTTGGGAAAAACTGAAACAGTTCCCACGGAAACTGGGTAAATATTCATGGATGAGAAACACACAAATACATTAGTCTGCTGTTTGCATTTTTGCCCTGCATAGTTTTATTTATTTGCATATTAGGATAATAATAAGCAAAAAATAGTGTAATTGCTAATAGTTTATGTGGTCATGTATACACCCCCTGCAGACCTAGAGGAGCGTTGCTACGAAGGCAATGGCGTCGATTACCGCGGCACCATCAGCACAACTTTGTCTGGTGCCCACTGCCTGCCCTGGAGCTCAGAGCTGCTGCACACTGAGCTGAGCCTCGCCAATGCAGATACCGCCGCCCTGCTGGCCAATGTCGAAAGCACCATGCAGCTGGGTCTGGGGGATCATGCTTTTTGCAGGTATGGGGGTATATCTGTGTGAGAGTTAGCTTGTGCCAAGAGATTCAGGAGCAGGCATATTGAGCTTATACTTGTACCCGTTTACTGTACTTTTTACATAAATTCGAATAGTATATAAGGCTTGACAGTACAACAGAAGGTCCCCCAGAAGCTGAGCATGTGTCCTTTGCAGGAACCCGGACGGGGACACGATGCCCTGGTGCTATACCCTGAAGAACACAGCCATCTCCTGGGAGTACTGTGATATCCCGTCCTGCAGGCTGCCAGGCAGTGAGTGAGACTCGCCCCTCTCTCCTTCTGTTCGCATCAGCACGTTTCACGACCGTCCAGACCTTGCCTGCTCATCTGCTCCACCTTCTACGGAAGTAGCTCTTTCCATCAGCAGCAGTCAATAGTAGCCCAAGGAGCTCATAGCTCATTCTGCCGGACAGCTCATTTCAGACTGAACCGAAAAATCTCTATTACAGCTTGCAAGTACAGCCACCTCGAATACCTTCTCCTTACCCTTATCGCTTGTGCCTCTCAGTGAGGTTGAGTTGTTTGAGCTATACCTCACAGCTGTAAGGTTATGGGTTCAGAGCTGTCATTTTATTCTTATGTTCTTATTTTCTTTATATATTCTTATTTTCTTCTTATTTTTTTAATATGTTTTCCTTATTTTCTTTATATGTTCTAAGAGGAGACATCAACCAGTGCTGCTTTGCTGAACTTCCATGGAACCCAGTCTCGGTCCAATTTTTGTGTAGCTCCTGAACAGGTTACTGTGGAGTAACCTAAGGAACCTAAGGTGCCCCTTGCATGATACCTAACCACCCCACCGCACCTCCCCAGCAGATTCTCGCCTGGTAATGCCAACCGTTCAGCCCACCACAGCGACCCAAACCCAACCAAGTCGCCCGCCAACCTGTGGGACAAGGCACATGAAAAGGTCTGCGCGACCTCGCATCCTGGGAGGTCACGCTGCGCTCCCGGGAGCACACCCATGGATGGCGGCCATCTACATTGGCGAGTCCCTCTGTGCAGGGACGCTCATCGCCCCCTGCTGGCTGCTCTCGGCAGCACATTGCTTTTCTGGAAAGTAAGACCAGCTTTCCCATCGTTGCATGTCATGGGTATCAGACAGGCCTTTTGTACTATACAGCTCAGGAAAAAATTAACAGACCACTCTATATATTTTTTGTTTAATCTGCATTTTTAAATCCTGGCTTAATCCTGGTTCTGCTGGCAGAAGGCTACGCTGAACAGCAAGTTGGTTCCAGGTTAAAAATTTCTAAGACAGCAGTAACCAAGAATAAGGTAAAGCAGGATACACTAGGAATGACCAGATACTAGTCAGGTAAAGGGGGAAGTGACTTTCTAATGCCAGAGGTGACCGTCAACTTATCTGACAGCTTTTCGTGAATTGTAGGATGACCTCAAGTAACCTTCAAAAGGAACGGGAAACATTAAGTGTAGGTGTGAAGTGCACTGCTAGGACGGTTTGTATCAGGCTCCTAGAAGCAGGACTGAAGTCCCATAAAGCAAGGAAGGAGCCCTTCATTCATGAGAAAATGAGAATCACCAAGCTGCAGTTTGCAAAATAAATATATTATATATTCACAGACGCTCACCCATACTTTGAGAAATGAGACAAAATATTGTGATGTGGTCTCTAAATTTTTTTTTTGTATGTTAGCGGTTTAATATCCGCTTATGTGCATGTATGCCCCCCATGGTGGGGGTCTGAAGGAGGCCTTGCCCAGTCCACTCCATGCATCAACCTGGCATTGCGGTTCCGCCAAGTGCACTACCTCTTCGGTTGGGCGGGTGTGTATCACACAACCCCTGAGGTTCCTAGGGTGCCGGACTCTTCTGATGTTGTGCTCTGACGCCAAAGACTTTCTCTTGCCTGTAGAAACACTTGCGTGTGTGTGACTCTCACGCTGTGCATGATGGGATATGTGAAAACTAGCTGGCTGCCCCACAGGGCTGCTCTTCTATTCTTTGCACATCCAAAGACCTTGACAGGGCTTAATTTATCACCCTCTACATAGATAAAAAATACAGAAAAGCATGTCACACTGAGCGGAAAACTGCAGGGGTAATGCTTTCACACCCAGTAAGGCATCAGCATACTACCTCTCTGTGAGCAACAAACTATACTGGATCACACATTGCGTACGAGCTGTCCTCCCTCTGCCAAATTATTATGACATCTTTCACATTTTAACCCAAGCTAAATAATTACATCTCACCATTATTGCAGGTGGACGTGATTTTACTGGAGCGATTAAGTAACCCTGTTTTGTTGGCGTGACCACAGAGTTCCGTACAGTCCTGTTGTATTTGTCTTCCTTATAGTCCTCTGGCATCCCAAGTACGTGTCATCCTGGGTCAACACCGCTTCAATGATACGGGACCGAACACCAAGTCACATCGAATTGAGAAGTACATATTCTACGACAAATACTCTGTGTATAACCCAACCGTCCATGACATTGGTAAGTTATCATTATGTTTCCCTGCATCTATATGAAGCCATTGCTGAAACCAGTAAGGTATATTTTGGGATGGGATATTTATTGTACAAACTGCTCATGGTGATTATACCCAGCGAGTCACTGTTGGTGATCATTAACAGAGTCCTCAGTCCAAACGCCCTGCTGTGATTAAACCAGGCGAGTCACTGTTGGCGATCATTAACTCAATCCTCAGCCCATACTGCTGCCTGTGATTACACCCAGCGACTCACTGTTGGCGCTCATTAACTCAGTCTTCAGTCTTAGTTCCTCACTGTGATTACGCTGAGCAAGTCGCAGTTGTTATTCTCCACTTCTTCACAGATGTCCGTTGACTTTTCATTGTATACCAGAGATTAAAAGTCAGTTGCAGTATATGGAATGCTGAGAGACTGGATACTCTGGTACGTGTAGTTCTAAGCATTGCATGGCAGTCCTGTGAAAACTCACTGCTTCACTTTCAGTGCTCGTCAAACTGAAAAAGGAAAAAGGCAAGTGTGCCAAGATGACTCAGTTTGTGCGTCCCATCTGTCTGCCAGGGGAGGACATGTCCTTCCCAGACTATCACTGCTGTGACATCACCGGCTGGGGACATATGTACGAGAGTAAGGTCTCCTGTTTTGGGCTTTTATTCCGTATGTATTTTGCTTTTTCCTGCATGGTGGCCCGATTTGCCCCCTTTTGTTATGTGAACACAAAGTCAGAACAAATTATTACTTTCCATTTTGAGAACATAATATCTCGGTCAGAGTTAGTCTACTTTTGTTACCCTGGAAGCAGCTCTTGGATGGCATGTGCCTCAGTGGGTCACACTGTTACTTCACACTTCCGGGTTTGTGAGTCTGAATCCTTGAATCTCACCTCTGGACTGTGTGTGTGTGTGTGTGAGAGAGACTTGTGATAAAATGGAAGCTTGTGGTTGTTTTACTTACACAAAAATGTTCGAGGCAGAAGGATAAATGATTGCCTCAGAGAGATAACCAATCAGATTATTGAGGAGGTGGGCCCAAGCAAGTAGAGGAGGTGGCACCAAGACATCTCATTGGTTGGTTCGTCCTCCTCCAGTTACTCTCTGAACCAATCATTTTTAGTTCTGCTCCCCCCCCAGTACTTGATAATGACCCAGTACTTGATAATGGTTGGACAATGAATGAGGGGGGGGGGGGTAATTTCAGGAATCACAGGAACACTTTGGATAGGATTCTATTTTGCAATGTGGTACTTCACTGTTTGTTGACTTTTTGTCTTTTGTGGTGTGCTCTATTTGCACATGTTCAATGCCCCACTCCCCTGCTACTGCGCTTATGATCTTCCATTCCACATTTCCTTCTAGAGGCGAACGCATACGCTGATCAGCTCATGGAAGGCGTTGTGTACATTGTCCCATTTGAGCAGTGCAGCCGACCAAATATGTATGGGACAGAGGTCACTCCCACAATGCTTTGTGCTGGCCATTGGTGTGTGGATGCTTGCCAGGTGAGCCCAGGGAAGAGGAGTGGGCAGTATGCTGCAGTGATGGCCAAATTAAGCCTCATGAACCATTTGCTGTATTTTTTGACCCAACTAAGTGGTGCTCTTGGTTTACTTTGGGGCATGCTTTGAGCTCTTTTCTGAACAGAGAGCACCATCTAGTGAGGTCAGAAAATATAGCAAATGGTTCATGAAGCTTCATTTGGCCATGACTAGTATACTGAACTTCCAGGTAAATATTTATGTTCGTCTGCCATCACTGTGCACTCCCCACAGGGCGACTCGGGGGGGCCACTAGCCTGCAGCAGGAATGGAGTTTACTTCTTATACGGCATCGTCAGCTGGGGTGACGGCTGCGGCCGGAGCAGAAAGCCCGGCGTCTACACCAGGGTGACTAAGTATGTCAACTGGATCCAGAAGGTCACCAAGTCCAAACCCTAAGTGTCCCAGCATTCTCAGCTTTCACAGTGGCAGCAAGAAAGGCATCCAGACATGCTGGCGGCTTCGCCGTTCCACTACAGCAGGGTAGCATACAATAGACAACTGGTGTTGTGGTTGGAGAAGCTGTTTGGAACCTAAAACTACTCGATAGAGATAATGTTTTGGGATTCTATGAAAAGAGTGTATTTTATTGATTTCACTCACCATAGAATACGGTCGACCACATGTGTTTCATGCCAGTGAAGGAATATAGCATGCTTTTTTCCAGATATGTCTTCAAGATGTTGTGGAAGGTTTTACTACAGAGATTTTCCAGTGAGCCATGAAAAGAAATGCTTAGGATGTGAATGTATGAAATGTGTGAGCACTGAAATTTTCAATAAAAACAATGTAATACACTGTGCATGTTTGTCTTAACATTTACTCTTTAACATGTCATTTTTTGTTGTCAAACACTGAAAAAGATTTCAAAGATAATTATATCCTTAAATGCCTGCTCATGTTAAAAATATTTCTAATGCATACAAGCTAAATTAATTCATATTCTTTAATCAATATAATCACACTGAATAACCACATGACTAAAGAACACAATTACATTTATGTGACAGTTCTAGTTGATGAGCTATAGGAGTGAGGAGCCAAGCAACACTCACTGCACAACTGGAAAAGTGGTGCGTGCCCCCATCCTGGTGATAACATACTAAAAGCTGAAATCTAAAACTAGTGGATCCAAATAAAGTGTCCCTTAAATTGAACTCAGTTGTTTTTATAAAGTACCTCCTCACAACATGTTGCGCCAGAGCACTTGCAGATACATATGGGAACGCATCCACACAGCACACTGCACAAGCAGGCAAAGCCAGAAGACGGCAGAGAATAGTAATAACAAATGTCAGAATTTTCTGCATGCTGAGTCATAACTGGTCAGTTATTCTGGGATTTGCTGTTGTTTCTTAAGAACATTGTATTGCAAACACTGCATTTATTGACCTTTAAAGAAGCCATTTACCAGAATGCCAAATTCTCCTGCCTAGTGCGCATCTCTTACAGATAAATTTTTAATTTTAATTTAAGGTTGTCTTGAAATCAATTGCAGCCTCAATTGCATTTGATCTTCACCATAACAATTCAGTATTATCTTATGGCAATAAATCTGCTTGCGTCTTTGGCTGCCTTTGTTCCATGACTGATTTACTTAGAAACCGAGCCAGTAATAAGATTTATAAGTCATCTCAAGCTGTTATGGCACTGAAATGTTACCTGTTGGATCATTTCAAACTTGTGTGTGCACATATAATGCCACGCTACCAGGTTTTTATAACGAGATGTTCTGTACTTTGTATAATATCTGGTGATGTCTGGTCATTTTGTTGTTTTTTTTCTACTGAAGTGTCAGCATGAGGAAGTCAAAGGGCCAGGGCTTGTTTATTCACACTTGCTTATACAGTCGTCAGCAGATTGGTCCCTGATGGAGCGCTGAACAAATCCTCAGTCTCCCGGTGAGGCTGGATCAGAAATACCGCCATTGCAGGAGTATCACAGGATTATTGATGCCCCGCTGTCAGATTTTGCCAAGTATTTATCCTCACTTAATGGATGGGTTTAGTGTAGAGCTTGTGGTCCTGCTTTCTGTGCCCCCTAGTCTATAGTTAATAGCTCTGTCATCTCCTACAATGATCAGTGATAATTTTGATTTCACCAACTCCTTCAGCTTTAATGTCATTAAGCAGTATCTCCTGTTTTGCTTTGTTTTGTTTAACATTTCTTGCCCTTTATGATTGACAGAACTGTATCCCATCCAGGGGGTGCCCCATGTAGTCTTGCAGTCTGGGATAAACTGCACCCCCACCCATGATGAACGGATGGATCTATTATATATCATAAATATCTATCGGCAGAAAGTCGAATGTGATTTTTTTTTTATCAGTATACTCTGTTAAATATTCTAAAGAGAAATAGCAGTACAATTAAGAACTGAGCCCCCAGATTAAAATACACAAACAAGTCACTGTAAAAACAGATCTATTAAACAGACCAAACCTATTATTACTTTGTCTACACATGGTTTAAATTCAAGTAAAAGTTACACAATCGATTACTTGCCAGACCGGAGCAAAAAAAAACTTATTTTGCTTGGCATGGGTCCAAGTTTCAAATAGATTTTTGCTTCAAAACAACAGTACTGAGCAAGCATGTGGATGTAGGTTCTGGCTGGTTTGCAGGAGTCTCATCTAAGAAGATCTGCCCTTTAAATCTCGCAAATGTTGTTTGAAGTTTCAAGTTTAATTGTCACATGTGTTCCTTGGAACAGAGTGGCATTCTTGTACCATGGTTTGGAAAGAAAGAAGGAAAGAAAGAATATGGGAGAGGAACCAAAAAGACCCAAGTGTGGAGAAAAAAAACCTCTGGGGTCCAAGGTTGACTGGCTGCCCAACGCCCCTGGGCATACTAACATTACTGAAAATGACCTTCATATTTCAAAGTTGAAAGCCCCAAGCTTCACTGAAAGAATGAAGAATTCCAGTCATTCTAACAAGAGTGTCTGCTTTACAAATGAGTAAATAAGCAAAAAATTTACCATTTGCTAATTTTATGTCCTGGTGATTGCGAAATCAATATTTTCCATTCTGACACCATCATCTCCGTCTTACCCCAGCGGCACAGCTGTCCAACAGCCCGAGGGCTACGTCAGCAACCGAGAGCAACAGCTGGTCCCCGTCAGCTCAGGACATAGACCTCAGAACATTGCCCCAAAGTGAGGAGCCCAATCCGGAGACCGAGCCCGTGGAAAGCATTGAAGGCAGTGGCTCTAATGCCCATCATAAACAAAAACACAGGAGCAATAATGGTTGAAGCACTAGGGGGGGGATCTATGGAAGATTTACTGCTGGCTCCGACACTCCACCCCCACACCAAGCTGCCCATAAAAGTCTTCATCTAGTGAGTGGGGGGATAGTTAACTAACTTGACACCCCTTCAGAAGATGCCACCCTGGGCAATCGCCCATATTGCCCCATCCAGGACCAACCTCTGAGTGTGAGACAGAATGATCTTTAAGAAGTGCTTCTTAGAATAGGGTTTCTTTGGATGCTAATATGAACTGGGGAGTATCGTACTGGACACCTGCGACCCTGCATACGACATGTAGGTATGAGAAATGGATGGACGGACGGAAATCACAAGGTTTTTTGCAGGGGTAGTGAATGGATCAGTGGGTTAAGTCTCTGTGCCCATGATTGATAGATCACCAGTCCAAGTATCCAGCCTTGACAGAGCAGACACAAGTCCACAGGCCCTTGAGCAACAGCCTCAATCCCCAGCTCCAGGGGCGCTGCCCATTGCCTAACCCTGTGCTGTGACCCCCCAACCTATGGAGAGCAGGATGGGGGTGGCAAAGGGAAGAACTCCAATGTACCTGTGATCTTTATCATTTATCAGGTGCTTGTTTGTGGTATAACTGTAATAATGGGAAGGAGTTGGGCTGGTTTGGGATAGTGATAGTGAGGTACAATGTAGGAATGTGCTGGTACATATTTGGATGTCCTACTTTTGCCCTCCCTTAGAGCAGCATATTTATATTGTGGAGTGTGAGATTGTGGGAAGGTGCAGTATAGCACGTTTTTTTCTTATGGCTGCTGTTGTATTCCTTTCGAGGTGAGGAAATGTGGGGCAGCATCTCAGCCTGTCCTGTGCTGTTATCACTGTCCTGCTAGCCTGCTCTGCGTCTGGCATGTTGGAGTGTGGGGGTTTGTGAGCCAGAACTTGTGGGTTCAGATCCCATGGTGCGCAGAGTGATTTCTCTGGTGCTGTTTCCTCAAAAAACGACTGACAATTTGGGTGAAAAGCACTTGGAATTGTAGTGATTGATGCTGTAGCACTATTACAATATCTATCCATTTATTGTAACCACTTGTCCTATTCAGGGCCATGGGGGGTCCAGAGCCTATGTATACAAGGCAGGGACTAACCCAGGATGGGGTACCAACCAATCGCATGGCACACCATTCTCACCTACAGGCAATTCAGTAACTCCAGTTAAGCTTTCTGGCATGGAACCAGGGAGGAGACTGGAACCCTGGTCCCCATGGTGTGAAATAACTGTTATAGTACATTTATTTGAAAAATATTTCGGTGTGGTTCCTTTGAGACACGTTATTTAATGATGTGATTGCACATTCATACCAGAAAATGAGATTCTAAGGAAGCGCAGCGACCTCCTCACTCTGTGATCTGTTCAGTGCGTGGAGGAGACGCCCTCATTTGTGGAAGCCAGGACCAAAGCATTAATGGATTTGCCAACATTTAGGTCGTCACCGGGGTTGAGCGGCACAGACAGTGCAGAAGGGGAAATAACATTTACCATACATCAGCATGAATTGGAGACTCTTCAGGTGTTTCAGCCAAATGTTTTAATAACTACAAATCCCACCGCTGAAGCTGGAATGTGACACAACTGAAATGGATCAGTTTTGCTGCATATTCTTAACTTTGTCAGCTGAATAATGTTTCTGTCTAGTATTTGATTACGAAAAAGGAAAGCTGTGAGAATAACCTCTTATCGGCTGGTTTATCTTTGCTCTCATCTTCCTACCGTGCTCTTGCATTTCATTATTTTCACTAATTGGAGGATGGACACTTGTAGATATGAAAGATGAAATGCAAATCCATAAAGTTAATGTCTTGAAGCCAAAACTCCCTGTTCCTCCTCTGCAGGCTATCAAGTACTAAGGCCGTGGGACAAGGACATGCTGATATGAAGCCTTGTTAAAATCATTCTGCATGTATAAGCACAGATTTCACATGACAATTTTTCTATGTAAATCGTGCATAAAAAATGCTTGTTACAATATGCTTGACATCTGAATAAACTCCCCAAACAGATTATAAACCAAGAGGAAGTATTAAGCTACATTCCATTACGACGTTAACAGGCCGTGCAGTGGAGACTAGTTGTAAAAGAATTGTTATGGGTGACAGAAATTTCCACAGACGAACTGCTACCTCATAAGCACTTTATTGTATTATGATGTAATTGAGTGTGATCATGTGACCTTGATAAGTGAGACGGCCATCGGTTCACAGGAAGCTACCAGATGACTCTCTGTTGATGCTTTCCAGAGGTTGGTTGCTTATGCTTCTTGTTGTATGTGGAACATCTGGGCCTATTATGCATGGTGAAACATTTCAGCAGTGGCGGCTGGTGAAAAAAATTGTAGGTGGGGCTGATGTTCCAATAGATTTCCCTTCCTTTTCCAATATTAGCATTCAAATAAACAGTCAGAAAATGACAATAATTTCACAATCATAATTTAATTTTCTTAGTTGGCTGGGTGATATTTATTTCGGGCTTGTCGGGTCCCAGCTCCTTAACGTGGATTTTTTCCACCATCGTCTTTCTCGCAAAAGGGTAATTCGATAACAATCTCACCGAATTTGGTGGAAGCTGCTCTTCAACTGGCATCGCCATCATCTCTCTCTGACTGACTGACCAGAGAGCAATCCAAAGCTTTCCCTTTTTTCTGTAGCAGAGGCGAAATTTCCAGCGCCCCAAAACCATTTAATTCAGCAATGCTGATAAGCCAAATCTTTATTATTTTCGCCTAGCAGCCATACACGATTGGCTATTTGGCTGCACTTCTGGGGTGCTTTGATGAGCGCCCAAGAAGAGAAATGATTGGTGGAAATCTGTCGGTGGAAATTCACTGCTGAATGAGAGTCAGTTGGTGGAAATGTTGTTTAAATAATTCAGATTGCATGTAGGCACACACTATTAAGTAAAACTGACATTGATTAAAAAAAACAAATATATATTATTTTATTTTCATATATTTTATATTCCACTCCCCCACATCTGGGAGCGCGGCGCCCAAGTGCCCCCTACGGGCCAGCCGCCACCAAATGCTTCCTACTAGACAGCCATACACCTTTCCAGAGGTATACAGCCCAGCACACGGTAGGAGGAAGCGCTAATCTGGAGAGCATCATGATTTCTGTCTCTGCAGAACCTTGGTGACACAGGTTTGCCAGAACTTCTCTGGCTCCTCCCATAGGCATGTCAATGCAAACCTGCAAAGGACCATTTCCCTACATGTTGATCTTCCATACCAGCTTCTTGTTCAATTTACACCACAGGATGGGACACCAACACAGCATGTTTGTGGACTGTGTGTGTGTGTTTGTGTGTGTGCGTGCGTGTGTGTGTGTGTGTCTGTGAATGACACACTGACTTGATGTCCACACACCTGCAATCAGAGCAGAGATTTTTAAGCCTGGTCTCTAGCAGTGCAAGGCAACCATGGCAACCACTCCACTGCTGCACTGCACTGCTGAGACTCCAAAGTACAAGAAGGATCTAATGCATACTGTAATGTCAGAGAAAAGCAGATTACTAATAGTTCGTCAGCTCAATGGACACATTTGATTTAATTTATCTTCAGAGTGGTTTTTACATATCACTATTCAGTTTTATTTAAAAAGAGAATTTTCAGGATGAATTTTTGCTGCAAAGTTCACATTTGTAAATGTTATTTTTATATAGTAAAGATTGCGAGCAAATAACTGCATAAGTTTGGTTCATACTGTTATTAACTAAATAAACAATCCTTGGTTAGCCCACAAATTCATTAGTGGTTTTGGGCATGGTTCTTTCAGTGACTGCGCTTTGCACCTCTGGGTTAGAGTAAAAGTTCAGTACATCTGCAGGAGAGGCCTCACATCGGCAGGGAAGGTACAGGATCTCAGACCCCTACTGTTGCTGTCACTTTGGTAACTGCAGTCACCTCAGGGAAGGTAGATGTTCTTGGGCGAGCTCTCAGGGTATAGAGGGAATCAGCTATTATTGATCAGTCCCAGCACATGTGGCTAATGGCTTACTGTAGGAATCAACTAAGGGAATGCAGAGAAGGTTATTTTAAAATAAACAGGATTATTCATTGATAAATCAAGTTTCATGCCTTTGAAAGTGCTGCCTAGCTGCACTCTCATCGTCTGAAATAGACTAAAAGTCCCACATCTCTTCCTCTTTTTCTCCAGCCAGCAGGGAGCGGTGCGTGGTAAAGGGCAGCGTGTGTGGGTAGTCGTGTGGTGTAAAACCCGGCCCCTGACTCCCTCCCACTGACGCCCACCGACGGCCCCAGCACACCGCCGTCAGCCGTCCAGCAGGAGTCGCCTTTAACCTCGGCCCATCGATTCTCCACCCTGGCCTTCCGAAGTGACGATTCAGCACAGTATCAAAGGGCTCCATTCAAAGTTTCCCCAAAATATAACAAGCCCTGGGCAGAACACGGTCATACCACATTTACACTAGAGGCCAAAATTGTGCAGATACTTCCAATTTTTAGAGATTGCAGAACTTTATTGCAGTTACTCCACTTATTTATTTGTGTAGTGTATGATATTTGTAACATTCTTTGATTATTTCTAAACATTACTGCCAATATTCGTTTAGTAATTTTTAAAGCGTAATGCCAAAAATGATGGGGATGAATCAGCTTTCTGCTGGTGCCAGTTGCCCTGTGGCCCTGTACCTTTTTATGACCCTGTTCCTTGGTTGCTAAGGAAGGTATGACATTTCCCAGCACCACTTTGTTGTCTACCCATTACTGTCTCCCGATAGAGCCCCCACATTTCCCATAATTTAAGAGAAATTTTGATAACATAATACATTATAGACACTTAGATAATGCATTATAGTGCATTCGTGAAGTATTATAAACACAGCTATAACTATTTATGAGGCGTAACACATTATAACATGTTTATAATGCATTATGAATGCTCTATGAAGCTCTCATCTATAATGCACTATAGATACCTTCATAATGCCTTATGATGCATCTGTAAAGTGTTATAAACATGGCTATAACTGTGTATAAAAAGGCATAATGCATCATAGTCATGTTTATTATGCATTATGAATGCTCTATGAAGCTCTCATCTATAATGCACTATAGATACCTTCATAATGTATTATAATGGTCAGTATAAGACATAATGTATTACATGTCAGACGTCCTTAAGGACAGTGGTGTTTATAATATCCTATGAATGCGTTATAAACATGAATGCTTTAAATAAAGTGTTACCGAAATTTCTTTCTTTAACGTGTCAATAATTTTGGTCGTACCAGACGGTGACAATGAGACAGGAAGTTGGCATTTTAGTTACTGCCATGATGAGCATGACACGCCTTAAGGCCAGGATGTAAGGTCATCATCTCAACTGGAAATGAAAAGATAGGAAACAGTCAATATTATATTTATAAAAAGTAAAGCATATCTGCCACAAACGTATGTTTGCAATTAGGGATAGACCTGTATACAATAGTTGTGTAAGGATGATATGATGGTGCTTTGTCTACTACAGTATGCTTCTCATTCTATTTCATTTTCGATTTTACACAATTATAAAAAAAAATGTGGTGGGGAATTTGCGAGGTAAGAGGCCATGATGTGCATATAGTGTGATTAGTAATGCCCACTGCAATCAAAATGCAATTTTTCTGTATTTCTACAGCATTTATACAAATTTAAAACTGCAGGAAATGCTACTATTCATTTGTGATAAATATTGGAACACACACAACCTTCATTAATTGAATTCAGCATCTTTTTTTTTTTTTTTCAGAATTTCCGCTGGAGGTAATTTCTTAGCAATGAGTGGATCCCTCCTTAATAGGCCAATGACAATTTTGCCAGGGCCTCACTCCTCCAATCAGGACTGGGAAAATTCATGAATGTTACTGCAGTTCTCTAATGATCTTCTATTTGCTAGTAGCCATGGAAACCCCAATCTTCTACCAGGTTAATTGTAACACTCAGACATGAAGAAGGTCTTAATACTGAACAGCGACAGTCAGTCATTAACATGGTCCTTGACCTGAATATCTCTAGATAGTCATTATTTCTGACCTGAAATGTGCTGACCAATCATTAGCTGTGTTATTCACCTGAAAATGACAAAAACACGACAGAAAAATATAATTTGGGCAACTCATCTTGTGTTGTCCATTGTTGGCTGTTTTATGAGTACGACTCTCAGTCCTCCATAAATATGCATTTTGTAATTGGCTACAATATGGAGTCGCTCTTGTGCTTTGTATAGATGTATAGATTATACATGTTCTGTTATTGGCTGTCATACAAGTCCATCACTCCAGTTTCAAGAATGAAGATTTTCTTTGTGTTCTGCTCAAATTCATTATGTATTCTAGTCATTCAAACTGCTTGAAACTAATTTCTATCTTTGGAAAGTCACTGGAAAGTTACCTACAATTGGCAGAATTTGTGCTTAGCATTAAATAGATTTTTTTTATCGAGTGGCACATAAGTATTGATTATGGTATTCTCTGCACATGTTAAATTAAAATGCCATTGTTTTGTGTAATAGCATGAGACGTGAGCATACATTTCTAAGTTAAGAGAACCGACTCATCCAGCCTAGAAAGGTACCTGTAGGTGAATTACTACTGTTACTTAACAGTACCATGTTTGAGGCATAGAAATCACAACATATAAATGTACAAATGTATAATTGCATGCATCCATTGCAGCTGTAATGAGGGTTCAGATATTCTGTTGTATATTGGTTAAATTGGAGAACTGTCTTATTTTTGTCCTTCCTAATCACATATGCCATAAAAGCCACAGAGACCATGGAGGAATTTTTTGGGTTATTGGCTCTTAACGGATGTTGAGTAATATTAACACTCTGTGGAGGAAGCATATTCTGGGAGTCTTCTGTTCCAAGCGATGTGTGAGTGGAGGATGGTGGTGGTCAGATTTCTTCCTGAGAATGAGGATTTTTGCTTTTTTGCCCTGAATGTACAGGTTTTAGATAAAGGATAGAAGAAAAAGAGCAGAAATGTGTTTTGCATTCTCTGATTGTACAGTGGAGTTCCACTCTGACTCCGTAATGTTAATCACCATGGTGTAGGATCACACATGAACATATCACAGGGCTTAAATTCCAGGTGACCTGAGACAAGGCCGAGCCTGGTACAAGAGGCACCAAAGGGGGGTTAC
>JABFEA020000017.1:12193495-12204260 GCA_019775915.2 Cyphomyrus plagiostoma | reverse complement strand
GCCCCTTAACACCCAGCTCCCTCGAGTAAGGCCCTTCACGCCCCGCCCCCTCGAGTGAAGCCCTTAATGCCCAGCCCCCTCGAGTGAGGCCCTTAACACCCAGCTCCCTCGAGTGAGGCCCTTAACACCCAGCTCCCTCGAGTGAGGACCTTCACGCCCAGCCCCCTCGAGTGAGGCCCTTAACACCCAGCTCCCTCGAGTAAGGCCCTTCACGCCCAGCCCCCTCTAGTAAAGCCCTTAATGCCCAGCCCCCTCGAGTGAGGCCCTTAACACCCAGCTCCCTTGAGTGAGACCCTTAACACCCAGCTCCCTCGAATGAGGCCCTTAACACCCAGCTCCCTCGAGTGAGGCCCTTCACGCCCAGCCCCCTCGAATGAGGCCCTTAACGCCCAGCTCCTTGGGTAAAACCTTGGGTAGCTTTCCTTTGCAGTTGAGTTTGTTCTCATGGAGACCAAGCTGAGGGAAGTGAAAAGTGATTTTCCCCATGGGGATCAATAAAAAAGTATCTATTGTTATTGTTCTTACAAATCCATTAAAAATAATTATTGGCTAATTCTTACAGGCCTTATAGTTAGTGAATGCCCCTTTTTTTACCTTTGAGCACTTGACCTTCAAAAAGTCTCTGCACAGCCCTGTTTGGAACTTCAGACTAGTATCCTGCCCGTGAGGCAGGAAGCGCCTCAACAGTAGCAGGTGGTTAGCTGACAGTTAGTGGAACATTTCAACATCTGTTCTACCTTTTCTCCCTGTTATGTAACTGACTCGTGATTTTCCATCACGCTTCTGAGTGGGCACTCCTTCTAGTCCAGGTGATGTTCTGACGCACACGTGTCTTCAGCCCAACATCTGCCTCTGAAGACAGTTAATTAGCTCATTAGGGTTCATGCTAAGTGTGATTCAATCACGAGGGCTTGGTCAGTTATGTTCATAGTGAAGATATAAATGTCAGATGGGACAGGCAGGGTGTGGTCTGTGTCTGTGAGTCCCATGAATCAAGCAGCACTTTGCACTTTGTCTGCAGCTTCAGCCTGGAGATGCCTACTGACTCGCTCAGGACTCCGCTGCTGCTCTGGGAGAGAGGCAGGCTTAAGCTGACTCAAGATGTGTTCCAGCGTGGGGGTGAGCGAACACTAGCGCCCCAGCCAGGACGGCCCTGCGCTGCCGCGAAGCTCCGTGTTTGGCCAGTTGGTGCTGGCCCTGGAAATGTCATTTGGGTCCAAGGTTCCCAGCAATGCTGGCAGAAGCGATGATTGGACTGGCTCCGACCTTCGAAGCTGGACCGTTGGGACATCTCCCCCTCCAGGAGAGCAAATTCTCTGATGCCGAATTCAAAACCAATCGAATCGATTGGCCAAACGAGGTTAATTGCACAACACATTTAACAATCAAGATGTTCTCATCTGGGCTTTACGGAGGAAAGACTTCACAGAATTGAGCATTTACAAAACACACAATTGCATCACACAAGACTGAAAACAGGATCTGAGGAAAAAGTTCACCAAAGAGTCTGAGTTTAGCAGTTAGCATTGAGGTCATGACCAGGTTCCTGCAGCACACATGCAGCATTGCATTCTGCCCAATTACTCATATTGTGTGGCAACCATCCCAACAAGCTCCTGCACCCACCTCCATATCAGATGACTAGCAAACATTGCTGTTGAAATTGAAAAAAAAATCAGGTTTCCCTACAAACAAGATATTTGTACTTATCTTCACAAAAATCTTGATGCAATTAATGCAGGGCAGCACTATTAGCTCATATCTTTAGGGTTTGGGGTTTGAGTTTGCATGTCGCCCTGATGTTGTGCGGATTTACTTCAGGTTCACCGGAATCCTTCTGAAACGCAAAGACGTGTAAGTGGCAGGGCTGGTGACTCTCATGCATCTTGGCATGACACTCATGCTTACAGACTCTCACACAAGAAATCTGAGAGCAAATCTATATTATTCCATTATAAACCTAAAATTAGCTACATCAAAAGCGTTGGATCAGTGTGCAAACCCCACAAACTATTTACAAGGTAATAAAAGTCTTACATAGAAGTAAATGCATGTGCAGACTTGTCATGAGTTGAACATCTCATGCCAGCCAGCTGACTAAAGTTGGCAACACTGAATTTGGCTAACTGGTATCTGAAAATTGTCCATACTGCTTGTGTGTGAGTGTGTGTGTCACTGAGTGAGCTGTGAAATGGACTGGCATCCAAAAACCTGCTCAGGGTGTACCCAAAGCTTGTGCCCTGTGCTTCCTGAGGTGGACTCCAGGCCCACAATAAAACATATACAGTGGTACCTTGGTTCTCAAACTTAATCCGTTCTGGACTCTGGATTGAATCCTAAAAAGTGTGAGTTCTGATCAAATTTTTCCCATAAGAAATAATGGAAAACAATTAATTGGTTCCCGACCCCCCAAAATAACACCTAAATATGTTTTTTAGCATTTAAATACAAAATGAACAGGATAAAACAGGAAGAGCATTTTTTTGTTAATGGCTTCCAAAATGATAAAGATCTTATCCCAACATTACCCCTGTCCTGCCCCGATCGTCCGCTCCTTCCATGTGCCACGTTTCCTCATTAACCTCGTGTGAGATCCCCATGTGATCAGCTGTTGTTATTGTTATTGTGGTTGTTGTTATTAGTCTTCTGTATTAAGTCTGCATTTCAGTTTGTTTCTCCAGTCCGGTCATTGGGTGCGTTGGACTTGCTTACAGTGCTGGTGTAAATTAACGCATTCTGATCCTGATGCAATGCATTATGGTTAGATGCATTGCAACCTCTCACCTGGCTGCACAAACTGGAACTGCCATGACGACACACCTTTGCCCTTATTGGCTGAAGAGTTTAGTTACACGCATAACGTTTGTATCCTAGGCAGTTCCGATGCGTAATCTGCTATTATTCCCGAATATCACGTAAAGCAGTGAGAATTGATTTTCAGTTAATTTACCTGGTAAAATAAAGTTTAAATAAATCACATAAATGCTCTAATAGTACAATTAGAGCACGTAAATTAGTGGTTTATTTATTATTGGTTGCTGTAATGTTGCGCTACTTTATTTGGTTAATCGTCAAGTCTGTGAAGAAGGCATTCAAATAAGAATTGAATTGTAGTATGACTCATTTCCTGGCGTGTACAATTTATATTAGGTCAGCGTTCACGGTTCGACTTCTGATCTTCGAGTTTTAGGTGAAATTGGTTTATTCGACCTTCAAGAAATTCGAGTTCTAGTGAGTTTGAGAACCGAGGTACCACTGTACTATTCTTCTCAGGGATGGTCAGTTGGCTGGCATGTGACTTTCAGTTGTAGACAAGTCATTTAAATGTATGTAACAGTATTATTACCTTGTAAAAATCCGTAGGGTTTTCAAATTATCCCAACACTAATTTTAGCTTTATAATGGAATAAAATAGATTTTCCTTGCGTGAGCATGAGTAAGAAAGCAAGAGTATCACGCCAGATGCATGAGAACTGGCAGCCCTGACTTCATGTCCAGCTTCCATTTTAATGTCTCACTGCTTACTGTCATGCAGCTGACTCCTAAAATTAGGACATTGTCAAATTGGCGGCACATCTCGAAGAGCAGACCCCGTGTACTTTGCAGACGTGCTAAGAAAAGTAACATTTTGTGTAATTTTTTAAAATTCCTGACGAATGTTTGTTAAGCAGACACCTGCAATTGGAAAACTGTGGCCAGGAGACAGTGCCTTCAGGAAACTGACAAGGAGGGTCTGTTTGTGCTGGCACTGCGTATGAAACCCGTGAGCTTCAGGACAGCAAAAAATGAACAATATCAATCATCCCCCCCCCGACTGTCAAATTACATGCAAACTGAGCAGTACGAGCATAGCCGAGGAGATGGCGGGATTCCATCGGTTTGGAGAGCTCCGAAAATGCATCTCTCTCAACCTTTTATCATCGTTTTAGTAATGAATATTAAAGCAGTGAAACAGTTTGTGAAGTTATTTTGGTTAGCAGAAGAATTTCTTATTTTATTTCCCAGTGGGGGTGATGTATGCAGTAATGAATCTGGTCAGTGAGATATAGAGACAGCAATGTCCCTTTTCCTGAAAAAAGGACGATGGCCGCCCACACTGCTTTGCAGACTCACAACTTAGCTGGAGTTTTTATGCTGTTGTTACAGTTTTCATGAGGTAATGCTTAGAGAGATTAGCCCCATTTTAATCTTATATTCTCATTACATTTTTAATATTGATTTCAGAGACATGTTGCCTGCATTACACGACATGTTTTCATATCAATGATATTAATATATATGTTGGTTTAGGTCACCTGAAACAAACAGCATAATAAATATGGCTCAAAAAACACTTTGACCAAGAATAGACCAAGAACATACTGCCACCTAGTGGATAGGAGGCTCTGGGGCACTTAGGCAGGGCATTTGGATTTTGTTTGTAAAACCACCCATCCATTCATTTCCAGTTCAAATAGCTCTATTTAAAAATTTTTTTTTTTTTTTTGGGGGGGGGACTATATATTAATCTAAAACACATTAGTGGATTAAATTAATGTAAATGAAACATAGGCCTATATAAAATGCATTTCCTTACACACAAATACATATACCAATACACATATACATTATATGCAGTTCACGCATATATACAGTCTTTCCCAGTGCCTTTCTTCTGCTGTTTAAACACAGGACATCTAGGTAATTGTATCTCTCTGACGTGCCCTCCGGACTGTCGCTGTTTGTGTCTTGTTTAGGTGCACATGCATCCTCTGATCTACCGACATCCCACGACGCCCTGGTGGTTATGCCAGGAGCAACCTGGGACACAGTGCTGGATCTAAAATGACAGAAGGAACATCTAAATGATACAAATAAAAGGGAAAGATTTATGGTATATAAAAAAACAAAAATCTGGATACCTTGCCGTATATCTCAGTCAGAGAGATAGATGCAGGCAGGCGCTGGGCATGTCGGAAGAAAAAGCAAAGATATGCATCTCTTCATACTGTTTTTCACCGTGATCTGGACGCTGAACCATGATGCCTCAGGGCGGTAAGTTGTGACGGTATAATGACATTAGAAAATGCAGCGAGTAAGACAGCATGATGCATTACTGTGGGTCAGCTGCCATAAACCAAAGTGCTTTTCCGCTAATGTATTGCAGACAAACAAAAAAAAAAAGGTCAGAGAAGATCTTCCATGAAAATGTAGCATGGTGGAGAGTTCCCACAGAATGTGACGAGTCAGTACTATCATGGTTTCTAATAAACACAACAGGTCACTGGACTTTAGTTATACTTTAAGATGTGTCACGCATAGTAATGATTATTAGCATTATATATTTTGCATATGGTTTGGGAAAGAAAAAACTATATAAGCTACCCTCAGTTACCTGAATGTTAGTAATATGCAATATACTTTTATAATAGTTTCTTTCTAGCAGCTGGTTGCTATGGACATTCAGGATGGAGAGGTACCCCCACTCTCAGTGTCATAGTCAGACTGGACCCACACTCTTAAACCACCCCCCACCCCACACACACAACCACCTCTGACACACAAAGTGCCTTATTTATGTTATCTATCCAGCAAGCACCTTGTTTATCCAGTTTATTTTAATTATAAGTTTATGTAATTGCGTGGCAGGGCTATCATTAGGGATATTTTAGGGGGTAGGGTAAAATGGTTCTTATCCCCCCCAAATAAACATCTATTTATTGGCTTAAGTCATGTATAGTTTACCATCAGTCCCTCTAGTAAAGACTCATCCCCTTATCCATTCATTTCTAACTACTCCCCTGGGACATGGTAAAAACCTGAATACATCTTTCCATCTTTATGGTAATTTTGTTTGTTGTTTGGTGTTTGTCTGTTGTTTTCAAACCTTGACCCAGGAAAGCGTGTCAGAATTCCAATGTACTTCTGTGCCTGTGAAAATGGCAGATAAAGTTTTAATCCAATTCCAAAGTAAGACTGAATGTTACAATAAATATCACCTCCTCACACATTCATGCATCTATATCTATCTTCCGTAATTGCTTGTCCCATTCAGGGACGCAGGGGGTCTGGAGCCTATGGGCACAAGGCAGGGAAGAACCCATGATGGGGTGCCAACTAATCACAGGGCGCAGTCACACAACAGTCACTCACTCAGTTTTATAACTCCAGTTAGCCTCCACATGCTTTTGGACTGCGGTAGGAAATGGGAGTATCCAGAAGAATCCCGGCGATGATACAGGGAGAACATGCAAACTCCACACGCTGGTGGAGACTTGAATGCTGGTCCCAGAAGTCTGAGTCAACAGTGCTAATCTCCGCAGCACCATAACTCCTGTCCTCACACGTTTCTTCTCAAAATTTTAGAAAAGTCATATTCAGAACAGACAAGCATTTCTCTAGAGGGATTTAATGAGAGCATAGATGTGATGGTTAACAATGGAGCACTTAAAAAGACGGAGATGGTTTTTGACGGTGACAGCAGCCTTCCCTGAAGGACGCCATGATAGATACCAAATCAACCAAGAGAGCAAGCAGATTTTAGGGTACCTGAAGATCAACTCCATGAACCAGCCAGCAGAAGCAGAACCTATAACAAAGCCTCCACCCTGCAAATAAGAGGATCATAATGAGCTTGCTCCACTCCATTGATCCCTCCATCCCCTTAGCACTTAGACAAGAAGGAAAAGCAGAAGGTGGGGGTCGGAGTTAGAGCAGGTGGCAGCTTGATCTCCATGGCGTCACGTCAGATAATGGAGGTGTGGTGGAGACCTGATGCACTCCTGCGGGCAGTGGGCAGTGAGACACAGCGACCAATGGGCTTTGGGCAGCAAGACACACCAACCAGTGGGCAGTGAGACACACCGGCCTGTGGGCAGTGGGCAGTGAGACACACCGGCCTGTAGGAAGTGAGACATACTAGCCTGTAGGCAGTGGGCAGTGAGACACACCGGCCTGTGGGCAGTGAGACACACCGGCCTGTAGGTAGTGAGACATACCGACCTTTAGGCAGTGAGACACACCGGCCTGTAGGCAATGAGACACACCGGCCTGTGGGTAGTGGGCATTGAGACACACCGACCTGTAGGCAGTGAGACACACCGGCCTGTGGGCAGTGGGCATTGAGACACACCGACCTGTAGGCAGTGAGACACACCGACCTGTAGGCAGTGAGACACACCAACCTGTGGGCAGTGAGCATTGAGACACACCGACCTGTAGGCAGTGAGACACACCGGCCTGTGGGCAGTGGGCATTGAGATACACCGACCTGTAGGCAGTGAGACAAACCGGCCTGTGGGCAGTGGGCAGTGAGACACACCGACCTGTAGGCAGTGAGACACACCGGCCTGTAGGCAGTGAGACACACCGGCCTGTGGGCAGTGAGACACACCGGCCTGTGGGCAGTGGGCAGTGAGACACATCGGCATGTGGGCGGTGAGACACACCGGCCTGTGAGCAGTGGGCATTGAGACACACCGACCTGTAGGCAGTGAGACACACCGACCGGTGGGCGGAGAGACACATCGGCCTTTGGGCATTGAGACACACCGACCTGTGGGCAGTGGGCATTGAGACACACCGACCTGTAGGCAGTGAGACACACCGACCTGTGGGCAGTGGGCATTGAGACACACCGACCCGTAGGCAGTGAGACACACCGGTCTGTGGGCAGTGGGCATTGAGACACACCGACCTGTAGGCAGTGAGACACACCGACCTGTAGACAGTGGGCAGTGAGACACACCGGCCTGTGGGCAGTGAGACATACCGGCCTGTAGGCAGTGAGACACACCGGCCTGTAGGCAGTGAGACGAACCGGCCTGTGGGGAGTGAGACACACCGGCCTGTGGGCAGTGGGCATTGAGACACACCGACCTGTAGGCAGTGAGACACAGCGACCGGTGGGCGGAGAGACACATCGGCCTGTGGGCATTGAGACACACCGACCTGTAGGCAGTGAGACACACCGACCTATGGGCAGTGGGCAGTGAGACACACCGGCCTTTGGGCATTCAGACAAACCAGCCTGTGGGCAGTAGGCAGTGAGACACATCGGTCTGTGGGCAGTGAGACACACCGACCTGTGGGCATTGAGACACAGCGACCTGTAGGCAGTGAGACACACCGACCTGTGGGCAGTGAGACACACCCGGCTGTAGGCAGAGAGACACACCGACCGGTGGGCAGTGGGCAGTGAGACACACCGACCTGTAGGCAGTGAGACAAACCGACAAGTAGGCAGTGGGCAGTGAGACACACCGGCCTGTAGGCAGTGGGCAGTGAGACACACCGGCCTGTAGGCAGTGGGCATTGAGACACACCGACCTGTAGGCAGTGAGACACACCGACCTGTGGGCAGTGGGCAGTGAAAGACACCGACCTGTAGGCAGTGAGACACAACGACCTGTAGGCAGTGGGCAGTGAGACGCACCGGCCTGTAGGCAGTGGGCAGTGAGACACACCGACCTGTAGGCAGTGAGACACACCGGGCTGTGGGCAGTGGGCATTGAGACACACCGACCTGTAGGCAGTGAGACACACCGGCCTGTGGCCAGTGGGCAGTGAGACACACCGACCTGTAGGCATTGAGACACATCGGCCTGTGAGCAGTGAGACACATTGGCCTGTGGGCAGTGAGACACACTGACCTGTGGGCAGTCGGCAGTGAGACACATTGGCCTGTGGGCAGTGAGACACACCGGCCAGTGGGCATTGAGACACACCGACCTGTAGGCAGTGAGACACACTGACCTGTAGGCAGTGGGCATTGAGACACACCGACCTGTAGGCAGTGAGACACACCGACCTGTGGGCAGTGGGCAGTGAGACACACCGACCTGTGGGCAGTGAGACACACCGACCTGTGGGCAGTGAGACACATCGGCCAGTGGGCAGTGAGACACAACGGCCTGTGGGCAGTGAAACACACCGACCTGTGGGCAGTGAGACACATCGGCCTGTGGGCAGTGAGACACACCAACCTGTGGGCAGGGGGCATTGAGACACAACGACCTGTTGGCAGTGAGACACACCGGCCTGTGGGCAGTGGGCATTGAGACACACCGACCTGTAGGCAGTGAGACACACCGGCCTGTGGGCAGTGGGCAGTGAGACACATCGGCCTGTGGGCAGTTAGACACACCGGCCTGTGGGCAGTGGGCATTGAGACACACCGACCTGTGGGCAGTGAGACACACCGGCCTGTGGGCAGTGGGCAGTGAGACACACCGACCTGTAGGCAGTGAGACACACCGACCTGTGGGCAGTGAGACACACCGGCCAGTGGGCAGTGGGCAGTGAGACACACCGACCTGTGGGCAGTGAGACACACCGGCCTGTGGGCATTGAGACACACCGACCTGTGGGCAGTGAGGCACACCGACCTGTAGGCAGTGAGACACACCGACCTGTGGGCAGTGTGAAGTGAGACACACCGACCTGTAGACAGTGAGACACACCGGCCTGTGGTCAGTGGGCATTGAGACACACCGGCCTGTGGGCAGTGAGAAATACCGGCCTGTGGGCAGTGAGACACACCGACCTGTGGGCAGTCAGACACACCGGCCTGTATTCAGTGGGCAGTGAGACACATCGGCCTGTCGGCAGTGAGACACATCGGGCTGTAGGCAGTGGGCAGTGAGAGGCACATCGGCCTGTGGGCAGTGAGACACATCGGCCTGTAGGCAGTGGGCAGTGAGACACATCGGCCTGTGGGCAGTGAGACACATCGGCCTGTAGGCAGTGGGTAGTGAGAGACACATCGGCCTGTAGGCATTTGGCAGTGAGAGACACATCGGCCTGTGGGCAGTGGGACACATCGGCCTGTAGGCAGTGGGCAGTGGGACACATCGGCCTGTAGGCAGTGGGCAGTGAGACATTTCGACCTGTGGGCAGTGAGTCACACCGGCCTATGGGCTTTGAGACACACCGGCCTGTGGGCATTGAGACACGCTGACCTGTAGGTAGTGAGACACACCGACCTGTGGGCAGTGAGACACACCGGCCTGTGGGCAGTGGGCAGTGAGACACACCGACCTGTGGGTATTGAGACACACCGACCTGTAGGCAGTGAGACACACCGACCTGTGGGCATTGAGACACACCGACCTGTGGGTAGTGAGACACACCGGCCTGTGGGCATTGAGACACACCGACCTGTGGGCAGTGAGACACACCGGCCTGTGGGCATTCAAACACACCGGCCTGTGGGCATTGAGACACACCGACCTGTAGGCAGTGAGACACACCGGCCTGTGGGCATTGAGACACACCGACCTGTGGGCAGTTTGACACACTGACCTGTGGGCATTGAGACACACCGGCCTGTGGGCAGTGAGACAGACCGGCCTGTGGGCAGTGAGACACACCGACCTGTGGGCATTGAGACACACCGGCCTGTGGGCAGTGAGACACACCAGCCTGTGGGCAGTGGGCAGTGAGACACACCGACCTGTAGGCAGTGAGACACACCGACCTGTGGGCAGTGAGACACATCGGCCTGTTGGCAGTGAAACACATCGGCCTGTAGGCAGTGGGCAGTGAGACAAATCGGCCTGTGGGCAGTGTGACACATCGGCCTGTAGGCAGTGGGCAGTGAGACACACTGGCCTGTGGGCAGTGAGACACACCGACCTGTGGGCAGTGAGACACACCGGCCTGTGGGCAGTGAGACACACCGACCTGTGGGCATTGAGACACACCGGCTTGTGGGCAGTGGGCAGTGAGACACACCGACCTGTGGGCAGTGAGACACACCGGCCTGTGGGCATTGAGACACACCGAC
>JABFEA020000017.1:12130228-12145123 GCA_019775915.2 Cyphomyrus plagiostoma | reverse complement strand
CACATGTTCTACAAGCACAGCAGCCTCAAAAATACACCTGACCCACAAGCGAGGTTTGGGGGCCTGACAGGAAGGCGCCTCGCAGAAGCTCCAGAAACAATGCAGAGAACGTGTTTTAATCTAAAATCCCGGTGGCTTTATTCCAAATTGCCATAAAGGGCATCACATAAGAGAACCAATCAAATGTGAGGTTCTCCTCCATGTCTCACACACCTGAATCGGTGGAGAAAGGTCTCTTCATTAACTGACAGTGGCAGCAAATGTCTGACGCCCACGCAAGTCAAACTAATAATGAAGTACTGAGGACAGTGTAGCTGATGACAGTATTGCCAATGGAAAATACGACACTGGTCCGGAATATAATTAGTGCTCTTATAAATATTGTTTATTCCCGGGATTCAGTAATACAGTCATCTATTTTGAAAACAAAACATTTTTACCTGTACAGCTGTGGCCAAATTTTGAGAATGAAACAAATATTAATTTTCGCAGTCTGCTGCCTCAGATTTTATGATAACAACTTGAATTTTATGAAGAGTGATTCTATGAATTGCAATTAATTGCAAAGTCCCTCTTTGCCGTGAAAATGAACTTAAACCCAAAAAAATTAATTTCCACTGCATTTCAGCCCTGCCACAAAAGGACCTGCTGGCATCTTTTCAGTGATTCTTTCGTTAACACAGGTGAGAGTGTTGACGAGGACAAGGCTGCAAGATCACTCTGTCATGCTGACTGAGTTAGAATAGTAGCCTGGATGCTTTATGAGGAGGGTGGTGCTAGAAGTCATTGGGCCTCATTCAACAACCGTTCTTACAAACAAATTTGTTCTTAAACCCCATGTACGCACTTTTTTTTTTACAAAGATTCTGACATTCACCAATGTTTTATCTGAATTTGTTCATAGCTAAGAACAGAATCTACACACACTCAAGAGCATTCGTACGCACATTTGAGTAATGATAGTTTGTTCAAAATAATTGGTTATAGCAGTTTTGTTCATTCTACAGTTCATAAAACGATAGTATTTTTTATAATTTATGAAAGTAAAATACAAAAAATAGTTTTAAAGTGTAAAAATGATTTTCATGGTAGTAACGGCAATCATGCGGATTATAAATAGGTCAAAATCTTCATTAAAAAAGTGTGTACGTGGGGTTTAAGAACAAATTTGTTCGTAAGAACGGTTGGTGAATGAGGACCATTGTTCTTCCTCTGTTAACCATGGTTACCTGCAAGGAAACATGTGCAGTCATCAGTGCTTTGCACAAAAAGGGCTACAGTATACAAGCAAGGATCAAGGCACCACCAGTGCAGAGCTTCTCAGGAATGGCAGCAGGCAGGTGTGAGTGCATCTGCACACACAGTGAGGCGAAGACTTTTGGAGGATGGCCTGGTGTCAAGAAGGGCAGCAAAGAAGTCACTTCTCTCCAAGAAAAACATCAGGGACAGACTGATATTCGGCCGAAGGTACGGGGATTAGACTGCTGAGAACTGGGGTAAAGTCATTTACTCTGATGAATCCTCTTTCCGATTGTTTGGGACATCTGTAAAAAAGATTATCTCAAGAAGAAAGGGTGAGCACTACCATCAGTCCTGTGTCATGCCAACAGTAAAGCATCCTGAGACCATCCATGTGTGGGGTGGCTTCTCAGCCAAGGGAGTGGGCTCACTCACAAATTTGCCTAAGAATGGAGTCATCAATAAAGAATGGTAGCAAAACATCCTCTGATAGCAACTTCTCCCAACTATCCAAGAACAGTTTAGTGATGAACAACGCCTTTTTCAGGATGATGTAGCAGGCAAACATGATAACTAAGTGGCTCAGGGAACAAAACATCGACATTCTGGGTTCATGGCCAGGAAACTCCCAAGACCTTAATCCCTTTGAGAAATTGTGGTCAATTCTCAAGAGGTGGGTGGACAAACAAAAACCAACAAATTCTGACAAACTCCAAGCATTGATCATGCAAGAATGGGCTGCCATCAATCAGGATTTGGCTCAGAAGTTGATTGACAGCAGCCAGGGAGAACTGCAGAGGTCTTGAAAAAGAAGAGCCAACACTGCAAGTATTGACTCTTTGCATAAACTTAATGTAACTGTCAATAAAAGCCTTTGACACTATAAAAACATCTGACAAAAAGATCCACAAACACTGAAGCAGCAAACTTTGTGAATATTAATATTTGTGTCATTCTCATAATTTTGGCCATGACTGTACAGTCCATGAAAAGGGTTAGGGTTAATCAGGGTATGTAATAAGCATAAAATGTGCTATTGATATGCAGAGTTGGATTAAGAGTATTAAGTGCCTCTGGGCAACAGCACCTAGAAGATGTTCCCAACATAGGGGCTTAAGAAGCACAGGAATGTACCAATCATGGGGAAAACGCTACAAAGGCTTATCAGTGAGTATCAAAAGAACAATATACAGTCATACTAAATAGATCCATCTTGCCAGCCGTTGTCTGCAACAGCGTGTCCGATTTACGGTCACATGGGGTCCGGAGCCAATCCCATAGGCTTTGGGCAGACGGCAGGGAACAACCCAGGATGGGGCACAAACCGGTTGTAGGACACACTCATGCATACACGCCAACAGGCAGTTGAGTAACTCTAAATAATCTGTACACGGAAGGGGAAACCAAACTACCAAAACACAGGGAGAACATGCACACTGCACACACATAAAGTGAGGACGAGATTCGCACCAATGACCACATGCAATGACCACATGTATGGGTCAGTTAGTATGTCAAAAAGCCTGTGATTTTGCTTATCTAACAGATGCTTTTATTCAAAGTGACACAGAATTGTGATGCAGGGTCAGACAGACCCAGAGGCAACTGGGTTTAAGGGCCTTTGCTCAGGGCTCCAATGGTGACATCACTCTGCTGGCTTCCAGATATAAATCGGTGACCTTCTGATTATAGTAGCCTGCAGAGGCACACAACGCTCCCATTCCTATACCCTGATGTATGGACAGATCTCTGTAAACATGCTGCAGACCCAGCTGATGAAGCCAGGGACCACGTCTCGTGTTAGAGACCCCTGATATTCTGCGATCGTATGCACTGCCCAAACTCCGAAGGAAACGGCTTTACCACATAAACACCCAGCCTGCATTATTGGTTTGTTTTCTCAAAGGTGTGTGGTAAGGTGACTGGGGGGAGGGGGCGCCTGGGGGGGGAGATGGATATTGCTGCTGTATCCCACAAATCCTTTTCAAAACACATTTAGTACCGCAAAATCAAATCATGGGTTCTTTAAAAGAGCAATGACTTATTTGTCGGGACAGAGTTGTCAAACGATTTTGGAACCCCAGGGGGGAACCTTACAGATGATTAAATTAATCGTCCTTAATTTGAGAAGTGCAGAAAGGTAACACTTTGCAAATATGGTAAATATTGATTTAATGTGGCAGGTGGTAAATAGAGAGGGGAATGTGTTTATATACGGTGCCAATGAGAAGCAGATGCAGGGCAGAGGGCTGGACAGAGGACCACAGACATGGATTTGTGATCAGCTTACCAGCGTACCTCTGACGCTCCCTAAAAAGTGATCCAGTCGATGGATTTAACACCATGTCAGGAAGGAGAGGCATGACTTTCCCCTGACACCCGAAAATAGCTTTATATAACAGTAGGCTATAGTTGTTATCCCACCGTGTTATTGTGTGTGCTGAGTTTCAGGATTCAAATGATTTTTAAAATATTTTACATAGTAAATGTAAACAAGTGTTTTTCCACTGACATCTTTCATGTTTCCTCATGAGATGAAATAGAAATGAGAGAACAGCGGAGAAAAAGAGAGTGATTTTTGCAGAGTCCACCAGGGCTAGGCAAGTCACGGTCCTCGAGGTCCGAGCACTGCTGATTTTCCATCCTTTCTTTACTGTGAGCCAGGTGTGAAACCCCTGGCCAATCAGAATCAGTAATTAGTAAACGAACTGCCTGGAAGAACTGAAAACAAAGCGTGGGCTTGGAATCGAGGGCCAGATTTGAATAGTGGGGGTGTACACATTTCCATTTTATACATCATATAATTCAGTGTTTCTAAAGCGGCCCTCGGGGACCCCCATAGACCATCATGTTCTTGGTCTCTGCCATTTCCCTGCCAGTTGATGTGGATGGTCTGGGGGTTCCTGAGGACTGTATTGAGAAACACTGATATAATTAAAATATCAACCTCTAAAATGAACTATTTTAATTTTTCTAAACTGTGTTCCTTGATTAAGTGTTCTCAAAATTCTGTGCTGCAGTACAGGACCAATTAAAACTCCGGCCTTTGGCCACTGTTTTGGAAAGGAAATGCTTTGGTTTACTATGACTGTGGGGATCCCATGCTGGACTAGTTCTGCTGATACAGCAGGTGACTTAACTGCCGCAGTATCCAGCAGAGAGACCAGATACAGAAGCTTCGATGTTCAGATTGAACATTACTTTCAGCGAATGAGACCGCAGACCATGGCACATGCATTTAGTGATAGGGCAGAACTTTCCGTGTTGTTCTCAATATTAATATTAACAGTCATAGCAAATTAAAAGTGGGGCCTTAACATGTAACAGACTGTAGGGCAGGGGTCTCAAACTCCAGTCCTAGGGGCCGGAGCCCTACACAGTTTTTGGTTCACCCTCATTTAACACACCTGATTCAACTCCTTGTGTTAATTACCACACAACTCTTGTGCTGAATCATTTGTGGTGGAACAGGGAAAGAACTAAGCTACACAGGACTCCGGCCCCCAGGACTGGAGTTTGAGACCCCTGCTGTAGGGTGAGGGAATGGATGCCCAGGGACGGGGGGAAAGGCAGGTGACCAGCACACTCATTCAGTCCATAGATTTTTTTATTCCCAGTGGTCACCTAAGATTGAGCTTTGCATTCTCTCACCCCTGGCTATCACACTCATGTCCCCATCACTGTACTCTTCTGTTTTGTTTTGTTTTGTGTTTTTTAGCTACTTTCATGATTAGGAGCCAAAGTTCTTCAAGCTACAGAACAGTTGCACTCTTTTCGTTTTGTTTTGTAGCCATGTTCATGATTAGGAGCCAACGTTTTTCAAGCTACAGTAGAGATATTGCTTGTTTTCTGCCTTTTACTGCTGCAAAGCACTACTGGGCAATCAAGGGCATAGAAAACAGCATGAATTAAATCATAGGACATGGATGAGAAACAAAACCACACACTGACTTTGAACTGTGACTCAAGCCAATTCAGTCTCAGTCCAGACCCCTCACAAAAATCCTGTTTAATCTTGGCACTGGTCCTACTTCTGTTATTTGATAAAACGTTGAATAAAAGAAGAGCAAATTGAATTCTAAACATCCAAAATGACTTGCACTGGATATGAAGGTTTGCAGCCCTATGTTACAGTGCCTGTCAAGCCCTCAGGTGACATCAGCGGCCCTCTGGGGCAGCATCTTTGGAGGGGGTGCTGACTTTGCCACCCCTCAGCCACTCCAGCCGTCGAGCCAAAGTGAAATTGGCTGGTAAAGTTTACTTGGCGAGGGGGATTGGGGGCTCCAGGTGGGTTTCGATCAGCACTGCTGCTTTGCTGCTTAACAAACCATCTTCTTTCTTATATGCTGGGTAGCAATCAACAGCTCACTCTCTAAATTTTAAATTCAGGTCATTCAAGTATTCATGATCCAATTTTATATCACACATCTACTGAAAATTAGTAAGGCAAGCAATTCTGTGCACTGGATTTCATTTTGCTTCACTGAAAAAAAATGTATGTCTATTAAAAAAAACATTAAATACTGACAAAAGCATATGAAAAGCTGGAGACTGCATAAATGAAATGTTTTCCGAGGCCCATTCTTTTAGCTAAACCCAGCACAAAAACAATTAAATAAACATAAAGACTGATTACATCTTTTTTGCTTGGAGGAAAAATGCTTCTGGCTTTAGAATCTCAGATGCGCTTTCTAAACATTGAGTTTTATTCCCATCTGCAGAATAATGGATGTTGCAATGATGACTTTGCAGCTACAAAAGCTGCTTATTGTAAACTCAGCGGCCAGTTGTGTAAACAGCTGGAGAATGTTGCTTTGGGAGCCCAATTGGCCCTGTCGTTCTGATGCTAATTTAAATCCCCTGGAGACTTCCATCACCACTTTCCCAACAGCGTCATTGTCATTGTCATTGTGCCATGTATGCGGGTCAGGGCTCTGCTGGTGCCAAAGAAACTTGCCAGGCATATTTTTACAAACTTTTTCTCAAGACTCAGTATGTGCTCAGGGACAAGCAATAAGATACAATAAGCATTACTGAGTAGGAAAAATATATAAATCAGGTTATTTAATTTTAAGGACAACCTGGAAGTTGACTTGATCCAT
Organism: Cyphomyrus plagiostoma; assembly: GCA_019775915.2. Lineage (NCBI taxonomy): Eukaryota > Metazoa > Chordata > Actinopteri > Osteoglossiformes > Mormyridae > Cyphomyrus > Cyphomyrus plagiostoma. The sequence continues at coordinate 12,138,782 of JABFEA020000017.1, read as the reverse complement.
GCGATCTCAAATGTAGTCCAATGAGTTGGAAGTGAGGGCCATATTGGGTCATGGACATGAGTTTCTCCTCACGCTTCACAGGCGGAGGAAAAGGAAAGGGTATAAATCCAGCAGAAATCAGGACCTACTGCTTGTGAAATGACAGCCTCAGACGAGTGTCCCCTCACTGAGAAGCCGCCACGGGCAAACTTCCCTCCACCCAGGAGGTTCCATATCATGGAGCGAATGAGGAACCCACTGTCTTCCTCAAGGCCTCACAAAGCCTCGGCTGGGGCTTTTCAGCAGGAATTCCTCCAATTTTTCTATCTGATATTTCATCTTTCTATCTGACACTTTCTCAATCACAGGAAAAGTTTTTTTAGACATATATTTTCGTAGTAGAGTTCATGGGCATCAATTCCGGGCGGTTGGGAGGGTTTATAACTTCCCAATAATCAGAACTGGCCAGTGCGACCCTCCTCTCCCCCCCCCCCCCCACTAAAAAAAATCATTGTTATGATGAATGGGTGAGGACCTCAACCACCCCCAATGTTCAAACCAAAGTTATGCCTTTCTTAGAATTTCACACTACCAAACTAGCCAATTAGAATTGAAATAATTGAGGAAAAATTTTGTTGATTGAACACTTCTAGGAGGCACACAAAGCCCCCCCCCCCCACACTCTTTAGCCATGCATCCAAAAGAATCTCATCACCAAGCCCCCCCCAAGACCCAGTCCAAGTACTGATTCTGGGATGCTGCCGGTCTGATTCCCTACAGGAAAAAACAACAAATGCAAAAACACAAATGCTCAGGAAGAGCATGGTGCTTTCTGCTAGGATATTTAAAGTTTCATATTGCCATTATATCAGTTTCAAATTGTTTTCTAAAGTCACACAACAAAATAGAATCCGCCAGGACAGCGTTTCCTGTCTGCTCCTATATAAAATTAACGGAGACTCAATGTCACCCCCCTCCATTTGCTTTATAATGGTTGGCATTAAGGGTAGATCATTGTGGAGATGCTGTATGCCATCAGACATACATTTAGCTTGAAATGCTTCAGCAATTATCCTTCTGTGTGACTGGGAGGAGAAAAATGTGAATGCTGGCAAGATTAAAGTATCCTATATAAAAAAGCCAGCTGTTCATTACATGAGGGGCAGCCTTCACATATTCCTGGGCCACCGTATTATCGTGCCTGGCGGAAATTTTCAGCAACCTCTGGAACATTTGAACCACTGCATATTTACGTGAGATGTAAATGTTAACCTTATTGGTTAGGCGTACATAAACACACTGGAGGACATGATATCTGCGGGAGTCTCGGCACATGACATGAAAGCGGCTTCAGTATCCCATAACACGAAAGGCCAGACGCCGAGTGTCCAGCTCAAGGTTTATTGCCGTTATTAACCCCGAGTCCAGGGAGCAGCAGATCTGCAGCCTGAAGTTCTGCCCATGGGATGTAAATAACCCCACTTTGCCTGGGGTCCTTTTCTCGGGGTCCAAACCAAAACATCATTTGTCTGGGAGCCATTAGCGTCCCCTCACGTCAGTCCCCTCACAGGGCCAGCCGGCTGCATTACCGCGTTCCCACAGCCTTGGAGCACAAGGCTCAAATTGGCCATTCCAACCTCGTGGATCATAATGAACACAGGTTCCCTCTACCATGCCATAAACATGCACAGTGACACCCTTTCAGCTCATAATGGCACTGGTTATTTCTTTGGTCTAGATCAAGTACCATGCAATTTTATATTTATAAAGATTGTTTCGTGTATGAAGCCAAAGTATCCTGGTGTCTAATTTTCATGCCAAACCCTGGAAAAGCAGTTCATACTGACTAACTGGCTAGAAGGTTCTCCACTTATTGTTACCTAGTCAAGGTAATAACTTTGTTGGATGATAAAACCTAATAACTTATAACAAAAATTTGGGTCATATCCTATAAAACATATCTAATAAAAAATTAGTCCTTTTTCAATCTCCATAGAAAAAAAGTATGTTCGGCACTGACAGAAACTCCAGAGAATCTCTTTTTTGTTACAAACTATGACTCATTTTTATGATAAATTCTTGCCTACTTATATTGTTGCATTCAATGAGTGATTTTTGGGTATTGTTTGAACCTGTTATCCATGGCAACGTTCAAAGTGGCCAGCATTCAAATGTAAAGCAGACATTAGCTGGAATTTTAAAAATCTGGTTTTAAAACAAGGACACTGTGTATATGAGCTTTATTACGGAATGTTCGCATGTTACCTTGGTCATATGCACGTACCAGTATTGTGTCATATGCCAAAAAACCCAAGCAAACTCACCCAAGCAAAATGATTTGTTTCTCTTCTGCAGGGACGTGTCACTTACGAGAAGTGTCTGAAAACAAATATTTTTATACTATGCGAATCAAACATGGCCCCGGATGAGCCTTAAAAGAGCAAACATTTCATGCTCAGTGAGCTGAACCAGGCAGAGGAATCAGTGTCTCAAACATTTGTCACAGACAACACACAGTCCCCTGCTGTTTACACTGTGTTATTATCCCTGGGAAATGACAGAGGCTGGGGCATGTTAATTGTGTCTTTCAAACACATTCATCAGAATGCAAACAGAATCTTGCAGATGGACTTGAATGGACTAAACGCTACAGAAATCCAGAATTGTTAAAATCATAGAGAGTGACAATGAGACAGTAGTATTACCTGAAACACAATTCTGTGAGGTTGTCCCTGCTCACTGCAGTTAAAAGAAAGAAAAAAGCAACTAAAAAGAAGCTTAGAAATCCAAAACAGGTGGGGTTACCATATATTCTCACTATATCACTGTTAGGTAACACTAACAAAAATCCCATCACTCACATTATGAAAGTGCACCCCCCCAGGTACCTCTGAACAAAGCCCTGAGCAGATGGGCCTGACAGCATTTCATTGACTGGACCAGGTGCATACCCAGCGCAAGCATAACAAGACTGATCATGTGACCTGATCATGTGATCTGGTGTGGCTGGGTGTTTCTGCTGATGGCAAAGAATGAACTCAGTTTGAGTGCATCCAGGGCAAATTGGTAACAAAGAACAGGCCAGACATTTGCCACTGACCTGGGGGGCTGGGGGGGGCAGGTAAGGTCCCACTGGGTATATTTTACCAATCGCAATAGATCAGGTCTAAGCAGATAAAGCATAATCCATTAATCATCTCCTACAATCATCTTGGAAACATTGACCAACAGGTCGGGCACCCCTTATATAATGGCACTGAGAAAATTCCCAAATTCCCTGATGGCCAGTCCATACCTGTGTGCATCTGCATCAACATCAGATGGTCTTGAGTACACAGTAGCTGCCACATGGGGCCTTCCTGTATAGCATTTGCAGCATGATAAAAACCAAGAATTTAATATTTGTATCATGCCATCTTATACCCTTAACAATATATAAGGACCAAGTCCCTGGGTGTCAGGTTGGGTGAATGTGGTGGCCAGTCAGTGCTGCGACGCTCCAACGCTGCAGAAATGTGCCGTCAAGGTAAAGTGTGTCACAGTGTGAGGAACAGGGTCCGAGAATGTATGAAAGTTGACAGAGGACATTTAAAAGACCTACACAGACTAAACATGACCCAATCAGTATTGTATAATAAAAACTATATACCCACTTTTAAATGTAACCTTGTTAAATAAAATCTTTACTTTGCAAAATAGAACCTGTACTTTGTATGATAAAAAACTGTATATGTACTTTTGGCCCAGTGGCGGAACAACTGTGTACTGGGCTCTAGGGCAAAAATGGATCAGCCCCCCCCATTCAGATTCACACCTACGGCCAGTTGTAGCAGCTGCAGATGATGAAATTTTAGCAGCCTCCAAATATCGTACCCATCATGCACTGCAGCAGTTAGCAAATTCCACAAGCATGCTTTTTTTGTTAAATGCACGCCACGACGACATAGTTTGACTACAAAACATTACAAACTATTAACTTCAAAATTATTTTAAGTATTGTAACAAAATATTTTTGTGTTATGACTCCCGCCATAATGACATATAAAGCAGCATGTCAAACATCATATTTAATTTATATGATGTTAGTACTTTAATCCCAATAGCTACTTTGGCACATACATAACATTTTTTTGATTGGAGGGGGGGTCCTCGATGTTGCTGGGCCAGCTGCCCTGACTGCCCCGCCTACCAGTCTACCCCTGTTTTGGCCCACCCTGTACTGAGTTTTCATTAATTGCCTAAACACAGTGGTCAAAACAATAGCTACAGTCTCAACACAACCTGCAAAATGCTTTACATAATTTGCAAAACTTTACATTATAGCAGCAACAACTTCTCTGCCAATCAAAACAATAAATACATGCTGGAAAACTGCATAAGTCACTCAACAAGTAGCACACAGCATTACAACAGTAACACAAGCAGTCTGCGGATAATCACTGTCAAAACATTCAACATACGTCTCAGTGAGGCTTAGCGCAAACTGCGGTCAGTTAAACGGTGCATTTGTTGTTTTTTATCTATGGCGCTAACCGTAATCCGCCATACATACATATATAGGAGGGTCAACTAAATGAAATACAAAGATCTGAATGCACATTTTTAGTGTAATGTGACCGATTTTACAGTTTTTTTTTTCTGTAGGCTTGTAGCACTATCTCTGAAATCATTTACACATGTAGCTAATCCATTTACAAATTCAATGTATGTTCTCTGTTTCACACTCAAGTTGAAATTTTATAACAGACTTGCTGCAAAGCTGTAAACACAACTCACTGCTTTCCACTCAGTTTGCAATTTAATAACACACATCTAGCAAAACTGTAAACACTGGTCTCTACATTCCTATTTGCCGAATGCCGTTCCACATTGACACATGTGAAAACACCTTTATATAATGAGCTCACTTACAAATCAGAGCTTGAGCACTGTAAATAAGCCGCAGGTGAATGTTTGGTTAGGAGAACAGTGGATGCCAACACTGGAAAAGGAATACAGATGGGTGAGAACTAGAGGAGAGCAAGGGTAGATAAGAGGAGGAGGTGAAGAAATAAGAGGAGATAGGTGGAGGATGAGAAGGAAGAGATGAAGTAGGATGGGAAAGAAGAAGAGGAAGGGAAAGAAGAAGAGGAAGGGAAAGAAGAAGAGGAAGGGGAATTAGGACCACAGTAACTAATCAGTGCAGCTTTGGTTGACCATGTTGTCAACCAGGGGAAGAGCATGAGGGAGGCTGGGCCACAGGTTCAACCCAATCTGAGCCACTGTTCTGTTGCAGGGATAAGTAAATAACTGGAAAGTTACTGTAGGCTTCATAGGTCATAGGTACAGTAATATGTACTGTAATGTCATAATTAGAAGGATCTATCACTAAAACCAAAAAAGCAGTATCTGGTGGAAGAGGCCTACTATTTACCCTAGAGCTGGAGAAACGCATTGCAAATATGGTCACTGCATATAACTGCGTCACACTCAGAGAACTTGCGGGATCACATGGCAGCAGACAACCCCACATTCTAAAATGTCAACACACTGAGTCTCATCTACTGAAACACAATAGAATTATGGAGAAGTAACTGTACAGAGGCCCTTTTGAAAGGAACTCAGACCGTGTAAAACAGCTGAGATTAGAACATGTGCAGGTGAGCCATACAATCCTATTATTGGTTCCGGATCTGGAAGTGTATGGTGCTACATCATATTGACTGATCCCTGTCTGCACATACTGTCAAACAGTAACCTTCTTCACCATCATGCAATACTAGGTTCATACAACACAAGCTATCACCTTTCTGGACATCCTGCACAACAGACTCATTCCTAATCACCAGGGACCAGAGCAGCTCAGTTATGTTACCATCTGGGACAATGTTACTTTCCACCGGACTGCTGTGTTCACAGGTCACCCACGTTTCACAGCACTCAATCTCCCCCCATACTCTCCCTTATTGAATCCCATTGAGGAATTCTTCTCTGCGTGGCGCTGGAAGGTCTGTGACAGGCAATGTAAGAGGGTTATGGAGACGCCGATCAGGCCGGGACTCCAGGTAATATTTTCCACCCTGCTTAGCTCAAGACAACATTGCAAGTGATGTAGATGAAGTCTTCTGGCCGGACCCACAAAGAAAGGGAGATTTAGCCTAGTTTCTTTCTTTTTTTTTTTTCCTAGCGCAAATGTCTTTATTTCTTTTTACTGTCCTTTTGTTGTTTGAGCAGTGCTACAACATTCTGAAAAAGATAAGAATCTTTACCCTCCTATTTATATTGATAGCATATTATGTTCAGGATTCACTTCCATACTTTCCAGCAGTGTTTCCCAAACCAGTCCCCGGGGCACACTGGACAGATCCACATCCAGTGTTTCCAAAACCAGTCTTCTTGGCGCACTGGACAGATCCACATTTTCATTTTATCCCAGTTCCCAGAACACCTGACCCAAGCAATCAGGAGCTCTAAATGCCTTACAGGCGTGCTGAAAACTGGGATAACATTGCTTTACGTATTGGGATACCTGTGTGGATGTGTGTTTGCTACATGTATGACAGCACTTCTTTGCAAACTGCTGTACCCTGGGCACAGGACACGCTAAAGCCATATGTGTTTTTCAGTTATATTGTTAGTTTGTAGATTTCAAATGATGCAAATTCAAATGATGGTTTGTGTGCACTTTTTTTTTTTTACCAGAAAAACAACATTTTTTGAAGGAATATTTCAAGAGATGTATGATGTACTGCTGGTTTGATGTAAGGTTTGTTGTTAGTGATTTTTGCAAGAATACCCTATAGTTTTAAAGATAGTGACTCAGCAATCAGAAAAATACTGTAATAGATGTAATACAGTACAGCTCAACTACAGTAAACCAAAATTACTCATTTTAGGACATTGAGAAATGCAATAACCATACAAAGACTTCTGAGGTCATACCCTTCATTCTATTTTCTCACGCGTCTCCTTATCAGGTCACACATTCTCATTAACATCACAAACAATACTGTTTATAGCAATGCAGTGGGTCGTGCTTGATCCATCCCCGGCACCCTGATGCTGTAATTGCCCTACATGCCTCAGTCATAGAATAGAACAATAGCAATTGGTCATAATGATGGTGGCAGAGAAAAACCCAATAGGATTGAGGACCAGATAATATGGAGGAAGGAATTCCATGGACGTGTGGATGAGCGCTAAACCGATCCTTCACTGCATATGAGTTATGGAAAAGAATGTTGCATCATTTTACTACATATATGCGACATTGGCTACTGACTTCTGAATATTCTGTCCAGTTCCAACCTCAGAAGTTGTCCGTAGAGCTGATCAAGAAGCAAGCAAATTTTGTCATTTACATTTGATTCTCAGATGACTGCTGTGTCTGTTTGACAAAAGATGTACAGAATTGGAGAATTACAACAGTAATGATGTCAACTTTCTGGAAAAAGTATTTCTGGTTTGGCTTATATGGTGTTTACGACTGAATACACGCACTGCTGGCTTGATCAGCCCCTCTAAGCATCTGAGAAAAATAATAATAAAATGTACTTGCAGACTTCAGTCCTCTGCTGCAAGCCAAACATGCTTGTGAAAATGACTCAGTGTTCACATTAGGAGGGGGTGGGCCCTAGGACCTGGTCCAGCATCTCGCTAAAGTCAATGGAGGTCTGCTTCATGGAAGTTTTGGTTGTTTGCTCAGAAGTGTTTACTTTACATCCCAAATTTCTCAACATGCACTCTGTCCGAGTTCCCAGTGTCTTGCTAAAACTATATCTTACTGTTCTCGACGCTATGATCCAGTGTCTACCAGCTTACTATTTCAAAGCAGCTTACTAAAGTACATCAAACAACCCTGAAGAGACCCAAGATACTCCATGTTCTTTCCAACGCTTTACATCGCTGCCATCTACTGATGAAAGATTAAAAGGAGAAAGGGAATAGAAACTGGACGAGAGGCAGAGAATCCTGCTTCTTCATTTTGATTATAAATTCAGATTCACCGTCATTAGGGCATTTGATCAGGCCAATCCTTTGAAATGTCAAACTCTTTACAAATCACATATGGATGGGGCGTGAAAGCAAATACAAAAGTAATTGTGTCCTGTGCTGATTAATAGTACAGTTCACTAAATAAATTTTAAATGATGCACGACATTACTAGCAGACTCAGCTCTCAAATGAGAAGCCCTACTAGGATTTCAATGCCACTGCAATCCGTAAGATCATTTCTCCGTAAGGTACTAATAGAATGCAGTAACTGTAATCTACTGCCACCTTGTGGGTAAAATATTTTACTGCGCTAAATTTATTCCTCACAAAACAAAAATATACTCATTTCACTAGGAACACTATACTGATACCAGGTAGGACCTCCAAATGCTTTCAAAACAGCCACAATTTTTTATGGCATGGATTCAACAAGATGTTGGAAATATTCCTTTGAGATTCTGGTCCATGCTGACATGACTGCATCACACAATTTCTGCAGATCTCTCGGCTGCACATCCAAGCGGGGGGGGGGGGGGGCGCCGGCGGGGCGCCGGCCCCCGGGGCGGGGGGGCGGGGGGGGGGGGGGGGGGGAGGGGGGGGG
>JABFEA020000017.1:12111369-12128495 GCA_019775915.2 Cyphomyrus plagiostoma | reverse complement strand
CCCCCCCCCCCCCCCCCCCCCCCCCCCCCCCCGCCCCCCCCCCCCCCCCCCCCCCCCCGGCGCCCCCCCCCCACCGGAGGGGCGTCTGGGGACCCTCGTCTAGAATTTTTTTAATGAATTAGGTGCAGTATGTGTATTTTCCTATCGATCAAGTGGAATGGATTCTTTTGCGAAGCAATAGAAAACAGCGCTGGGTGAACTAATATTTTATGTTTAATGTGGGGGGGGGGGGGTCCAAATGAATAATTATGAAAAGATTTAATGGAGGCGACGCCCATGCCTTCAGCCGCAATGTACCTAAGCCCCTAGTGTGTTTACTCTGTTACCTGGACTGCTGCATAGCTCTGTGGGCATAGGAGCCCTGAGTTTTTCCCCCTGTGTTTGATATTGTTTCTTTGTCTGTGCCTTTTGTCCCCACTTTTGGTTTACCTTGTTGTGCTTCTTTGATTCTGTTCTGCATAGCCTTATGTTCCTAGTCTTCCCTGGTGTTGTTAAACCTGGGTTTGTTGGGTTCCCTGCTTTCTGATCTTGTTTTATGTAAATTCCGATGCCTGTATCACTCTGAAAAGACATCATGTAAAAGTACAAATAAAGAACGACGTAGAAAATAACGAGTGAGTCGGAGCACTGGTAAATTTAGGAGCAAAAATATGAGCTGGCCTACTTAAAATTACAAAGGGATTCGGGAAACATTTGCGAATTAAGGATTGGTGTTAAGGTCTAAATAACGAACTACTATGAGTTAGGAAGCTTTCGGGAAAGGCACCCCAGTTTGGTGGCCGGTACACGCCCCCCTCTGCCCCTGGCCACCCTAAGCCAGGGACACATAGGTTATGGTCTGTTATGTGATTTAATAACCATTAATGATTTGCCTGTTATTCCGGTGGGTTTTCCCTTTTCACGTAGTTATCGACGATTGAAGTGGCATGGAAGGCGACGCCAGCATGATAAATATGCTAACCCAGAAGCTCTTAGGACGCAACCAAATTTCTCACAGAAATGGGGAAGAAAATAATATCAGCATACCGACGAAATAGGTTAAAGTAAAAAAAAAAAGAAAAAGAAAAAGACGTTCTTCCGTCCAGAAGCGAATAAGAGACGGAGCTACAAGATCAGTCGGATGAGCCGAAGGTGGAAACGGGAGTTAAATGATAGGGTAACTTACTCTGGTTTTATCCTCATATGTTTCACATGACATATATCTCAATATACCCATTATACTTTTCAAGGCAATAGGCTTGACTTTATATAGATCAACTGCATTTCAAACTTAACATGAGCTAATTGCATAAACCATTAACTCTGTTCTATTTGACTGGAAAACAATGGCATTTATTAGGCTACAAAGACAGCTTCACTTAGAAAAACCAAATTATTACCACCCTGCCAACAGTAAAATACTACCAATGAAAATGTGGACATTTTTAACAGAAATGGAATAAATGACAAAAAAATATATTTTTCAAACAAGAATAATGTCAACCAATTATTTCAATTTTCACATTTTAGCGGAAGACTATCTTAAATCTTTAAGTATAAGTATAATGTTTTTGTTCTGAAATAGACTTACTTTAGCCTAATTATTTTAATTGTTAATGCCTACGTGTTAGACACAATTGCAGATTTATATTTTATTAATTCGACTAAAATTGGCAATAAAATGTAGTAAACTTTATGCGAATTTATCCAAAGTATGTGTAATTCACACAGGTAAAATCGTAGGAAATATCCTTTAGATTAAGCTAGTATTCTAATACTTCTAATAATAATACATTTAATAATACATAATACGTAATACATTTAATATAGCTCACCACACAACATAATCCCATCGACAAAAAATATTAACAACACGACATTTCCAGAAGTGATCGTCCCCTGACCTTAAAATTTATTTAATTTATTGCAAGACCGATGTTTGCTTTAGATTAATCGTGAATCTATTTCTTGTACCTGCTAGTGCTATGCAGGGTCGTGGGGTCCGGGATCTATCCCGGAAACTACGGACGAAAGACAGGGGAGAACCTATAGGATGCGGCACCAACACATCGCACGATATACAAACCATTCATACTTACGGGCAAGTTAGTAACTTTCAATAACTTCATAATGGTTTTTCTTTCATTTTTTTAAACTGTGGGGGGAAACCGGAGTACCCAGAGGAAACCGACGACGACATGCGGAGGACATGCAAACTGCAAACTCCACAATGGAGCCACTTCGGAGACATGAATCCCGTTTCCAGAGGGGTGAGGCAACAGCGCTAATCACAATCCAATCCTGAATTAAAGAATTTTATTAAAATGTATATTTTCACTTTAGCTAAATTGTTTTATTTAGTTTTTAATTAAAATAACGTCATAAAACTATAAAACAATATAGGCATATTAATTATTTCATTTACATATTATTATATCAGTAGGATGGTGATGAATTTGATTAATTTATATAGACCTATGGTTTAAAATATGTAGTATTTTTACAAATACAGGTAACATCCCAATAACACCTCCTTATACTGTATGATTAAATAATCGTAATATTATTGATTCCTCAACTAATTTGTGCAATTATAGGATTATTCGATTAAATATAACTGCAATTCACATTATAATTCACGCTACAATTCACATCTGCGGGACTACAAATCATTCAAGGACGACATAAAAACAGTATCGACGCAGGAAACTTTAACTGGAGTCTAACATAGAAATGCAAAACAATAGTTTAAAATCTGTGAATGAAAGCCGAGCAGAAAATGTAACCAAAGGCGCACTTGTGGGCAATTTAATAATCATAATGTATTGAAAGGAATGTCTCTTGCGTAATAATCACGCTTGGCAGAATTGTGTTACCCTCGGGGCCCGATCATTCTCGGCTCTTCAGTCCTTTCGTAAAACTTCGCTGCCCACTTTATTTCTCACGCGATTGCTTCATTCAGGTCAGCTGTGCGCTGGCAATCGGATAAAACCACGGGGTAAATGTTACAATGTATCTTGCTCGCATAAACGTATAGGTTATATGTACAATTATTATTATTATTATTATTATTAAAGACGTTTTAGTGGTATGTCAATGTTAATTATGTTTCATTTGCCGGAGCAAAAAGACACGAAAGCATCGGCAGCAAGTATTATAACAACAACAAGAAGGCGTACGTTAAAGCCTGGATTACTTTAGTTTACTTACCGTTGTCGCAATATGAAAGATCTGTGAGAACGAACACCAGTTTTACTCAGGGGCAGCGTTACGGTTAAAAAGTCACTCTTTTGTGTGCATTTGACGGGTCCGAGCTGACAGAGGTTAAGCTGCCGTTAAGGGGTTAAATAAACCGTCTCTCGTATTTCGTGTCTGCGAAATTCTTGCACAGAGACACTTATGATCAGGGTTGGTCAAACAAATGTTTTTATTATTATTGATGTTTCATTGCGTGTTCTTATAACTTCATATGCATCTGCAGTTTCCTTAAAAATGAACAAAGCTCTCTGGTATCTTGTAATCTTTATAACCCGGTCAATACAAATCATCTTCAGAATTAATATCATAAGAAGCGATATCAGAAATGGCTGTTATGCAAAGATTCTATTATTATTATTTTTTTGGGGGGGTGCAGGAAACATTTCGGGACCTTCTGGTCCCTTTGTTATGTATAGCATAATCGCATTTCCTTGCACACAACTAATCCTACACCATTTATTGTAAGCCTTGATTTAGAGAAAATGCTCAATAAAAATAGCCTAAGCAAGGCAATCGAAGTGGTTTCTATTAGTAAGTCCTTTTTTCAGGGTTGCTAATTTTGGTCAGCATAGATAGTAAAGTAGATAGTAACGGTTTTATCACCTTGTAAATAATCTGTAGGGTTTGCAAACTACCTCAACGCTTTTGATGTAGCTAATTGTAGGTTTATAATGGAATAATATAGATTTGCAGTAAGATTTCTGGCGTGATCTTGAGCGTCAGAAAGTGTGTGACACGCCAGATGTTTTTTTTTTTTAATATTGCGATTATGCGGCTCTTGCCCGGCTGCCGACTTGCCGACAGGAGCGCCGACTTGGCCTGGTCCTCGGCAAAGCCTCAGCAATCATCGAGACCATTGGGCGCCTTCACGATGTTGTGGTTTTCGACGTTTTTTACCATCGGCTGTACAAAACACGTTGGAAACAATAATACGACTCCAGCAAATATTAATTTTTACGTGTAAGCCTGTCATGGTTTAAAAAACTATATCGTGAGATCATCATGTTAGATCAAGACCTTTTCAGATGGTAAACGATTGGGTTGTGTTTCTTAAGAGAATACTTGCCGCTTACCCAACATACCCGCGCGGTCACTTTAATGTAATACATAATAATAATAATAATGATAATAATAATGATAATAATAACAACAAGAAGGAGAAGACGAAATTAAATTTCAGTAATGCAAGGAATAGTCCATTACGAGAGTACAGAAAGAAACAGATTCTCGTTTTTATGTGAGGTCGCAGCGAAGTTAAAATAAAAATGTATGAAGAGTGTCAGGTACTGTCTTATTTTGCGCTCTGATTAGACTTTAGCTTCTCTGATATTAAGATATAATTTCGGATAAGCACAGTCCCGGGGTCGTGGGGTAGGGATGGGCTTTTTATTACTCCAACCCCATGCACCCACCCTTCCCCTCCACTGCACCTGGCTTGTTAGATGTGAACCACAAGATGACGAAACTAAATAAATACGTAAATATTGTGTACATTGTAAAAATAAATAATTCGAAATCTGAACTGAGATGAGATTAAGTCAGTTCGTGTTGACATTAAAAGTAGTTTAATACTGAACAGTAAACCAAAACAGGCAAAATACTTATAAATTAACGTTAACTTGGAGGTGGGCGGGGACTTTCTGCCTGTCTGGCATAAAATTGTAGGCTATTGAGAAAGAATCAAAAAAACTGGAAAAATGGACATTAGGCAATATACTCGATTTAACACCGGTCAGTGGAGCAAACAGGTCAGTCGAGCTTGCTTGCTTAGTTTTCCTACGATTAAAGAATAAATAATCCTTAGACGTTATGTTTCTTTTTCTTTAGTAACTGCTGACCTTGTATTATACGCGCGTGTTCATATTTGTGCAAACTAAAACTACGATGTACAACATAAAAACAGACCTCGTGTGGCTTGTGCTGCCCATGCGTCTTTCAGTTTGTCATTTGCTTCGCCAATGATTGCCTGTCAGTTGTTGTTATAACATTGTCATAGCAATATTCCTCTTGGTGAAACTGTGCCCCCCACCCCGTACGTACGATGCATAGCAGGCTTGGCAAAATGTTTCGGGCGCCGGGGATGGACATGGATATTTAAAAACACTGTTGTGGTTAAAACACTCACATATGCAATGAGTATGTGCACTTTGGCTTGTCAGCCATTAGAGGGCAGTCAAGTCAAATTTCACAAAGCATCTGAGCGGAAAAAGGATTTATTTAGCTCAAGAATGTCTATTAAGTCAGAGGAATGGCCCAATATACTATGTGTTAGTGAGATTGTTCTTCACATCAGAAGGACTAAATCTCATAAATTGCCCAACAAACAATTTAGGTTGAACATTTAGATCCAGGCACTGATTAAATAAAGGAAATATTATTCTTCCTCGATAAGTGGGGAAATTTGGAAAAATAAACACAGATGCAGACTTCTGTCAACATTGAGATATTAAATATTAAAACGAGAAACATTTACTCAATGTATTCCTGTAATTCAAATGTTTAAATACCATTTCTTTATTATTATTGTTGTTGTTGTCTCCTGTAATCTCCTTACACAAGTGCATATACATCCTTCGATGCTTTTTCTAATCGATTATCCTGGACTTGAAGGCTAAGCCTTACAAATAAAATGTTTTAATGAAACCGTCAGTAGCTCGACAATCTGGTTATCGTGACAAATTTAGTTTTCGTAAATTAAGTTTAAACTTGTGTTTAAGTTACTTGTGTTAAACTTGTGTTTAACTTATCCTTCTCGTAATGCGTCAGTGAGTCAGTGATGCATAGGCCGAAGTAAAAACCATGACATGCTCTATCTATATATGCCTGAATGTACATGTAAACGTCCTTTTCTGCCGAAACGCGTTGTGACATTGACCTTAAAAAGCCCAGGTTGTTGTGGGTGCCTTTAATATTTAATTATGATGTCTTTGTTACTGAAGGCGAAACATTATTTAATCCTAGTAATGAAAGATATAGAAATGAAATTGGTGGTATTGTTTTCCAAATTTTTTGTTGAAATATAGTCTAGATAAGCTTATATTTTGGATAACAATATTGACATTTCAGTTCTTTTGTACATGTGTTGTTTTTTTTCCGTAGGTTAACTATTTTGTAGGAATCCTTGTAAATAAATTGCCAACATATTTTTTCTTAATTTCGGTGATATAATTTTTCTGTTCTGGTACGATGTATTTCTTGTTGTTGTTGCTGCTGCATGATGGTGATGATGATGATGTTTAGATATTGAACACTTAATCGTTAGATGTACAGTCCCTACGCTAATATTATATACGTGTTAAGGATTTTTCTCTTACAATAAAGTCAATATGCTACAGAAATACTTTATTTTGTTAACCGCGAGTTACCACGATCTGACACCACGATCGATGCCGAAGGGACATAAAAACTAGAAGAAAATCAAAGGTAACTGATTCAAAATGTACGATCAACTAATCGATTTATAGCGTTACAGAAAGTACCATAACAATCAAGATGTCACGTTTGAATTCTTGAAAATGCTATTATTGGAATAGTCATAGGCCTATTAGAAGAAACGATAAACCACATTATAACGTCAGTGAGGAGAAGAAAATAATGCTAATAATGGTAATGGTAATAATAAAATACAATCTGGCGTTAACATACAAAATACCTACAATCACATATTCAAGGGTCGAAGAACGAGTTCTGAGCCATTGGGTTGGCACTCAGGCCTATGCTCTAGCTGGGCTAACGAGGTCGGGTTCTCCTCTTACTCATGACAGTATGCGAAGTCACGAATAGCCAATGGGAGTATATCATCTTCTAAGTGAGTGATTCCGTTCGCCTCTGGAACTGCTAGCTGAATTTTTATTTTTTTCTTTAATTGGCCTGAATAATGCATCTGACTGACAGGGGTCCCTACAGCCGCACGGCGATCTATCACACAAATTGGTAAACGCAGTGCAGCTAATTCCTTATATTTTTGTGAGGGATCCCATTTGCTATTGTGATCGACCAATCGCAGAATAGTTTTCTTGGGAATAGTTTCTTTCGCTGTGCACTTCGCCTTGCCATCGCCTGTCCCTTCGCCAATGATGTCCTATTTGTTCAAGGTCGGTAACTGCGGGACACAATAGCAATGATTGATCGGAGAGGTCAAGACAGAGGCAGAGCACTGTGCCACGGCACGCGAATATTGTAAAGCAAGAAGAGACGGACACATTAACCGCCTGGATTTAAATACATAAGCAATGCCAGATAAAGCAGCAGAGGCTCAGAATTCAATGTCACCGAAGGTCTCGTCGTTTCTCATCGAAAATTTGCTTCGCTGTAGCTGGGATGAAACCTCGCAATCACGTACACGCTACAACTCGGAGGGTGAAAAGGCGCCCCGCACAGAAGCGTCCAGCAGGCAATGCAGCCATGCTCACTGTCCACGACTGATGAATCGTGTTGACCGTGATTGCTCATGTCCAAGGGAATCTTCGCCCGGCGGCGCTAGCGGAAATCTACCAAGTAAGTCATCACTCCGCTTCAAAACCTGAGCATCTCCCGGTTTGACTATAGTGCCATACGGAAAGATTACCAACTATTCATTAGATTAATTGCATTGTAACCACTCGGAGAAAAACGATGTCCAACGGTAAGGTATTACAGTCCCGCAGCAATACATTGTGAGACCGCAAATAACTATTTTGCAGTATATTCAATTTACATGGGATATTATTAGGCACAACAACAACAACAATAATAACAAAAACATCATTATATAACTGGTAGGATAATCGTTATGTTTATTTAATATTAGAAGAATTAAGCCTTTAAAATTAAACAGGTCTGATAATAGCCTCGTTCGCTGTCACTGCTGGTGGAAAATAGGCTTACCCAAACACTTCTGTCATCCACAGGCTACGATTATGTTAGTGGAGCAATATTATTTTTAAAGTGTGTGCAAAACATTCATATATTGAAATTGCATATTGCATGTATTATTACTATGCATAAACATTGATTATGTTCTAATTAAATGTCCGGTTGATGTAGAGTTGAGTTTTGACTAATATTAAAAGTAGTAATTCATTATAATTACCAGACTATTAAATAACTTATTGATAAAAAATACAGTGTGAAAGGAATACATGTGTAAAGTGATGTTTGATATATGATTTCCTTACAACTGTTGTTTTGCACACTGCGCCCTTATAGGTCTGAATCAATATCTAAACAGTTCGGACGAACTCTCTGCTTCTCTAATCCAAACCAATGATCGTGATTCACCAATTATATCTGAGCTAGAGGAATGTAATGAAGAAATTGACTTAAACAGACGGCAAATTCCTCTGGACGAACCGGCTTACAGTAGCAGCCGTACCTTTTACGAGCGAGACGGGCACCACGCTCCGGATCAGAAATCGGCTCGCAAGAAGAAGACGCGGACCGTGTTCAGCCGGAGTCAGGTGCTCCAGCTGGAATCAACCTTCGACGTGAAGCGCTACCTGAGCAGCTCCGAGAGGGCGGGGCTGGCCGCGTCCCTTTGCCTTACCGAAACGCAGGTGAAGATCTGGTTCCAGAACAGGCGGAATAAGTGGAAACGGCAGCTGGCCACAGACATGGAGGCCGCCAGCATTTCCCACTCTGCCCAGAGGACGTTCGGGGTCCCCATTCTGTACCATGATGGCACGGTGCCTAGCGGATTTACCGTTGCGCCTGTGTCCGCTTCCCTAGTTGGATTTTCACGTCCTTTGAACATTCCCTTTTCTCCTTTCACCCCTTCCATGTCTTTCCTAAGGTCACAAATGATAGGGTTTGTATAAAAATGTGCATGTTTAAAAATCAGTGGGTGCTTATAAAATCACCTACGTGCAATAATTGATTGGGATTAGCGTCTGTTCCTTACATGTATAACACTAAATGTGTCCTAGGAATGCATCATTTAGGGGATGTTTGTTTTGTTCTACGATATTATTTTCTCGTCGAGGTAGTGCAAAAATATCAATGGTTTCACGTCCCAAAAGTATTTGCTGTATATTGAATGAAGACAATTACAAATTTATTTTACAAAACGTTTGTAAAAACTTATTTTCCAGGATTCACCTTTTTTCCCACAATACCAAGTCTTAATTAGCTATCAATAAAACAGATGAGCGTACGTGTTTGTTTGTCTGTGACGTCAGGCTTTTCTCATTTACTCGCACCTGTCCGTTAAGGACCACGATTATCACTCGCTGTTGTAGGTTACAAATGTCAGCCCTACACTTCATGGAGTGTCACTGTGGAGCAACCAACAAACCTACTTCTTTCCTTTCATGTAATTTAAATAATTTTATTGGCCCAAAACTTTGGAAGTTGACAATTGGCCTAAATCCTATCCAAATTAAACGAATGTAAATTAATTTATTGGCAATACATAGGCTAGATACATTCGATTCGTTAAACCTATTATAAATCATAGTTTTCTATATAATCAAAGAACAACGATGTTATTCTTATTAAGCTGAAGTAATGACGCATATCGTTATTTTTATGCAGTAAAAAATGCGACTAGCAAAAACATTTCCCGAAAAAGAAATTCAAGCACTTAAGTTGGCCATTTACTCTTATATAAGCGAATTGGGGATAGGTGAAAATACAAAGATATATAGAGCAGTACTGAACATCGCCTTATAATATAAACGTAAATATACGTTTGTATTAGATAAGGGGCCGGTGCTTTAGCCCTTCTGATAACATGTTGGTAGCCATCAAGGTCAATTATCCTTTCAATTTTCACTCAAAAAGGAATTCAAATCGAGTTGTCTCATTTCAGGATATCTCCATATAACGAAACCACGTATATATACTTCGCGAACAATCTGGGTCATTCTGTATGGACTGGCCCATCACTTTTGCTGTTTTTGACTTTCTGTATCGGCCCATTAGAGGATGGGCCTTTTAGTCTGGTTCCTTCACGCTGGGGAGTTTTTCCTTGCCACTCTCGCCTCGGGCTTGCTCTCTGGGGGCTTTGGGTAAAGGGACAATGTAAAAATAAAAATAAATTTGGATTGTTGTGATACTTTTGCTGAATCTGTAGTAAGCTCACTTTATAAATTACCTTCAGAAGCAAAGACTGCTGTACACAACTGTAATTAACAGCCTAACTGAACGCGTGTATTCCGGACAAAGGGCACTGAGGTACTATGTAGCATAAATAAGACAATGCATCCAATGTTACTCCTTAAAATCAACGACTCTGGGGATTCATTAAGTTGTCTCGTTTCAGGTTATCACAATTTACCGACCGCTGGCAGAAGCGCACAATAACGAAACAGTACTGTATCTCGGAGATCGCAAGTAAAAAAAATAAAAATGACTTTTTTGTATTTAAAAGCATTCAGTTCTACGAAAACGTTCTATGGAGGACTTTGCCTAAAGTACATAAACAAATGCACACCAAATGCAGTATAGCGTAAAGTAAAAATTGTCCATATTTTATATATATAAATAACCATTTAGAAGACGCTTTTGTCAGTGAGACACTCAGAAAAAAAAACAGTATTGAGTGCCGGTCAGCACTGGAGTAGAAGCTTGACAATTCATTACGAAAAATCGCAAGAACATAACAGAAGGGCTATTGCAATCGAAGACAGGTTTAGCAGTAGGTTCTTACGGAGCTAGTGCGAAATACAAGAGCATTCAAATATTCCCGGAAAATACTAGTCCTCAGGTTTCATATTAGGCAATGATCAGCGATCCCGCGACCACCTTCATATACAAGTATACATGCTTAAATCTCATTGGGAAGAAATGAGAACCCCCTCCCCGGTCCGAGCATGCAGCATCCAGTCCACGCCCTCTCCTGTCACCCATCGTCACAGCTTTCTAGGGTCACCAATCCACTGCTGGAGAGCCACTATCTTCCGGTTCATTGAATAACCGGTAGACAGTCACTACTGTAGTTGTGATTTTGGAGCAATGGTGTTCGGAGTGCCCAGATTGAGCAGTTTTCTGGAAATATGATAGAAAATCAGAAGCAAAAATTCACGGTCTGAGGCAAATTCTGGAGAATATGAGCAATGAAATCATGTCAGGCCGACCTGTTTCACTGAAATTCACAATTGACAGCATTCTCAATCTAAAACAAAACAGCAAGCATTTTGACGGATTTCAGTGTAAGCAACAAATTGACAGGAAAAGTGAAAATATTTACCGCAAAGAAGAAGACCATGGTATAGAAAGTGGGCACGAAACGGACTCTTTACAGAAGTCAGGTACGGTACTTTATTCAGTTTAAATGTGTATAATTTGCTACACAAAAAGTTAACAAAGGAACATTGACTCAGAAGCCAGGTAACGATTTTCTTCCAGTTTATCTGTAGAACCGTTAATGTTTTGCGACCTGTATAATATGTATAGGTTGTGATGATTAAAATAATAATTAAACAAATAGTAACTGTGTCCCTTTTATGCTTATCCCTCAGAAATAACAAATACGGACTGCTACAAGTACTCTGCGGGAGAGCACGTATGCGGCGCTGGATCCCTGAGGATCGCAGACTTGCGGGATCGGGATCTCACCGATGGCTGCGGCCACGGCGACTCGCAGCACAGAATAACTAAGAAAAGCAAGCCGGTAGCCAAGAAGAAAACTCGCACAATATTTTCCAAAAGACAGATTTTTCAGTTGGAATCTACTTTCGACATGAAAAGGTATCTCAGCAGTGCGGAGCGGGCTTGTCTGGCCAATTCTTTACAACTGACCGAGACGCAAGTAAAAATCTGGTTTCAGAACCGCAGGAATAAGCTGAAACGGCAGCTGTCAACGGAGATGGAGACACCTTCTGCTGACCATTTCACGGTGGCCAACAAGACCACGGTCCTTCCACCACTTTACAAAGAAAACGACATACTGGGTCGATGCATATTACCAATGCCTTTGCCTGTTGTGTACCCTGGAAATAGCACGCCATACCTCTGTTTTCCAGCTGCCAGCAAATATTTTAACCTTTTCGATGGAGACTTATGAACCAAGGTGCTTCCTTTTCGGGAAAGTAGCAGGCGCGCGACGCTCGCGTCAGTATGCGCGCGACTTTCTCCGTTTACATTTCGTACTTTGGGATAAAAGTAATTGCGAAGTTAAATTTGAGATTTCTGGATGAACAGCTTGGAAGTAAGCTTTTATAACCGTGACAACGATCTGCTATTTTAATACGACATGCTTCCGTTACATTTTTGCTACATTTGTTATACTACTACCATCTGACATGTGAAAACTGATAGACCCACTCGGTTAAACATAATAAAAGCATAGGGGAGCGGCATATATGTTAAAGAAGCATTCTTTAAATTGTATAATGGCGGTATAGCGTTTATGGTTAATTAAACGGTTCTTGTCTACAAGGACAGTTGGAAGTTATGTAACAATTATCATATCATAGTAATAACGTACGAGTTGCAACAATAAACACAGCCAAAGACATTTTGATCTTTGCCTCTATGTATCGCGTTAAACACTTTATTAACAGGATGTTTGGATTAAGGCCATTTAAATGAATGTACAAACATGTTTATTTTGTTGACTTTAAACGTGTTAAGATGTATCTGGTTGCTTTATGTTATTATGTATTATTTTTTTTATTGTATATGTATGACCTTAACAGATAACATGCATTTATACTGTCCTGATCCTCTATTAAACCTTCTATTTTTAAAAAGCACAGCTATTAAATTTTATTGTTAAAATAGTCATGGTGCCATATTTATTAGTTTTAAGTTTTAGTTTTTTATTTATTTATTTTCACTGCTTGTTCCTCGAGAGTATAGCAGGAGTTATCGTAAAATAGTCCGGTCTGTTCACTAAAGTCTTTCGTTTTAATGGATCCTGTACTATATCTAATAAATTAAACAACACACACATACATCGTTTTATATGAAAAAAAATATTCATTATTATTATATTAAATATTTATTAAGAATTATTTTGCTAAGTGTATCTGTTTAAAATGAAACAGATGCTTTTAGTGATATTTTAATCCAGGCACATATATGATTTTCCTTTGAAATTGTTTTATTTTTAGGCTGAAGGATTTCCCATTTCTACCGCTGAATATTTTCTATAAAACTATCGGTCAAGTTTCCCATCGAAAATTACGCCGCTAAGGCCTACTTGTGACCTCCAGGATGAGATGCCTATGATTAAACGTCATATTTCCTGTGGGAGAAACGACAGCTGTCAGTTTCCAGTCAATTAAAACTTAGTATGATATGAATCATTTGGAAAACAGGTTGCATAACCAGTATGATAAAGATTGATTTTTTTTGTGATATAGTAAACATGCACTTCACTAATGAACGCGTGGCTCCACGTGTCGGATCGGCAATGAGAACAACTTGTCCAAATATCAAAAACGATAACCACTGATTTAAAATGCAGTCACTTTGGAAATCGAGGGGTCTTAAGTCCGAAAGGAAGCAACGAGTAATAAGGCAGATAATTTCAAAGTTATTGCCCTTATTTAACCTGAATTAAGATTACATAATATTACTTTCTTTGGTTCTTCACCTTAAGGCAAAGTTGCAGTATTACCCAACTATAGGTCTGTATCTCTGTGTTTCACTTCGCTCGTCATGAGGGTCACATTGTATTTTATTGTAATGGGTTTTAAAGGTATCAAGAACTGGACTGAACTGAATAAAAGCAGCATAGTAAAGACCAATAACTATACCTTTATGCATAAAACGTGCTTGAATACCTGTTTACGATTGACTGGCCTCTCGTTCTGGGGGCTCACTGTCTTAACTACGCATTCTTACATTCTTGCAGAGGATCCCACAATAGGATAAGCAGTTATTGAAAATGGGAGAATCGATTCAAACGTGTGTCTCACGTAGCTCCCTTAATTCTTTTGCGCAGTACCGCACAATTACTCTAATTATACCGCACAATTGAACAGGCGTATAGTAAGATATATTAACCGAATAAATTTAAGTTTAGCGTAAAAAATAAATAGTACATTAATTCACTCACATGTGTCTGTCAAACATAATACAACAGATCAATAGGCTTCAATGCAAACGAACCAGTATTTAAAATAGACACATTGAAATTCTAAAGTAGCCTACATCGTACTTATAGGAAATACAATGAACCGTGTCCCAGGACATTACACTGGCGTTCCTAATCAACGCCCTATGACAAAATATGAGGTTGGGCCCCCCAGGTAATGTTATTATAAATAAAGCAGATCTCTGGGGGGCCCTAAAGGGCGTGGGCCCTTAGAATTGTCCCAACTTTCCCCCCCTTAGCGGCGCCCCTGTCTGCACTAACTGGACATATTTGCATATTTTGTTTATATCCTGTATCATCAATGACCTGTGTATGTATGCTATCTGGGTATTTATAAAGCATACTGTTCACGTTTGGCTTTAGCATCAGTCTTTATAAGACTTCGTCTGGCAGTGGTGAAGAATTTAGTGAACAGTAAACAGAAGGCGATTTTTTCTTTTGAGGTTGCAAGAGTTTTTTAATTTATTTTTTGTGCCTTATTATACGATTATACCTTTAAAACCTTTAAGTTTATTTATTTTTTTGTTTACTTCTTCACACCAAATATTGAATGGTATAGATCACGGCAAATTGTTAAAGTCATAAATACAACGTCAGATCGTCGCAGTCGCGCAGGGAGAAAGAAAATAATGGATACGCGCTCCCTGCCGTAAAATGCTACAGTACATGGACCTATATCTGATTTACAATACCCATAATACATAATGGCAATAATAATCATCTATTTCACGCATTTGTGTATTTATCTGACTGTAATTTTGTCGTTCTTGTCTCTCTGATAAAAATATCACAGCTGTTTAAGCAGTACAGCATAGGTCTAGGATGCATATGCCATATATATATATATATAGGCTATAGCGTCCAAATTTCCTAAAGTCCGACCAGCAGATGGATTGACTTATGTTTGCTTAGCAGTGAATATTTATTTTGACAGGAATCGTTAGTGCAAGTCTTTAATTATTTGTGTATGCTTGCATTTCAATGTGTTCAGTTTAAATGCTTTTTTTTAAAAAATGAATAAAACGGATAAGGAAGAACATTTATAATAGTCTAATTGAAGCCTAATATTACTCTGACCCTCACTCTGCCAGTTTTAGTAAAATCTTACTAATCAAATTTTATAACAGTTGTCACTGAATCATCTCTTCAGTTCCTTGGAAGTACTTAAATTAGAGCTGTAAATTTAATTTTAAGATTGCTTGTATCTATGCTGCTCTGTTTTAAATATTATTTTCCAAATTGCTTTTAAATGATGAAATCACAAAGCAACAAAGTTTTGAAACCTTAATAGCTTCCAGAATCGCTCAAGAACTCAAGAACATTAAAAAAACCCACTTTCCCCCACTTTCCACAACATAGAATTGTAACGCTTATTATAAAACAAAGCACAGCTACAAAGCTTGACAATCAAATCCTGACTCTTTTAAAAATATATAGGCCCTGTGATCTCATTGGCTCCAGGATGCAGCATCTCATTTGAAAAGATTTGTGGAAAGATGAAGGTTAATGGCATTAAATCATAATGGAAATAAATTCAGCAATGACCACACAACTTACACGGCTTTTTTAAAAAAGTGTACTTTACCATACACATTTCTCACAAAGACATTTATGTGACACAGGAATAACAGTTTCAGTTTTCTGTTTTTTCACTCCTTATTTATTCACCTGATTTTATGGAATTGTTTGGATTTGTCAATGAGAAAGATGTCGAGGCACATTGTAAATTTTCAAGCACTTATCTTTTTTTCGATAGGAAATCGTACAACATACTATGATACATCAATATGAACATATCTCACAATTTATATCTCCTAAATCTCCTGTAATCTAAATTTTCGCCCTTCTACACAACCATTGTATAAAATGGGTGCCACCAGGAATCATTTACAGACAGCACAATGCTGGAAGATGTGGCCCGGATTTCTTGTGGGTCCTTTTGTCCCAGACATATTCTGACACCAAGGACCACCATGAGGATGATACTATATCAGTGCCTTCTGGGAGCATTTGCTATGCATTGACACAGATATGTCACAATGACTGGATATAGTCTTTAAACAAAACTCTGTATCATTATGTTTAATAGGGTGCTAACTGACTTGCAGCTGAGTACTTCCTGGAGTAATTTAGATGGAGTATTACAGTAACATGTATTACGACAAATCCATTCATCGCATGAACATTTATACTTCATTGTTTAGAAGTTTGAATCAGTTACCATAGCACTACCTGCTGCTGTGGACGACAGGATAAGCTCCCAGAGATATGCTGATCTTAAATACCCGCACTCAGCTGCACGGAGTGAGTGAACTATCCATGGTGAATTTTAAGTAGCTTAAAATAGAAGCTGGCCTCAGGAATTTGTTCATGCTGGTATCGTACTGGAGGGTTCAAACTCAAAAAAATAAACACTGGACTGAAACTTAAATGGAGACTTCTACTGGAGTATATTTAACTGTCATTTATGAACAAATCATGCATTGCTAAATATTACGATGATTTCGCTTTCTTCATCCTTTCCATATAATGCTCGAAAAATCAACATATAACTGAAATATTGGATTGCTGTGTGTTATATAAAAAAAGTGTCTGAAAAAAGTATCGCTTTGTACCTTTGAGGGTAGAATTTCTTGTCAGTGGGGCTATACCCTCAAGGGTCCAGCAGTTGTACCCTAGCTGTAGGTAAATGTACCTTTTAGTCTATATTAAGGTACAGAAATTGACTCTGAGGATCACTTTTGTACCATTGGGGGTACATTAATGTTGTTTGTACCACTGTGTTGTGGTCCGGGAGTGCGTGCAGGGCGGACAGAGGGAAGTCCAGGCAGGCACACAGAAATACGGGGTTTAATCGGGCAAGACA
>JABFEA020000017.1:12090092-12105904 GCA_019775915.2 Cyphomyrus plagiostoma | reverse complement strand
CCCCCCCCCCCCCCCCCCCCCCCCCCCCCCCCCCCCCCCCCCCCCCCCCCCCCCCCCCCCCCCCCCCCCGGAGCCTAGCCCAGAGGCTCCATCCACAAAGCAGGGAACAACCCAGGATAGTGTGCCATCCCATCGCAGGGCACCCTCACACTCACACACACACCTTTGGGCAATTTGGTAACTCCAGTGAGCCTCAGCATGTTTTTGGACTGTGGGGGGAAACTGGAGGACCCAGAAGAAACCCCACGATGACATGGGGAGAACATGCAAACTCCACAGACATGGATCAGAGGTCTTAGAGATATGAGGTGACAGTGCTAACCACTGCACCACTGCGCTGCCCCTTATAAATAACTTATCAATTTAAAATATTACAGATAAAGAAAATATGGAATTAATGTCATTCGTCTTTACTAATTTAGTTCTTGATGAGTGAATATGGTCTTCAGACAAGTTAAGCTTTTTTTCTTATTACACCAAGCCTGACTGTGCTCCACACACCCAAACAAGGACAAGAGCTCTCGTCGTAGTAACTCAAAATCAGAACTGAATACTCTCCACTTCCAAACTAAATGCTCTTTACCATTAACAGATTGAAATGCTTTTATCTTGTAAGGGCCATTTAACTCATCTGGCTAAATAGATAGTAACGACACTCTCTGCTAGGCTGGAGTCTCGAGTCTGTTTGGCTGTCCACAGTATCATTCCCTAATGTGCTTTTCCGCCTCCCTTGATGCTTCTCGTGTTTCATTTGCCGCTGTCGGGCACACAAGATACTTCTCTTACCCTGACTCCTGATGACGGCACACAGCTGACACTGTATCTGACGTCTCTTGCTCAAGTCACTGACCAAAACAGGAGGCACACACACCTGTACAGTGCTTATTTCATGTCTGACCCATATGTGTGCATACGTTGTGTGTGTTGTGTCTGTGAGAATTGAATAAGGAGTTGCTTCATCACTGGGTTTAGATCTTGGACCTTATAAAGCTGCTACTGTAGGATTCAAAAGTCAAGATATTTTTAAATACATAGATGAAACAAGACAAGCTTTGTATGCAGTACAAGCCAAATATTATAAGGAGAGAGTTTAAAAGGAGTTTGGCACTTCGGGAAACACCTTCCCAACACTCGGATTTGTGAACGGCTTGTGCCAGGTCGAGTTACAAAATCTGAAGACTTTCTCAGAGAGGAAGGAACATCAGCCCGCCTTAGAGGGGCTGGTGACTTTCACAAACACAACCCCAAGGCTGAAGACCACACTGAGGGCGTTAAATGTCACGGGGCATGTAGGGATTGCAGAGCCGCAGAGGTAAACTTAAAACACATCATTCACTTTAGACATTTACCCTGTCACCCACTAGTCTATGATGAGACAGGTGTCAGTCACAGGAACTCAAATCGCCAAGACTTGATTGTGATTGTGCTGTTATGCTGTTACAACCAGAGACAGACTGACCTGGGTATATATTTTACTTACTATACTTTCAATGAACCAGTCTCACCCAAACGTAACCCGTGGATAAAAATTCTCCAAAACGTACAGTGTTGATGGTTACATAAACAGGAACAGAGCAACTATTAGAACAGTATTTTGATTTAAGAAACTGAAACAGATGTCAAAGAGGAGGAAGAAGTAACAGGTAGGCACAGCAGGGAAAAATGAGGGAAGGATGATGGGATCGATAGGCTAGCGAGAGGAATGTCAGTTCCCTATTGTACCCCAAAACTCAATGTTGGGTCGCAAGACATGAAAACAAAAGGAGGAAACAAAACGAGAAACTTGGGATGGACAAGTTTAAGTAAACGCCCCAGGAAAACAAACGATGAGGCAAGGATGATAAACACAACAGGTCACAAGCAAAACAAAGACTCACGGTATTCAAATGTTAGGATTTGATAGTGCTTTTTGGTTAACAACACAGAATGATGACTGGCTGCATAAATGTACTTGAAAGGGCTAGTGTGTAGCTCTAGTGCCCAGTACCCATGTCCAAGGTGGTGGGTTCACAGCCTAGAACCAGCAGAATAACCATATCATTGTTGGTCCCTCAAGCAAGTGCCTTAATCCCACTGCTCTAGGGGCACTGAACAATGACTGACCCTGCGGTCTGACTCCAAGAGCTGTTTATACATGTGTGTTGTGTCCCTTATGGGGTGTAAAATGGGATATGTGAAAACTACCCAGTTCCCCCAAGGGAATGATAAACTTCCATTATGCAGTTTTACAGCCTCAGGTCCCAGTATCACTGAGGTAGGGAATCACCCTGTGGGTTGATCCTACCCCATGCATGGTATGCTGCCCCCTCTGCGAAACAGCCCAAGTCCTGACAGAACTCCTTTCTGTGGGGGCAGCACCAGAAGCCCTGGAGGAAATTCCAGTAGAGAATTTCAAGACTGTCTCTGGGGACTCCTGCTAGGATGGGATATCACAAGTTCTGGGTGATCTTGATGGAAATGTCTGGGAATCTGGATGAGGGATGTCGATGTCATATGAAGGAATCAAGGACCTCTCACCAGGACTTTGTCCAATCCACTCGGTGTTCCAGTCCCTGGAGAGAATGCATCAAATATCAATGAATGAGTCAAATATCTTATTAATAACAGTTTATCATTTTTAAGCCTAGGACGTTCAGGGCTAGCAGGAAAAGAGAGTGGACTGGTTACCACAGGTTTGGGCATAAGTGAGCCCGTTACTGTGCTACCTTCAGAAGATGGTAAATTCATAATGCAAATGGCAGAGATTGGGTATGATGGACATTTGGGGATTGGCAGAGGCATTGAATGTCTAACTGCATTGTTTCTTAGTGACTTTGAGCACGTGTGGCATATCTTAACATTTTCTTCAGTGTCGCTCTTCCGAAATTTGAGTGATACTAGGCATTCACTGCATTTCAAATCTGGATCTCCAGCAGAGGGAGGTCTGTGCACCTTCTGTAACATATTTCAGAGATATTTTCTTACTTGGGACCTCTTGGAGAGTGTTTCTTTGGTGTTTTTGCAACCAGATTGGTGATTGACAATGAATTGGGACCTGCAGAAAGACAGCGACCACTTAGCCTGTCTTTAAGCTGCTTGGCCTCCTGAAGTTTTTCTAGGTTCTTGTGATAATGTATAACAACAAAAAACAACAACAAAAAGTTTCCTCTAGCTAATGCCTCCATTGATCTAGAGCAAGTTTTCTAGCTACTAATTCTTGGTTTCCGATGTCATAGTTAGGGTCTGTGATGAGAGTTTCTTTGAAACGTAAATGGTTGACCTTTTTATTATGACAGTTCTGCTCCCACACCAACCCCTGAGATGTCAAACTTGATAATAAGTATCTTGGAGGCTTCAGGTTGGACCGGGATTAGAGTTGCGGTAAACAGTGCCATCAGCCTGTAACTGATGCTATTGAACTAAAATTCTAATACATTTCTGGAAAATTTACCACAACCAAGAAACTATATACCTCTATCAGTGTTTATTGCACTGGCCAATTCCTTACCATCTTACCTACTCAGGACCATAATGAATCCAAAAAATGACACAGTTGGGATTTATTTTCCAGTTCAATGTACAACTTATTCACTAATAGGAGATGCAATACAGCTCTGATGTTCTGCATATGAAAATCTGAATCTGACATATATATCAGTACATTATCAAGAAACCCCTCTGCAAACATACTTAGGAGATCTCTTAACATGATATTGAGGGGGTGTTGATCCATAAACAGCAAAGTAAAAACCCTCTCACAACCAACAAGAAAATGAAAATGGCAGTCACACCCTTACAACCAGTGAGATTAAATACATAGGCCAGTGAACACATCAATATCAAAAGGGTTAACTAAGCCAAAAAGAACAGACCAAACTCACCATCCAAATGACAGATCAAAACCAATATTGAAACCACAAGGAGTAACAACGCATACAGCAAGAGCAAAATCAGGTACTAGGCTGAGCATCAAAAATTCGAAGCTCTCAGCACTGGCTCCTCAAGTGGCTATATACCGTCACCCACTGATGACATCATCGAGATGGAGACAGTCCAGAGGCTGGTGAAGAGATGCAGGAGAGTAGGAAGGTATGGACTGGAGTCAGGTACCAACCGACTTGCACACCTGGGACCACACACAGACACTGCCCTTAGCAGTTTATAACACCCTATATTACATGCACAATTCACAAATGTTGTTTTATACATAAACATAATACAGTCTTTCATACATAGATCACACCTTATATTACATATACACATATCACACTGTCTTACATTTAAGATCACAAGTTCTACGTGACTTAACGTGACACTGTAGAGCAACTACACTACTCCAGTGCCTGCGATTGCCCTGGGGATGCATGTCATTGCGACACTGCACGTTACAATGAAAATAACATCCGATTCATTAAGGCCTGAAACTGGAGCGGACCTGTGGCTGTCTGCACGTCCTCCGAGGGGTGCAGATGGATTATTGATTCTCTAATTTAGTGAAGTAACACGACAGGCATATGGAAATGGATGGGGGATAAGGGAGAAGTGAGAAGATGAGGCTATGGGGGGCAGTGGGGGTGGGGGGCTTCTGAAATATAAAACAAAATTTTCTGAAAACAATTTCCCTGTCGCTTTCTAACTGCGGAGGAAATGCAAATGCATATTTAGTGCATTGATATATGTTTAAAGTCACTTGAAAAACTACAGTCCCTTTAAACTTACCCTTTACATACATAGGAGTGTATATATACAAGTACCCACTACACTCTATTCTACTACAGTCTTTTTATAAGTACTTGCAAACATTAAACACTGTTTACTATGCACCTTCCTGTTTTATTATTGAATTTTACTATTTACTACTTGTACTACTTTCTGCTTTATTTTATTCTACTTAAATGCTATGTTTTTTATTGTTAAATGTTATTTTAGTGTGCAAAGATTGAGCGGGCTCTGTGTTCAAGAAATTTCATTACAGGTAGTCATTGTTATCTGCATATGAGAAAAAACTTAAAACTTGATGTTATGAATTTTCAAATTAACAAATAACATTAACAAAGATATGAATGTTTTATTTTCATGAACTGAAAACATAACAATATCGGTAATATCTCAAGGATTCACTAATGACTTTTGGATATTAGATAGGCTGCATTATCAGTTCAGGAAGCAAATAATGACAGCGGCTAATTCTGTTTTGTCAATAAAGAGGAACTCAGTGTCCCCCTGTTCAGTTACAGGCCAAAGCCACAGTCACCATTAATAAAGACCCTGTCACTCCAGCTTCACTGGTGCTCATGGTGTTGGCCGCGTATGTTTAGAGCATCTTGGGCTATCTCATATGATAAAGGGCCTCTTAAAAGGGAGGGCATGTATATGAATGCTGACAGCACAGATGGGAAACCCAATTCCCACTGTCACAGCATAGAAACCAGCCAGCTGAATGGGGACACTGCAAACTGGACCAACGTGAAGCAAAATGTCAGAGGAGAATCAATGGCGCAAACTCCAGGGATTGCGGGAATGAGTCCTGATGCACGCGGAAATATGGCGACAGATACAAAGGGCTGAAGTTCACATGAATATGGATGGTGGAGGTCATGCTGGGGTCATAGGAGAGGCCAAAGGGTCTTTCTAAGAGCTTTAGGGACATGGAATCGAAAGCTGTGGGACTATTTCAGCTGTCTTCTGAAAAATACACAGGGAACACAGACAGGACGCCTGTGGGGGAAGCCCCCCGCCACCCCCACATCTTGTAGGATCAATACTTTGCCTTTAGCGGCACATTATGGGCACATTAGCAGGACTCGGTGGACAGGCTTGACGTGAGAGCTCTTTCATTAATGAACACGGCAGGAAGTGCGAGGTGGCGCCCCCAGGGAGACGGGCTCAGCTGCTTCCTCATTGGCCACCACCCGGCCTCGGGGAGTGGCTGTCTGTCTCCCGATTGGCCGCCTGCATGCAGCCACTGAAAGCTCATCAAAGTTTTACTACAGCCACCGCAAAGGAAAGAGAAAGAAAACAAGAGACATGTTTGTTATAAAAAAAAGAAATGTTTCAAAAGAATCCATGGGCATTGATCAGGAAGCTTAAGGTTTTTGCCCCTCTGATAGAAAACATATGGGTTTTAGTTTACAGCTTTAGACATTTTATATAATATAAAATCTATTACAGACAATAGCAAGTTTATAGAAAAAAATATTTGGCACATG
Source organism: Cyphomyrus plagiostoma (assembly GCA_019775915.2). Classification (NCBI taxonomy): domain Eukaryota; kingdom Metazoa; phylum Chordata; class Actinopteri; order Osteoglossiformes; family Mormyridae; genus Cyphomyrus; species Cyphomyrus plagiostoma. Next base: position 12,099,716 of record JABFEA020000017.1, on the reverse strand, counting down.
GGTTTTATATATTCACATTTTCTTTATATGGGGAAATTACTGGTATCTAAACAATGAAGAAATTCAAAGACTTACTGATGAAACCCCACCACTGGCTACTCCCTAAGTTCTGCGTTGGCTTTTGTGCTGACAGCGTCCTGAGGGACTCGAGCCTGTCCTGTGGCAGTGGTGAGGAGGTTACAGGAGAAGTTTGACTCCCATGCCTCCTGGCCTCCGCAGGAGATGAAGATACCAGAGTCACAAAATGGATGTACTGAGAGTATTTCTGTACACTGGACATATAAACACAAATATACATTACGTCAGTCCCACCCTTCTGTCATCCAGGGTTAAGCTCTGATTACATTACTCTTTCATGAGCTGAAGTAATCGATAAAAACATGGCAGGGCACCATGATGATGCCAGGAGTGACCTGATAAGGCAGGCGGTCACCACTGCTATAATGAACCCAAGCTAACCAGGGGTGTGACCTGCATACCACAAAGGCTGACTTTGTTTGTTCCACAGTAGTTTGAACCGTGTTGCTTTGAAGCACTGTATGTTAAACTACAATGGCCCCGGAGGTGATTAGTCTGACTTTCATAGTGGGAAGCCTGCAAAAACTCATAAACTTAGTAATCCTATTCAGAAATATGACAGTTGATATTACATTAATATGTTATTTTAGTCATTTAACAACAACAATAATAAAACAACTACTAAAATAGCAGTAGCATCATAATAATAATATGATTTGCTTGTTGTAGAGGAAAAAAACAGAATTTACAATGCATTTAGTAAAATAGGTTCTATCTGCAATTATGCTTATTTTGTTTTACATTAATCACACTATAAACACTCCCTGATCTGCCACTGTTTATACAGTGTAGAGGGGTGGGTTCACATGAAACTCCAGCATGGTGTAACAACATTTCTCGCTTACAGCCAAAGGGTCGTATCCAAGCAGCAATGTGTGTCTTTTTTTTATCTTTTCATATGGAAAAAAACAGAATTTACAATGCATTTAGTAAAATAGGTTCTATCTGCAATTATGCTTATTTTGTTTTACATTAATCACACTATAAACACTCCCTGATCTGCCACTGTTTATACAGTGTAGAGGGGTGGGTTCACATGAAACTCCAGCATGGTGTAACAACATTTCTCGCTTACAGCCAAAGGGTCGTATCCAAGCAGCAATGTGTGTCTTTTTTTTAATCTTTTCATATGTCAACGAAAGCTCTCAGTGATTAAGAATTGATTGATTATTTTTAGGCACTAATTTGCCCGAATGTTTATTTGCTTTCCCCATGTTTTTCCTCATTTGACACTGTGGGTATATAAACACTTAATTATAAATCGTTTCGGTATCATCATGGTTTATACTATGTAAGTTGGCAAGGTAGTTACCTCCATAGTTCAAACTTGCATTGCAAATGCATCGTTCCAAGTAGGTCTTTGGGCTGTCATATCACTCAGCTTATTCATGTAACTAGTGGCATAGATTCATACAAAAGAGCTCTTTCAACAGCAAGGAACATCGGTCCATCAAAGCAGGTCTTTTCGAACAATGATTCAGGTACTATACCTAGCTGATCAACATGATAACAGACAAATGAGTGACATCCCAATGACCATACTGCCAGAATGACTGCACTATCAAGAAAATCCTTGCCAATTTTAATTAAATGTACATGTGCAGAAAAGAATAGGGCAGAGGGCCAGGGCATCTCTTTGATGGGATGCCAGTCACATGTTTGGGAAATTTAGATTCCAACTCCTCCAAATTCCAACCAAGCTCCATGACTTCAGACTTAAGGAAAGTCATAAATCACAGGAAGAGAATATTCGAACTCCTCAAAAAACCTAAAAAATTTAGTGACTTATATGAGCTATAGGAGCATCAGGGGCTGTAGGAGTATTCAGGGCACGAGGTCTATCAGGGGCTATAGGAGTATTTGGGGCTATAGGTCTAAGGGGCTATAGGAGTATTTGGGGCTGTAGGTCTAAGGGGCTATAGGAGTATTTGGGGCTGTAGGTCTAAGGGGCTATAGGAGTATTCGGGGTTGGAGGTCTATCAGGGGCTGTAGGAGTATTCGGGGTGTAGGTATAAGGGGCTGTAGGGGCATTCAGTGCTGGAGGTCTATCAGGGGCTGTAGGAGTATTAGGGGCTGGAGGTTTATCAGGGGCCGTAGAAGTATCCGGGGCTGTAGGTGTATTCAGGGCTGTAGGAGTATTCAGGGCAGGAGGTCTATCAGGGGCTGTAGAAGTATCCAGGGCTGTAGGTATAAGGGGCTATAGGATTATTCAGGGCAAGAGGTCTGTCAGGGGCTGTAGGTCTGTGGGGTTGTAGGAGCTTTAGGGGCTGTAGGTATTAAGGAGCTATAAGAGTATTCGGGGAACTAGGTTTGTCAGGAGCTGTAGGAGTATTAGAGGCTGTAGGAGTATCAGGGGCTGTAGGTCTAAGGGGCTGTAGGAGTATCAGGGGGTGTAGGTCTAAGGGGCTGTAGGAGTATTAGGGGATGTAGGTCTAAGGGGCTATAGGAGTATTAGGGGCTGTTGGAGTATTAGGGGTTGTAGGTCTAAGGGGCTGTAGGAGTATTAGGGGCTGTAGGAGTCTACATCAGGTCAGCTGTGCTGTGTAAATTTACATCCAGTAGCCCATCTTGGATGTATGCAATCTTCAGGTGACAGGTCCAGATGTTTCGGATGTCCATCAGCTTTGAGCCTTCACGCTCAACAAGGCGACCTCAGAGTCCACCTTGGGATTTCTCTGGCCACTAATTCATACTCACCTACATGCAGCTTTTCCACTGCAGAACCCAGAATAGAAACTTGAATTTTCACTGGTCAGCTGCAGACAGATTAGTTTCACATAAAGAAGATACTGTCTGCATAGCATGCATTTCGCCGATATAAAATCATGACTCCTGGGATCAGCTAGAAATTCAGAAACAAAAAAATGCCATTATTTCATCAGTGCACAAAAGTGAGAGGAATACGTATCTATAAATAAGTTCTGCCTGGGGTGGGGATTGGTTTCATATATAGACCACTGCACAAAGTTTTTATGGAAGGAATGGACATCATCTCAAGAATGTAGTATTACACAGCACTGTAGAGATCCAGCATTTCCACAGGCCTAAGGAATTTTGTCTAATGTTTAATAATAGTCAAATAGATCATTTTGAAAAACATGACACATGCATTGTATAGCACTGGCATCTTCATATCTGGGAGATGATTCCTGCCCTGCCTGTGTAAGTGGGCCTTCTCTGAGTGGGCCTTCTCTCTGTGTTTACACAGGCTCCTTACACATACTCTGTTTCCTCTCACACTCTAAAGACATGCAGTTAATACATGGTTTCTCTAAGCTGCCCACAGTTTTCCTGTGAGTGTGTGTGTGTGTGTGTGTGTGTGTGTGTGGACTTGCATATATTACATCGTGGGGACCAAATATTTCCCAACATGTGATAGGGGTTAAGCACCCCCCCCCCCATAACTAACGACTTATTCTCATCCTCCATTGTTTTGGTTTATAGGCCTCAGCTCCTCTTCTGTGGTGTGAATGTGACACATGAAAGTGAGCAGGAGCAACATAAGTTCCAGGTCAAGAACTGTAGTGTGAAAGTGTGAAACTGTGGTGCCGGTTGTGATAGTTGGGATTAGGGTTTTGCTCTTAGAAATGAATGGACAGTCCCCACCTGGGTCACATGTGTGTGGAGTTTGCATGTTCTCCCCGTGTCGTCATGGGGTTTCCTCCGGGTACTCCGGTTTCCCCCCACAGTCCAAAGACATGCTGAGGCTGATTGGAGTTCCTAAATTGCTCATAGGTGTGAATAGTGTGTGACTGTGCCCTGCGATGGGCTGGCCCTTGTCCAGGGTTGTTCCCTACCTCTTGCCCGTTGCTTCCGGGATAGGCTCCGGACCCCCTGCGACCCAGTAGGAAAAGCAGGTTGGAGGATGGATGGATGGATAAATAGCTGTAATACCCTTGTACTTTGTCGAATACCATATTTGGATTTGGCTCCACCCCAAATATGGAGTATGGGTCTAGTATTCAACAGTATTAATCTTACATTGTTTTGATTTATTTTTGCAATTTTATTTTACAGATTTCAGTGTCAATTAATGAACTTTAGTATATGGATGGATTTCACCCTGCAAGTTGTTCCATGTGTCTCTACCACGCAAACAGAGATGTCATAATCAATAAAAACCAGCTGGAGATTCCACTATGCAAATAAACCTGAAGAAGTCAAAACGTTTAACTCAAAGCAAATTTTATTTCACGACTGTAAACATTCTCATAAATGCGTTTTGGCTGTTGTGTAATGGATGTCGATATTCTGAACATTCATTAAATATGAATTCATTAAATATTAGCTTGTGGTGACCCGAACAAAACATTGTCACAATTACAACATTTTAATGAGCATAAAATCATGGCCATTTAACAGAAAAAAACTTAATGATGATGATAAGCTATCACGGCTTCTCTTGGCTTTATTCCTTCACGCTAAATGTGTTTTCCGGAAAGCTATGACCAAGCTGAAGATGAACTTACTCATTCAGGTTTGTGGATCTGCCATAGTAACACTACGGCAAGTTTACTTTTGAGTTAAAGACCGGCTAGTTTAATAACAGCTATGGGTTTTTTTATATCTTGCATCAGCGATTGTCTGGTTTCAATCTAAGTTTTTATCATATCCTTAGCCATTTTGTAGTCTGTTCATACACTAAAAACATCCAGGGAAAGACTAAAGGACTGATTTACAGGTGTATATTATGTGGACCAATGAATGACTGAACGGCCACACGTGTATCACATCTTGCATGTGAATATGAATGAGAATGGACAGGACCAGACTGATTTTTTTGTATGTCTATAAAAACCCAATCTTGATTTTTACACATAAGAACCTAATTATCCAGTAACCAAATACATCGAAAGATACGCAATCTAGAGGGGAATCAGACTGGCTGGCCTGGTTTAAGTGAACACCCTCTGGGAAGAGCTTGTTAGGGCACGACAAAGCATCGTTATTCAAACTGAACCCAAGGAAATCCACACCTCGCTCGCTCAGCCATAAAGGGCCATGCATACCATAATGCAACACAGCTAGAAAGGAGCCCAGGATCTCAGCAAACTTCCTGGTCAGGAACTTTAATCCTTTGGAAAATAAGATATCAAGCTCATTTTGGGAATCCCTAGATGATGTCATTCAGAGGAATGACTCAACAGAGGACTGATTCTGTAATTTCTTAATTTACTAGCTGTAATCATTAAGATATGATTTTTTAAAATCACATTTATGCACTGTGATACTTCTACTCAGGGGTGTCAATAGAGATGTTGGGTCCTTTAAAAGCATATCATAATGGGCCCCCAACCCAGACCAATTATATTCCAAATTTTTTAGGGTCCCTCTCGCTCAGGGGCCCTTGAAATCCCCCCCCTTAAAGTGTGGCTCCTGCTGCATGTGAATCTGTAAAACGGAGATGATGCTTCAAACCTTTGCAGCGTGAAACGCACGGTCCACAAGCCAGGAAACAAAGCACAAAAATGCTAATTTCATTACTTATGAAAACCAAAGCAAATACCACAATGGATCCTTACCAGAGCAGACACGAGGGATAACATTTAAAATGACTGAATCTCACCCCAATGCTGAAGTCACAAGGTTTGGCTGCCAAAGATCCCATTTAAATTTGAATGTGCAGAGAAGCACCACTACTGCCTAAGAAAGAAAGAGCTTATGAGTCTATTAGTGTCTGTCAGAGGCAGTAAATACTAAAAAGTGCTATATGAGAGGGAGCGAAGCTGCGTTTCCCCATAATGCACATTTAATGAGCGGGCTGCTCCCCAGGGCAAATCACATCATTCAGGCTGACAGGCTGTAGAGTGAACTATGAATTATGGGGTATTGAAAGGGCTAATCACACTGCCGGCCCTCCAGAACATCTTACCGTGCTTAGGTGCAGATTTTAGAGGGAAGGTTTGAAGGAAAACCACGGGTCTGAGGTTTTAAATTACATTGAAATTTGCATGAATGCAGTTAGCCGAAATCCACAGAAACTTGTAGGTCAGCACATATAAATAGTCAAGCGTAGTCTAATGATGAGAATATGTTCTGCATTGTGGGTTCTCAGCACAGAGATAAGAACAGTCTGAAACCGTGTATTTCAAAGCTTTATTTTAGGGTGTTTTGTACAACATAACAAAGTAAAGGTTTCAATACACTAGAAACTTTCAGAACGCTACACATTTTTTCCATTGCAGTTTCCAATATTGCATTTGTTGTGGTAATGTGAGTAGGTGTGATTTTTGAAAAACTCTGTATTCGTTTCTCAAGGTTCAGACAGTCAAAGTCTTCATTTATATACAGTTATTCATGGTTGATTTCTGCTTTGTTCATTCAGCAACAACAAAATCATTCGCAGACTTGGCATGTTCTTATGTTACACTTTTTAACACCTCCGGAGACGCCACGTGTTTTTCTCCTGTAATAAATCACAGATACACCGTAACTCTATTGTATCATGAAAAAACAAACGCTTGGGGGAAAAGCTGTTGAACTGTACTGAGGCCTGAATTCTCAGACTCCCGAGATGCACAGCCTGAGCAGTATATGCTGATGCATTTGCATCCAATAAATGATAACATTTCAAATGGCTTTTTCCCCACTTCTGTCACTCGTCGTGATCTTTGCATCCTTGAGCTGCATGAAAGTTGAAGCCCATGTCCATCCTTTAGGGGTTCAAAAAGGATATAGTATAAAATATATATATTTTTTTTTAGTGTGGCACACGACAACGCCGTTACATTTTTTTTTTGACACAGCATAATGGAATTCATTCTTTATACAGCATCTCTTGCGTCATAGTTTTAATATCGTATAAAAATTAAATAGAAAAAATACATCATTATCAAGTGACATGCCAACGGTTATCATTATTTATACACACATGTATGTCGTGTTATAAAGTGTGGAGCAATGGAAAAAAAAAGAGTAAGGGAAACTGAATTTACTTTGAGCATATTTTTGAAATTATGCACAGTATGATTATATGAATCACACATAATTGTATTATCAAAGGCAGGACCACAGAACAGTCTATGTCCTGACACAGAAGTCAGTTATGTTATTATATGCTGTGGTAAACTCCACAGGGCATTTAAACAATTATTGAGGAATTTTTCATTGGAAGTGATGAGCGACGATGACAGAATCTATGTTATCAGCCATTTCTAATCTGGGGCTAAAGAAACTTCAAATCTCCTTACTGAAGTGGTAATGAATGTAAATGTGTTGAAATGACAGGCAGATTAGTTCAAGACAATTTCCAACGCAGTTTGCATTGAAATTTGGTTGTTCTGTAATAATTATGGACAAAGTGACTTGTGAGTTCTGTCTGACAGCGCATTAAGGCACCTAACAAGTTTACTAAAACCCCTACAGGTGACAAAATTAATTTTACACATTTAGAATGGTATTAATTATTTAAATGTTTGCCTCATCACAGTGATGTCTACAGTAATCTTGCTTGAAATGAAATAAAAATTACTAGGCAACATTTGGTAACAGTTTACATTAACTGCACTTTCATAATGCATTTATAAAGCATTCATAGCACATTCTGTGCCCCTTCATAATGTGTTCAAAGATGGTAAGACCTTAACATCCTAACATACAGTATTCTAACACCTTTAATATACATCAATAACGAACATTATATGATTATATTACTACAGTGTTTATCATCACATATTATTATAATAATGTTATTAATGTACAGTATATTAAAGATGTTAGGATGTTAAGGTACACTTACAGGTCACTTATTTATGTTGTACGAATGCATTATGAAGGTGCACTGAATGTTCAACAAATGCATTATAAAGGCATTATGAAGGTGCAGTTAAAGTACAATATTTCCCAACATTGTATTTTTCAGTTATAGCTAAATTTCAATCCAGAAGTGACAAAAGTATAAGACCAAGACAGTTGGGAGTTAATTGTGCCTGGAAATGGTTGAGCTTCCTGTAAAACTGATGTGATGTGAAACAGTCCAGCATAGTTCTGTACAGTCTGGGTTTGGTGATAGGAAAGCTATAACTGTAGTCACCATACCCACTGCAGGTTGAGAAAATGCTCACACTCTACTTTCTCCACTGCCATTGATCTGCTGTCCACAGGAAACTCTTGGATTTCAAGGTTGCCTGTTACTTGGACATCAAGACCAAAATTCAGGCTGACACTTGGTGCGAGCCGGCCTTCCATGTGTTCCCCTCGAGCAGACAGCTTTATCCTCTCCTTCTCAGATGAAGATGAAGGCTGGGAGCTGAAGCTAGCAAGCGCTAACACAAGGCCACCGAAAAAGCCTGCAGCACACTGAAATTTCATACAGAATCGGCCTGATACGATCCATCTACGCACACAGTTTTTAAAGGGAAGTTATCCTTCTAAGGATGCCATTACTAAAGCTAGCTGCATCTTTCAAATGCAATACACCTTAAACAATACATCACATGCAATACATCCAGCTGAACATCAATTCTTTACCAGACAGAAGGAAATAGAGAGAGAGAGAGAGAGACAGAGAGAAGGATGCAGGTCACTGGTAACATTTCCAAACCCAGCCCATGATCAAAGCATGCACGGCCTTGTCTAGACATTCTAGGTGTTACCTTTCAGATGGAATGTGTCCTAGACCTACCTTCGGTCTGTGGTTCCAGGCCAGGTCTTCTCTGAGCTGATCTGTGACTAATTTCAGCTACATTCAAATACATCGCCTATTATATATAAACACTTCACATAAACATAAACACACACCGTTAGCATTCTCTTGGCTCTTGTATGATTTTCCTTTTCTCTTAAATATGCACCATGACTTGCGGCATTAGCTAATACGTTTTGGCAACAAATTTTCCTGTTAACCTAAATCGGATCATTGCCAAACCACTGTAGATTCCAAATTGCCTAATGAAGTTAATCTCGGGGGTAATCCACCATCCCTGTGACCCCTCTGAGCAGTCCAGGTCAGGTCTTCTCCATGTCACCTTGCAGAAAGGTGTTGTACCTCCCCCTAATGCTGAGGAGGTCGCATTTCTTTCACCTGATGCATTTATCAGTCTAAGCGTCCCTCTTGGTCACCAACCGCATTCTGACTGCTAACATACTGGGCAATAGATGTGCCTATGAGCTCAAATGCAGCATTTCTCTCATTTTGTGCTGCCAAATACAAAAATGTCTGCTTTCCTGGCAGTAATCCTTCATGTCCTGAATTACTTTTTAAATATCATCACCCCACTATCCTCACTTTGCATCCTTTCAAAATAAATGCCGGAATAACTGAAAGCATTGAAGACCCACAAACCAAAGCAACAACACGGGTCTGTAAAGAGTTCATAAATGACTGTGGAAATATATTTAGCACATAAAAGCATCGGGAATCTCTCTGGGGCTCAAAGTTACTCCCCATTTGTTGTTCTTGACGACTTGCAAATGAATATTAGTTGTTTAATAGCCTCAGTTAGTGGCCCTCAAGGGACTAAGCTTCCTATATGGTCCCCTGTGATGTGGGGGAGGAAGCTGGCCTGGGGGGGGGGGGGGCGGTTGGGGGTGGACGGCACAGCCCAT
>JABFEA020000017.1:12049460-12083165 GCA_019775915.2 Cyphomyrus plagiostoma | reverse complement strand
AAAAGTTATTTGTTTTTGTCATGCCTTAAGAAGAGTAACAACAAACAGAAAATAATTCATGCATCAGAGGGTTAATATTTTGTAACTTGTACTGTCTTATGAGGATTACTGACATGCATGTTCTGTATCCCCGTAGGCTTTCTAACATGCATTTCCTGTATCCCCGCAGGCTTTATGACATGCATTTCCTGTATCCCCAAAGGCTTTCTGATATGCATTTCCTGTATCCCAGCAGGCTTTCTGACATGCATTTCCTGTATCCCCGCAGACTTCATGACATGCATTTCCTGTTTTCCTGCAGGCTTTCTGACATGCATTTTCTGTATCCCAGCAGGCTATCTAACATGCATTTTCTGTATCCCTGCAGGCTTTCTTACATGCATTTCCTGTATCTCCAAAGTCCTTCTGATATGCATTTCCTCTATCCCAGCAGGCTTTCAGACATGTATGTCCTCTATCCCTGCAGGCTCTCTGACATGCATTTCCTCTATCCCTGCAAGATTTCTGACATGCATTTCCTGTATCCCTGCAAGCTTTGTGACAGCGATCAAGTTATCAACCTGTAGGCTGCTTTTCCTTCATCTGAACTGGCTGACATTTCTCCTGGAGGCAGCAATGATCAGGATCCCAGAAAGGAACCAAAGGTCTTCTATATTTCACATGTTTTCATTTTTTTCTGCCTGTGATCAAAAAATATATATATTTGTATTCATTGCTTTCAAACACAAATGTGCTTCTTGTAAAAAAATATAATTTGCTATATATAAGTAATTTTCCTAATAGTGTAAAGCAATGCAACTTTCAAATCGTGGCTTGCTGTGTTCTTGGACACAGAACATTTCAGTGATACTGTGTTATCAGAAAGAAGGGACCAGCGTGCTCACTGCAGAACTTCACAGAACATAAAGTAATACTGTGTTCTCAGAAACAAGGGACCAGAGTGCTCACTGCAGAACTTCACAGAACATTTCAGTGATACTGTGTTCTCAGAAAGAAGGGACCAGAGTTCTCTCTGCAGAACTTCACAGAACATTTCAGTGATACTGTGTTCTCAGAAAGAAGGGACCACAGTGCTCACTGCAGGACTTCACAGAACATTTCAGTGATACTGTGTTCTCGGATTTGGAAAAGGCAGGAAAATTCTGGTCTGATGATATTTGCATCGTCATATTAGCAGCTAAAAAGACAAATACAAAACTCTAATAAGGTGTTTATAAATCATAACTTCCCCATTTACAACAGGCTGTCATTCTCATTTCTGGAGCATAAAAAGCTCACAGCTCTCTAATTTCCTTGGGGTCAAAACAAACTCAAGTCTAGGTCAGAACCGGTTCAGTTTAGGGGCAACACATTCCAGAGTGTCACAGAATCGTGCCTTTAGCTACACACTATCTGCTAGACGTAATCAGATCTCGTCAACGACGCGTCTGAATTCTTTTTCCCGTCTGCCAGCAATGAAACGATGTCATTGTGCAGAGCTGAACCGAACTCGCCTCCCGTGAAGTACAGAAATAAACCATGTACCCTGTGGGGGTGGGAAGACCCTTCCCATGGGTGGCAACACTGCGTTCCATCTTCAGAGTGACATTTGGTATCGGAGCTCGGCACCGTTTATAGAATACAGCCTGCAATGTCCCATTCCAATCAGATTCTATGAGATCACAGGAGGTACTTCAGTTATAAGAAGGATTATCAGAATCAAATAGTAGCAGAATGAACAAAATAGTAATACATGACGACAGGAGAACAATAATGTGTTGCTGGAAAGTCTCAAAGCTGTCATTCAGATGTGCGGAGTAAACAATATTAAAATGAGTCTAGAAACACAATATAACACCATAGCCTTTGAGCGCACCAGCTCTGCATTAGCCTGGCATCACCGCCTCTCATATAAAAATAGATTTTCCTGTGGCTTGAAAGTCTTATGTTTCATTTGAGCCACAGATTTAAGCATCTACTGAATTAATTCATAAAGAGGTATAATTTGCTGTTGACTTTCATTTAAAAAAAATTGAGGAAATACCAAAATCGCTACTGGGTTGTGACGCATTTTGTTCTGTATTGCGAGCTATTAGCTGCTATTCACTGCCAGGGCACCTGGAATATGTCACAGGAATATTCCAAGCTTCTTGCCTGTATCCAGTCTATCAGTCCTGGAGTTTTGTGCTTTCAGTGCTTCCAGCTCTGAATTGCTTTATTCACCTCAGTTATGTACAATCCTCAGTCAAACTTCACCGGATGTTTGGTATCAAATTAGTAGCTAAATCGGTCATTAACTGAGAAGTTTCCCTGTCATGCCTTAGAAAGCTAAGTTTATATTTTTTCTGTTTAAACCGAACAATGATTTTAAAATTGCAGCGTTTGTATAAACCGGATATATGCCTTGCTTGGGGTTGCAGAGGTTCAGTGGATGACACTGTCGCTTTGTACCTTCAGGTCTGAGGTTGCCTTGTGATGAGCTGCCATCCCACCCAGCATGGACTAGATCTAAGCGCCCCCCCCCCCATAAGCCTTTGAATCATGACTTTTTTGTTTTGTGAAAAATGTTAATTTGTCTTTATATATAAAGACAAAATAATATTATGCACTTAAAGAGCATTATAGAAACAACTGTTTTTTTTTTAATTTATTGTTATAGGGCCTTATTTCTCTGATTCCAGAATGCCTCAATTTTTATTTCCTTCATTACTGTAAAGCAACGAGTCAAACTTTTAGATGATAGGAATGAGAAACAGTTTATTAAACCATGAACATGTGTTTCAAAACATGTGTGGGTGCAGGGTCAGAGCATATCCAGGTCTTAGCTCAGAAACCTATGGATGAGTCATCATCTAATGGATATAACTGACAAAACTTTAGCTATTGTCAGCTAGCCAGCAATCTAGCAAACTTATTTCAATGTAATATCAATTATTAACATACTAGCTTATTAACATATTACTATATGAATACGAGTACAGCTGTGGAATGTCATGTTCTGTGAACCTGAAACAAATGTCTTTGGCATATTTCTTTCACTAAATCCACGATGTTCGGAGTTAACTCGATTTACAATTTCGCATTCAGCTATTGCGCCAAGAGTTTCATATAGCTGAGAAGAACAGTACCGAAGCTGGACTGGCAAAGTAGCCAATAACTAATGTGATCACTGGAGATCTGAAGTCTGGCGTTGCAGATCTGAGGGATTCCATTCCTGGCGAAAAATGTTACAATCTACAAAATGACAGTGGTTGTAAAAGTGACTCTAAAAAATTTCTGGCTTCGCTAAAAACATTCATGGCATTAGCCCTGTACGCCTGTCACTGGTGCTGCCCATGTTCTAAAATGAAGGAAGTGATTAACTTAAGTAATTTTCATTGCACATCCTGTTTTCTTTATGCTTCCCAAACAGATGATAAGTAGCGGCATAATACACTTGATTACTGATGTTGTCTCGTGGAATTTAGTGATATCTGACCAATTACTAAAATTATAATTTTGCTTTCATGACTATATTCATGTTTCCTTGTTTATGCTGCTAATCTTCTACAAATGAAATTGGCATAGAATAATGCTAGTTTGTACAATTCTTTCTGAAAGATAGTAAAAAGCATACATACTAATAAAAGCTTGCATAATTCTGCACACAAAGTGCCGCAGTTCCCAAAAGAAATTGTACATTGTTTTAGGATATTTATGCTATATTTTATTGACACTTCATCCTGATGCTAATTATAGTCATATGTATAATACAGAAGAACACAGCTATCAGATGATAGTTGCAGGTGTTATTTGATTTTGTTTGTGTTTTCTGAAGGTGAAAGTTGGGGAAGTGATTTCCTCATACCCACAGCAGTTTATGGATTATTGGTCTCATATGCCTCATTGTGATAACATTTGTTGTTGCTTTTGATGAGAGAAAAATCTGGCCAAAAAAAATGAGGTACCTGTGATTTTAGTTTTTGAATCGTCAAGAACGGAAAGCTGGGGAAAGTTTATAAATGGTAATGTTCACGTTCACAGGCAAAAACAACAGGGGCTGTATACATAGAGTATATTAATCAGGAAGCAAACTGTTAAGGCAGACTGTAATCTCTATAGCTATTCCAGATGATCTGCATTTTTTTGTGCTGGTTTTTCCATTTATGAGTTCACAGGGTTTATAACATGTACAGCATCAGTGACCAGGTTTGATTTGTCTGGATGAAAGTCTTCCATGCAGCAGAGTTGTCATGCCTGGTGTTTGTACAGGATTTAGCCAGCAGTTTTGCTACAGCAATGCTGTAACTCCGATCCCACGGGACAATGATGCACAACCTGCTGAGGGTGCTGTGGGATGTTCTGAGTGGAAGAGTTTAGTAACGATCATGACCCATGTGAGTTTCCTGTGGTGCTGACATTACTTTGGAGTCCAGACAGGAAAAGGCATAATTATGGACTCAAGTCAATAATCATGGAACTACTACTCTTGGTTTGATTTTTTGCTTTGTCCCAGACCTTAGTAATCTTGAGAGAAGAGCCTGTTTTTTGAGCTCTCTTCATTGTCCACCAAGATGAAGTGGAACATTATGGAACCAGCAACATACCAACCTGTCTAGTTGAGAAGACCCTGGACTGCTGAGATCAGACTTAAAGATTTTGCTTAACTAACCATAGATGGATGTTAGAAGTTGTTTATGCACTACAGAATGCCTAATGTTTCAATTTACTAATTTACTGACTACAAGTACGATTTCTCTTTCAGACCTCTGTGTGATATGACATGATTGTCACGGACCTGCAAAAGAGCAAAGGAGAACCCGCTGGTCTGGCCCGAGAACAGAGAGCTGAGAACAGCGGCTGCTCAAATGTGTTGTTTCAAATCAGGTTCAGTGACTGCAAGCTTCTCGGGCTGAAACCTGATCAGGAGTCCCTCTGGCCTGGGGGGCATACAGGCTGCCTCTGAGTGCCCCCTCCTTATGCTTTCTGAGAGGGTGGAACATAATGCCCCATTTTTCACTGTTGGCTCCACTGAAACAATGTCAGGTACACGGCTGAAACCAAAGTCTGGGAACAGCTATCTATTTGGGGAAATACTCCTTTTTTTTCTTTAAATCCTTGCCATAGGGCTTTAGTGTAGACAACAACTCCTCTGTACCAAATGAGTTCCTTGGATGGCCTGAAGTTGTTGAAAGTTCTTGCCTTGAGGTTGCCCCTGCATTTATCATTAGCCAAATCATTATCGCCTCTCAAACCATTTCAAATTCCAGGAGGATTGGGTTACACGTGCATTATTTGGGGGCTTATAATCATCCCAGACTAAATAATCATACACATAGTCCTATCTCAAAGTTGCATCTTGGGTATTTCCACACTTTATAATCCAAGAACAAACATTAAAAGTTAGTAAATAAGTTTTCTCTTTCTTGAAATAGTATTTGCATTAAAACATTAAAAATAAAGATTAAGTGTTGGGATATGGTTGTGTTTTGATGACAGGCTGCATTGGAACTTCAGCACAAAAATTTGAAAGGAAACCTAATGTTTTTTGTCAAAAATATGAATGCAGTAATGAGTTTCATATTTGCAGCCTTTCACATTGAGAAGAGTCAGACATCGTTGCAGCTAAAATAGTACGGTTGCCTTTGCAGTCCTGAGTACCAGTACTAAGTCGGGGCAATGAAATCAAAGCAATATTTAGTGGAATACAACTCGTTCAATGCCAATCTGGGGTGTATTTCCCAAAAACTGCTGTTAGCACCTAACATGGCTGGATCCATTCAGTTGCATGATTCCAGCTATGTAAGTTGCTAACATACTGAGATCCTGATTATTTTAAAATGTGGTTTAAAATATATGGCACCAGATGATAACCTTAGGAAAAAAAATTGACTTTCATTTGACATAATGACATTTGCTTTACACTTCTGACGGTCATTTACACTTCGGTTGAGCTTCGGTTGTCCATTTGGGACAACGAACAGAAGGCAGTGACATGAGAAGCTGGCAGCAAGGAAGATGTTTGTTTACAGATGTCTGGCTTTTCTGGGTTAGACAGTGATAGGCTTGGCCTGCTACGACACAAACAAAAGCAAGGCAGTTAGGTCTCGGTCAGGGGGAAGAATTAATCATAGGTGAGACTGATGTGCTGGGGCTGAACCAGATAGGAAATTACAGGTCTTGGGACTGGAGGCAGTGGGCATCCGGGTTACTGAGATGAAGCGAAACAGAACACTCCAATTTATACATGCTGGGGAGCAAAAGGGGACAGGTGGAACCAATAAACTGGAACAGTCTTAGTCGTGCCAGTCTCCCTCCCAGTATGGCCAAAAGCCATGTGCCCCTTTTTTATATACATGCAGGATTTTGTATTTTCTTTTTCATGTAGGTAATGCATACCGACACCTTTCCCATATATTCCATACCAAAGATGTTAGGGGAGTGTGTTTGACACATTGGGATGTCAGACGAAAGCTCAGCTCCTTCTGCATTTTTGTAATCTCTGTTATACAGTCTCAGAAAGAAAATGCAGGAAACCTGCATCCTTTTAATGTGTAACAGAGTTTTTAATGTCATTTTTTTCACCCAAATTCCTTATGTAATTAAATTTATTATTATTACTATTATTAATAATAATAATAATAATAATAAAAATAATAATTTTTCCGCTACCCTGAATAGGATAAGTGGTTACAGATGTTAGGTGGAGGGTTGGATGATATTATTATTATCATATTTGTGATAATTATTATTAATGTAATTGTAAGTATTATTATTATTATTATTATTATTATTATTCAAAGTTATTTTTTTATTGCAAACACAGCCTGTCTGGGGCACGTTGCTGACATCCACATGAAGATCATGTGTAGTTAAATATGGGTGTTAAGGTTAAGCTTAGTCATAAACATCAGCAGCGCAGCCATTTTCTCTGCAGCTTTCCGTTGCTGATGTTTGTCTGTAACAACTAAAGTCCAGTTTGTTTGTATGAGCAACAGTCCACATTAATGAAAGAACAGAATGCTCACATTGAATGGACAGAAAGTCACACGAATGGACATTTATCCATTTGTCCGTCCATCCATCCATCCATCCATCTGTCCATCCATCCACCTGTCCAGCCATCCATCCATCCATTCATCCGCTTTCCTCAACTTAATGAATGAATGAAATGAAAAGAATTTTTAAAAATACCCATCCACCTGTTTTTACTTATCCAGTATGGAGTAATGCCAAGCCTGAGGTCTGTTGCAGTAAGTTCAGCGTGAGCCAGGTCTTCTCAGGGTGTGCTCACTTTGGATAAGAAACAACGTGTTTTTGGACTTTGGGAGGAAATAGAACTACCTTGTGAACCTGTGAAACCAAGGAGAACACACATAATCCACACATACGCACATACACACGCACATACACACGCACATACACACGCACATACACATGCACATACGCACATACACGCGCACATACGCACATACACACGCACACACACACGCACATACACACACACTCACACACATACTCACACAGAACTGGGTAGGGAAACCAAACCAATCAAACCACTGGGGGTGTAAGGTTTCAGAACTAAACTGCTGAGCAACCACACTGAGCGAGTAAAATGCACCAGATTTACACCTGAAACATCATGTCATTGCCGACGTCACACATCTTGGCACAGCAGGATGGAGGAGAACCAATGCGGAAAGCTGCCCTCGGCGACCACATGAGAAAGCATCCATCTCAAGGGAAATGGCAGCCAATGGACAACAACAAGAGATACAAAAACACACCCGCCCTGTGATTGCTGTGTTTTGAATGTCAACTCACCCATCAAATTAGTTCCAGGGCCAAAACTGAGCTGAGGCCTTTTCCCCATATCCCATCTGATCATCACGCCTCTGGGGAGAGGAATCAAATAAAACGACGGAGAAGGAAATTGTCTTCAACTTCAACAAACCCCCAGATGGCCACTGTGACAAGGCAAACCCCTCACGCATACCAGACAGAAGCTGAGAAAGCCGTCACGATAACCTTACCCTGTTGGATAAGCTGTGTTTTACTCAACGGCTTTCTAACAAGCATGGAATTTAATTTGGAACAGAGGGCCAGGCACGGGGTCCCATCCATTCATTTCGCAGACTGGCTAGTAACAAAGGAAGTAGCTTTTTTAACGCCATTGATGTTGACACGAGCACAGGCCGGTAATTGCTGCTGTTCAGCAGTGGACTAAACTGGGGACAACACAGGGGCTTCATTGGAAAATCAAGTGCTGTTTTTGCAATTATGTTAGTTTGGCTGAGCACAGTGAATCGTCTCTGTGATTCTCATGAAAAGGTGCCGCTGCCTCTGGTTGGCAAACTGGGGCATTTATTGTACTCCAACCTTTATTATCTATTAGCATTACAAGAGTTCGCATAAATGCTTCTGTTCATGTTCAAATCTTAAAAGAAATGTTTAAATAGGAATCACACACATACACCTCATCTATGACAAAACAGAAATTCATTTGAAGGGCAAATTTACAAAACTTATTTAGTTCACGGCATTTGTTTTTCAGAAAAATGTTGGCCTTAGCAAGTCATTGTTGACTTTATGTTATTGGAGGTCTCATCTCAAAAACAACAAGAAAGGCCTGAGTGAAGTTTGGAAATTTACTCTTTAGCTAATTATGCTTCATCTGTCCAGTCATCCTCAGGGTTGCCAGCTGTGGTCAGCTGTAAGATTTCTTGCATGAGCGTGAGAGTCAGAAACTGAATGTTACACCAGAAGCATGAGAGCTGGCAACCATGCATGCATCTATCTATCTATCTATCTATCTATCTATCTATCTATCTATCTATCTATCTATCTATCTATCTATCTATCGCCTTTCCTCTTATAGGGTCACAGACTTTCTGAAATTTGTGATTCAGTGTCTGTGTGTCTGCCTCTCTGTTGCTGGTAAGTGTGCGTCCTGCTCACTGTTAACTGTACTAAAAAGCTGCATGTCTGAAAGACACAATAAATGAAGCAGAAAAACCCGAAGCATTTCACTGGCAGATTGAGTAGCCTACCTGCTAGCACCATGATGCTAATTCAGTGCGGCAGCCAGGCCTGCGTCTTCAGCCTCTACGAGTAATTGGTGACCTACAGGCTCCATGTCAAATGGTCAGCAGGAGAAGGTCACTCCCAGCCAGCGAAGCAGACAGCCAGATCAATGCATGGCTTTGAAAACGACGACCTCATTATGGGCACAACTTCTGTTGTGAGATATGGCCTCTGTACCTATGTACTTTTTAAGCAATCCACACAATATGTATATTTGGTCTTTAATCATCTCTGCCATGTTTATTTCATGATGACTGATAAGTCTAATTGTTTTTCAAATGCAAATTCAATTCGACTTGTCACATACCAGACACCCCAGACAGCACACATATGTTGAAATGACACTGATTCCATATCAGACAAAAAAGTTTGAAACAACGTTGATCTTCAATGTTTCACTTTATATCAACATTGAATCAAGGTTTTGCCACCATCAATTTTTCAATATTGAAAATATGACCAAAAATCAATTCAGTTTCAACGATGATAATTCAACATAGACCATAATTCAACGCATTTAACTATAATCCAAACAGCAGCAATAACATGGTTCTATCTGGGACACAGTATGATTTGCAGTGAAATGTTATTTTCTAACACTCCGTGACATAAAACAAAACTGGGGGAGCAGGGATAAATTTTTTTAAAAATGTAACAGTTGGGGCCTACTGATGTCATAAAGTACAGATGTGCAGTTATAATAGTATTTAGTACTACTATTTTTTTTTTACTTTACTGCTTTTGCTTTACTTTAATTTTCATAGATATATTTATATTTGCGTTTATACACTATAATGCGGCTACGATGGTGTCCCTCTCTGACATTAGAAATGTGTTTCGCTTTTTTAACTGCTTAAAGTACCTGAGTCATAGGAATGAGGCCGGACTGTATGGCTCCAGCTCTGCCTCCCAGTGACAATCGGGCGTGCTGTATGAACCAATTTATCTCCACTGACAGAAAATAATTTGCAAAGCAAACAAATTAGCTGCGCTACACTGAGCTGGCCCCCACTTCGGGGACGCGGCGGGGTGCGGCGCTGCACTGCAGACACGGCTGCCTTAAACTGCACTACAGTCCCGCCTGGAACGGAAACCACGGGAAATGAGCACGATTGACAGTAGATATGGATGCAAACTGTTTAGGGATTGCTGTGTGAGCCGGGACGCAGCTGAAAGCACAGTCACAGTAAAGTGGAAATCTATTGTCGGCTCGTGATTGTAAGGTAAACTTCCACGAGACGACTTTTAAATATTCATCCCTCGTTTACATTCAGGATTTATATGAGTCATGTGAATGAATTTCATGAAATGTTTTTGCGGGAAATTATTATTTAGGCCTATGCAACGCTGTTTCCCTTACATTTCGTTTGCAGAGAGAATCAGCTATTAATACAGCTTTTCACACGCTCTGGTTAACCCTGCTATATACTTCGCCGTTTACTTATGCAGCGGATGTCAATTTAAATTAAATGGACATCGGAACATGGTCCGCGCGTTGCAGCCTCGAGGCGTGTCACGTTATCTGCAGTGTCGTGACGTTTACCGGAATGCCTACAGTTCAGGGTTAAGCAGATAATGTGCTTGCAGTTGTTTACGGTACCATTTAGTAGAAAAATCACTCATCTATGCACTGATGTGGTAAACATAGTCATAAGTCACCTATGGAAGAAGTAGCCTATAAAACGTCAATGATTTTACTACTTAAAACGAGACTGGTCCTTAGACATTTTGTTAATCACGGAAAGTATTGAAATCAGTCGCTAATAACAATTCAGCTTCACCTTGTTTGAATTTTCCACTTAAAAATATCAAAAAATATAAAAAAAATCATCTCACACTGTTAAAATCGGGCAGCTTCATAATTGTTTTTAAATTATTAGTGTTATTAAATTATTCAAATCCCTCTGCAGAAAGGTTCTGCATGTTAACTTGTGCGTCAACTGGTAAAATCCTGGGTTTCAATACCATCTCTACAGTTTCAACATCATTGTAGGACTGATACATAATTTGTTGATGTTATACAGTAATTAAAATTAAATGTATTTTACATTAATTTCCCTTCGTTTCCTGCAGTTTTTTTATGCCGAGGGTAGAAGTTAAAAGGCTGGACTGTGTGCTTATAAAGTGTGCAGTCACTCTCCACAGTTTGTTCAGCCTGTATGGGACTTGTCCTTGCATTCTTTTGCATTTTCCCCTGTGTTTGGGGCCTCCCAGTCCAAACGTTTGCAGTTACACATGTGTACACAACACAAGCCAGGCACACAGCAGCTTCAAGTTCTTTCTAATCTGAGTGGTTTTAGATGAATCTACTTTTCACATTTTCTGTGTTAAGCGCTGAGCGTTTAACTACGACATAAGACTGTCGTTGAGTTTCCTGCATGGTGAAAAGCCAGACCTGACTGTGATTGTGACTGATAACTTTTGAGCCCCCTGTCTGTCATTGGTTTCTCAGCAACCCAAGAGAATTGTAGCAAGACTGAACCAAGTTAGTGTGCAAGGATTTATTACAAATAGACTCTCATTTCTCACACATGTACTTCCTGCATTTAGTGCCGTAGCACATTGTTTTGTTCTATGTTGTATTTTAAGAAAAAGTTACAATTTTGTTAAAAAGAGGGAGGGAGGAGATGAATTAATTACTGTTATCATTAATATTTTTGTGATGTCCTGTAAAATTAACAAGAGTGCTCTGGCTTGTGCTCCCCTGTGACCCTGTAATGGAGGAGCATTTGCAAGATGGATGATTTCATTTAGAGTACATTTGTTAAAACTTCTAAAGCGAGAAAATATTAAAGCTTTTTGCTTCTTTGGTTCTAAATTTAGAGAACACGTTTTATAGTACAGCGGGGGAAGACCTCGATCCTAATACGGAGGCCGTTCTTTGTTGGTACTGTTGACATCTTGCAGGGAAATGGCCATTGAGGAATTTAAGTAATGGAGAGCAAAGCCGCGTACCACAATCCATCCAGAGTACATCAGGGTTTCATGAGCAGAGTACCTTAAGCCCAGTGACCAATCAGAGCTCACGCTTACGGGGCTTAGCCAACCATCCCTCTACTGGACCGTTTCTATAAAGCCAGCCAACCGCCCCCCGGGCAGCATGAGAAAATGCATTCCCGAGCAACGTACTCATCAACAAGCAGTTTAACGCCGATCTGTACAGCCTCTGCAGGTCAGGAGTGCTGTTCCGTCACTATGTTAAATATGTCAGGTCACTTTTTTGTAGTTATGTCGAAGCGCACAAGTCAATCAGTGGAGGGCATATTTCTGCGAAGTAGGAGACAAAAATATGGCCACGATCGTATAGCCCTGCCTTGCCTGTCTTTGCCGATTATAGAGCTGCGGACGCGAAGTCCGTCTAACAAGCCTTCACACGCTAAATGACACACTTATGGTTCATAAAGCACAGCGAATGGATCCAGAGGAACGCGACATATCACGCCCTCCAGGTATGCAGATGCTGGGCAGGCAAAATAAATAAAACAAACGGGAATTTTTCGGCTGATTTTTTTTTTAAATGCAAGCACTATAGAGTGTTATAATATCTGAAGTGTTTTTTATTATGCCTTCATTTTGCTTTTATTCACACTTCATATAACACGCAGTGTATTTAAATACTGCAAGCAGAGTTAAACTTAAAATATAAAAATTAAATCAAATGAAGCAAGAGGTTTTTCATTATACTGTAACTGCATGGTAACAGTGGAACCTGCTTCTTTGGATGTTGTAATATGTGTAGAACAGGGGACTTTTTTGCTATCTCTTGCAAAGATCAGGGGCTAAGTCAAGTTTACCTGGGGCTTGACTTTTTATTGATGAAAGGAATATTGGTGTCGGGGCTAAAATACTCGGGGCTAGGCTTAAAATGCCCGGTGCTATAGCTCTGAGTGATCGGACCTAACGACGCTCATAAGTCTAGAACACATCTTCAAATGGGTCTTTTCTGGTCATAAAACTGCATTTGAAATGCCGAATGCCCTGGTTAAACAAAGGGTATGGTAATGGACCTGGATGTTGATATATTTTTTTACACTCATCTTTATTACCAAGTAGGTAAGTTTGGTTCATTCGCCTCTTTCCAAATGCTGAAGACGATCTCGTACCACTAATAAGGAAACGCTGTCAACATTGCTTGCAGTTGGATTAATCCATCACTGCCTCCTCTCCATGTGGCTCTCTGGAGACCCCTAAACATCTCCATCTCTTCCTCTTCTCCCTCTTGCTATCACAAAAAAACGAGACATCACCCTACGATCCGTCAACAAGGTCTTCGCGGCGACCCAGATTGTAGGCACATGTATTTGAATAGAGATCTGTATACGGAGAAATGTCTGTTCCTTTATGGGTGACAGTTTACTGACAGTGTAGCCAACATCGCAGACCTCCCTACCCAGACAAAGGAGAGAAAAAAGCCTGCGTTTTGTTCCGAAAGCGTTACATGAAAATTCTGGCCAATAAACATTAACAATTAAAATCTTTATTATTACTTAAGCAAACTATTTTCTAAATAGTTGGGATTTGATGATTAATAAACGGTCCCGGGCAATGAAGAAAAAGTCAGAATCTGGACCTTTTAAAAGTATGAGTTTTATGTTGCTTTCAGGAGGCAAGCAGTTAGGCAGGAATTTTATGTTAATGGAATTATGACTCCACCTTGTGGTCATTTGGAGTATGTTCCAGGACATAATTTTTAATATTTCAGAGAGCCAATGGTATTTTAAAGTGGTGAACCTCAAACACATTATACTAATGTCATTCAGATACTTATTAATTTTCTTAGCCTATTTTGCAAGAAGTTTCTTGATGCAGAATATAGCTGTACTGTGCGGGCCAAAAGTTTCCTGACAGTCCGGTAGATTATTTTAAAATGAAAATTGAAATTTGTATGAAAAAAGATGTTAACTTTCAGTAAATACTAAATATACTGTAGGAATGGTGGTCCTTCCCCCCCAATTCCAAAGCAGTGTTTCCCAAACCTGTCCTTGGGAACCCCAAGACAGTCCACACTTACTTACAGTCTACACTTACCTAATGGGAGCTGGGAAGGAGCAAAAATCGTCTGGGGTCCCCAAGAAGAAGCAAAAGTAATTGAAGAATTGGTTCGGTTTATTCCACCGGTGTTGTGTTTCATCATTACTTCTAGAGTAAAGAACTAGCCAAGATCTTGAGAAGATTCTAGGTCCAACATTTGCAGTTGAAGTTATTTTTTTTGTCTCATCACGAGTAGCAAAGCAGTGACAGTGCCAAGACATGGGCACTCTCAAATGATCTGGTAGGCAAGTATAATGAATGAAAGAATAGATGTGTCAAATACTACTATCAAGAAAAGATTATACCATCAATTGATAGTTAACTACAACATGCAAAATCCTTGCATGTTGCCTTGAGAATAGAAAAAAAGAGATTTGCATACATTAAAAGGTTTTGTCAAAATGTTAACGAGACCACTTGTTAAAATGTCCCTTTATGCAGGAAGCATATAATTTATATATTAACTTTAAAAGAATTTATCTCAGATTTGTTTAATGATTAACAAATGTTTATAATCGAAAAGCATATTGCTATACACGGTAAAGTTATAATATTGCTGGGGAACAGTGACCTCTTGTGTTCATTTTAGGACTTTCACTAGTGTGCAGCAATTAAATCGAATTGATGGTAGGTATTTTTGTGGGTCGTTTAACAAAAGGTTACTCCGATGTTTGGTAGTTGCTCTGTTTATTGATTGAATGGAGATGTTATGTCATCGATATATTGCGTCTTTTTTCACCTTGAATATTAATCAGTAGCAATGTGGCTTGTAGGCCATGGTGGTT
Organism: Cyphomyrus plagiostoma; assembly: GCA_019775915.2. Taxonomy (NCBI): domain Eukaryota; kingdom Metazoa; phylum Chordata; class Actinopteri; order Osteoglossiformes; family Mormyridae; genus Cyphomyrus; species Cyphomyrus plagiostoma. The sequence goes on along the minus strand of JABFEA020000017.1, from coordinate 12,068,307 downwards.
CAGGAAGATTAAAAAAGTGCATTTCCAAAAATATGTGTTGTTCGGCTGTCATTGGTTTTACTATCCCAGTTCTGAGTCACACTTTAGAAAAAATGCAGTTCGACCAAATTATGCATTGATTGTGGCATCGCTGATGACACTGACTCCCGAGATTTCATCATACTAGAGTAACACTTAATATGCTTCTTGACAGTTAGTCTCCATGGGAAGTGGGAAGCAGAGGATTACGGTGGCAGACCCGAGGACAAGCTAGTGCATCTTAGCTGCTCACCAGGCTAATTCCATTATGGCAGAAATTTGATATCGGTGTGACAGGCAGAAAAACTCCTGTTAGCTGAAAACTGAACTGAATTGGTGACATTTTGTGTTAATCGAGTACTCTCACTATTATTGATACAGTTCATGTATAATTATTAGTAAGATTAATTGTAATTTAATAGTAACTTTAACATTGTTAAAACAACTTTTATGGAGTACCAAGTGGTATTATTTTGTGCATCTTCAGCAAAAGAGAAACATCAGGTTCATTCTGCAGATCCACACCTTTGTCAGGATGTTTTAATTACACCATAGTTACTGTCTTCTGATGCATTTTGGGTAGAAGATACAAAAGGCTCAGATTGCTGTGGTTTGCTCTGAAACACAAGGGCAGTCAGCAGTACTCAGCGTGAATCTCTCTCATCAATGGCATCTGTTTGCCAGGCAATGGCAACACAGTAACCTTAAGAAGGCATTAACCACTGAATAAAAACACTCTGACACGGACTGTCCCTCTCCAATGGGGGAAGACAAAAGATGTCTTCTGGGCTGCATATGATACACTGGGATTGCAAGGGAGGATGTGATTGGTACATGGGTCAGCAATGCAATGGCATCTGTTCTACTTTGTATACATTCTAGCCATGTGATTGGTGGTGGAGCTTATTGGTTCTGGCTTGGGCCAGTATGACTCACCCCATTCACCTTTGGAGTCAGTGTGACTGGACTGCAGATAGTGGTCGTTTACAGATACCAAGAAGAACGCTAAGATCATACTTGGGGTCTCGGCAAGAATGGTCTTGCTAACTTGCCTTTGAAGAATGAATTTGGGGCACAATGAATCTCGGGACTGGTCTCGTTCGGCAAGGATGCGACCAATGTATGCATTATATTTTGGGCGGGGCAGGAATGACATAAGGGGATTTTTACCGTCCTCTGTACTTCCGATCTTAGTATTGGAACTGGTCTACGGCAATGGAAGATGCTGCAAAACGGGTACATGAGAACACAAGGACGGTCAAGTAGGCATATTGGGAAACACTTAGTGACACCAGGATGTGGTGGATGCAAAGCTTATGTTATATGGTCCCTCAGGAGGCTTAGTTGTTCCTCAGCAGCCAGTTCGGGGTGGCGCCGCCGTTCTGGCTGAAGTAGGACCACCACCACGGCTTCTCGGGGCCCTCCTCTCCACCCTGGTGGTGCTCCGACAGGGTGTAGCGCTCGAACTGGCTGTACGGGTCGAAGCGGTCGTAGGTGTCCGTTAGTGGGATGTGGAGGTCCTCCATGCCCGGCTCCAGGAGCACGGGCTTCAGCTGGAAGTCGACGCGGCCGGCCTGCTGCATGCGTGTGGGCAGGAACACCTTCTTGGTGACCCTGGTGTAGCCGGGGGCCTGGGCCGATACGATATGCACGCCGGGGGCTAGGAGACGCCAGTAGTCACCTTCCTCAGCTGGGTGCAAGCAAAACAACACAAGGTCCTGCTCACTTCAGGAGTAAGAAGGCAGCAATAACCTGACATTCAGAAGCGATTCTGCATGAGTTTGAAGTTTATTGGCTCAGTTTAACTTAAGTAAATTACGTCCTTCTCTCTGGCCGTACACATACTATTCACATTTATTTGATATGACACACACACACACACACATGCACACACACACACACTCTTCACACACAACTACTTCTGTTCAGCTGGAGACAAGAATAAATTCTTGTTAGTTTTTATTGTGTTATCCGTAATTTGCATCTATTTTAATGTTAAATTGTGTTTTTTTGTCCTGAGCTAACACTTACTACCCAGATGAATAACTTTAAAGATTTCCTGTGACTGTCGTAGACTTTTGCACAGTACTGTATATGTGATATGATATGTATATTTGATGTAATGTATTATTTATCATGTATTTTAATGCACACTGTGTTCTATGTAAATCTGTAAGTTCATTAATGAGAGCACTAACAAAGTAAATTATGCTGACAATAATTATCTATCATAGACTGAATGAAATCTGGGGCTGTGTCTTTCAACTTTCTGCTGTGTCTGGGAAAGAGCCTGTTAGCCACAAGCAGGCCTCAAAGAGGACAGGTTGGCCGCAGGTTGAGTCTGAGGGAACACAGAGCTTGTCATGTTCAGTGGAGAGCATGGCGGTCTGTTCAGCACAGTCACTGTGGGCTCCTACCTGTGGTGACGTCGCGTCTGATTCCTCTCACCGACACTCTGGCTCCTTTGATCCCCTTTCCCTTGTGGTCTTTAACTATCCCTTTTATCCCACGGTGCACCTGTGAAATGCACACAGTCACACACAGTGGGATCCCTTAGTTGCCTTCAGACCCAAATGCAGTCACGGAAAAGGACTATATAATTCTTAAAGGTGAGTCAAATTCTCTAGAAGCAGTACGCTTCAGATGGATCACGCCTACCGCATTCATGAAGCACAACAGGACTCCGTATTCACCGAGATGTGACTGAAGTAACGGACCATTCTACTCCATGGAGCCCAGGAAAGTGAACTCACCGACTCCATGAAGCTCAGAAGAGCTTCCTTATTCCGCTTCCACTCAGTGTAGAGCTCCTCCTCGGCTGGGAACTTATCACAGCCCAACTCCACAGTGATCTCCAAGCAGTTTGTGTGAAGGTAGTTAAAGTCAGACATTCCTGAGGAACAGTGACATTTAACAGTTAAAGAAAACACAGAGACGACAAGTTTAAAGCCTAGGGGTCTTTGTGGCCCCACCCTCATGGCCTGAAGCTGCTCACCTCCCGGAAAGCTGTACCACTGGGCACCATTAACGATGCCCCCGTTGTTGGCGAAGGTACCCCCACACCTGTCAGTGTTTTTATCGGCCATGTCAGCATGGGCATCAGCGTAAGTTCTCGCCAACTGCTTGAAGACCTGCAGGGAAACAACCGTGCAAACCAATAAATTAAGTTCTGGAGCATGACATTTTTGCCGAAGTTCTTCGAGAAAATGTCCATTTGTGATTGTCCCATTTTGTGACACATCCCTCACTTAGGTCACCTGCTCATCTGGGGTTGGTGAAAACATCTTTTCCCCCAAAGGGTGTTTAGAGAGGTCGAATGGATAGGAGGCGACCAGGTCCCCACTGTGGAAACTGGCTGAGATCACAAAGGGGACGGTCCTGATCCACTTCATCACTGCATATGTCTCAGGAGCCACCTGGGATGCACAGCATAAACACAGAAGGTAATGGGATATTAACGTTCTGAGAACACTGCACAGTGAATGTCAACCAGTGTTGTTCACAACCAGCTACCGGGAAGTATATCCTGCTTGCTCAAGATGTGCAGGGTCACAATACATAAACAGAGATCCCAGTCCATACCTTACCAAACCAGTAGGAATCTGGAATGGGAATGTGATCACTGCGATATCGCCGGTTTCTCCGGCGACTATAGATGATGGATGTCAGGTCAGGGAAGTTCCGGTTTAGGTCGATGTTCTGTGCGTTGGTTCGGCCACTGGTCCATCCATCGTACCTCGGGCCCTTTGGGTCACATAGGGGGAGAGGGGGGAAGGTTTACTGTGGTGGGTGGCGGGGAACAGCTGTAATATAGATGAAGGTATGTCGAGCAGAGAAGGAAATCCACTGATACCAATAAAGAGATGTTCCAGAATGATGTCCAACTTGTTGGTCCAGTTGTTTAGTTAATACTGATCATCTTCTATGTCTAGATCTTGCTTTATTGTGCATTTTGGAGCAAGCAGACCAACATGGCTCAGGCATCTTGCTCCAACACGGTCACGGAAATGGACCCTACATATTCCCCTACACTGTGTTCCCTCGAGCTGCCAGCATGTGTTTATGCATTGCAGATTCCTGAAGGATTTCCCACCCCACCCCCCCCCCAATTGCCAATTTTGGTTAGTCTGGCATTTTCCAAGCACATGCAATAACTTGCTGTAGGTCACTCTGATTTTCAGTTTTAGAACACTCAATTTCTTGTTCTCAAATGCATTCCAAATAACATTTTAGAATCCAAAGTGATTTGTTTTGTTTTGTTGGCTTTACATAATCTCACTATATGAGGTAGGATCTATCACATACCATGCACAACTGCGGATGTAGTGTTACTGTTATTTACGCTCCAACTGTCACACTTTGTGCAAACTTGCTCTTAAAGAGACACAGTTCCTCAAGGAAATGTGTCCAGCCATGTGCTTTGTACGATTTAAATGAATTCTTCAGCTCCTTGGGGATTTTGCAAGTCGTGCTGTTTGTCCGAGCATTTGAATAAATATGGAATAATTTCAAACTGTGCTTTTCTAACAGCAACATCTGCTCTGGGTCTGAGGGTTTAATAATGGTGTTTAAATCATTGCTTTCAGGCTACATATAAGCTGTGTTTAGTTTTTGGTTTTATGTTAATTTGTAAGTGCACTGTCCTTTCACACACAAGACACCTGTTATCTATTTTCCATCATTGAGCAACAGCTGCTTCAGTGCTGTGAGGAAGCTGAGGACTCACAGGATTGGTGGTGGTTACTCATGTGACGCGGCCAACAGCCTTCCCGCTGCCAGATGTCCTAGCGGAACGGCACTCTTCATCTTAAGCGGCATGAATGTTCAATATCAAAGGTGGATAGTTCAGGTCCATTAAGTAAAAATCCAGTCCAAGATTTTGTTTCAACCAACCAGAATACTCTGTGACTGTGACTCTTTATACTCAACTAGTTGAATAAAACAAAATCTTGTTCTGGACTTTTACTTTCTGGACCTGAACTATCCAGTCTATACATACTTATCCTTTAACTTAATTTTTCGGCCCTACAGGTAGGCTTTAAGTTAATATTGATTTATTTTTTTTGGTTAAACAGTTAATGTTTCAGTTATTTAACCAAAGCTCGACTTAGGTATTAGATCTACATATAGCTTAACCGGCTCATCACTGGATGGCGCTGTATGCTTGAAGAAAGCGAAGACACAATCAGGAAATGGGTGACCAGGCACTGTTAGGGAGCAGCCAGGGCAGATTTATGAAAAAAGGATATTTACTTCCTGATTTTCTGGATCATTGCTGTCCTCTACTTCTGCGCCGGCCAGCTCGTAGCCATCGGGGTTCATGGAGGGCAGGATGTGGATGCGGGTGGTGTTTATCAGCGTCTGGATCCGCTCGTTGCCCAGCAGGTACTCAGAACAGAGGTACTGAGCAAGGTAGATGAGCAGCTCTCTGCCCAGCACCTCGTTCCCATGCAGGTTGCCGATGTACTTCACCTCAGGTTCCACTAGGGGGCAGAAATGATGCGGCTGTCAAGGTGAGCGATCAGAAAGTCAGGGACTACAGTTGCCTGAGAAGAGATGAGACTGAGACGTGTCTTACAATGGCAAGGAGACAACTTGCCTAGAAATGAGCGGAAAGAAGAATGTGCTCAGAAACCGTGTATCTATCAGCAGTCACTTACCATAAAATGGCTTGTACTAAAAAGCTGTGGGAATTAAGCATTACTCACATAGGTCGTGGCCGCCTGGGTTTTCTGAAAATTCAATGACCAGAAGGTCCTTTCCCTCGAGGCTTCTTCCGATGCTGTAGGTCCTGGAGATGTGGGAGCACCGTGAGGCTGTTTTCTTCAGCATGTTCACCATCTGGGAGTTGGAGTGGTAGATGAACTGGATGATTGTCGACGGCTCCTCTGGGGTGATATCGGCCAGGGCTACGTCTTGCCTGGCTGGAGGTGACGCCACAACACGTCACGAGACAAAAAAACATCCTTAATTGTCTTGCAGAGCTCCAGTTTGGACTCTTATAGGCGACCCATCAGAATGCCCAAGATCGAAACTTATTAAATTTGTTAATTTATCCAACATTTATCCAAGACTTTTGCAACTTTGCAAAACTTGCTTGATGCATTTTTTGTTTTGTTTTGAGATGAGAACACCAATGACCTAAAGTCAGGCTTCCTCGTCATATGTTACGGTACTAAGAACCAAAACTCACTCAACCTCATGTGATCCATACCAAAATTTAATTTATAAAAACTCACTAAGTCTACAGAAATTGTAGCTACTTACGAAACTGCACTGAGCACATTTTGGAAATGTGCTCTTCAGTTCCTCCCCAAACAGTCATGTTGTGCCTAGCACCTCATCACGGACTGTCCTTTTTTGAGATAAACAGCTCAAGTCACGAGGAGAGAGGTACGAGGGACAGGAATCCACATTTAATGACTGCACCTCCACATGCCAGGGAACTGCTCTCTCATTAATGTGACAGAGATATATGAGAGCATATGAGAAATAAAGCAGAAGCAGCTGAGAACAGACCTCATTAGACCAAAACGTGAGTCACCATGAAACTACTTCAAAGATGGAAATAATTAAAGAGCTGAGGGGCAGCACCAAACATCTGCTGGCTTTTTCCCCGCCGTTGCTTTGGGGCCGACTTTGTAATCCTGTTAAAAGCCATCGAACCCGGGCAGCGAGCTTATTGGTCATTAATGAGCACAGTTCCGCAAATGACAGAAATGACATTGAGGCTCAAACAAACTTCTTGTTCCTGAGAGCGGCATTGCAGTTGGCCCATGTGCTGCAGCACAGCTGTGATAATAAATATCAGGGCCCAGGGGACAAGCAGACCCCGGTCCACACAAATAACGCCTATTTAGAATGAAAATGTCCGCGGATGAGGCACATCTGTGGGTGATCGGTCTACTTCTAAAAATCGAGAAATATATTCTCCACATGGATGGCGTATGCAATTTAACTCCTGTTACACTGAACATCAACGCGATGTGCCAATTGTAATATTTCTACTTTTCACATAATACCCAAAAATATGTACATATTACAAGCATTTATATGACCCATGTGGTATGTTCATTGGATCATAGTATATCCAATGGTGTTTGTTTGTTAGAAGTCTATCAATGATAGTCAGTCAACATGTAGCTCCAGAGAGAGAACCCTCAAGCATCATCTAACCCTTGGATGATTCCCATGTGGCTCTTTCACCCATCGGGCCCCGTACCTCTCAGACCTTCCAGGGGGTCGTAGCACCCTTCCTCATCACTGACGAAAAAGCGGTCGCAGTCCAGGAAATAGGGCCAGGCCATCTGGATGCCTTCGAAGGCGTGGATGCAAGACTTGCGCACTTGCTCGCAGGTGGAGCGGCAGGGCTTGACAGCTCGGTCGCGGTCACAGCGTGGTACCACCACCGAACACGACAGCAAGCGCAGGTCTGGGTTACACTCCCCACCCAGCAGTGAGTTAAACACGCTCAGCAGCAGGTACTCTACACTCGTCTCCACCTCCTGCCGTGAGCGCTGGTCCAGCAGGTTGGGGAAGATGGACTGGGAGTAGGGCATGTCGTCGCAGTATCCCAGCACCATTTCTGCACACCTGGCTTTTTGGGCAAGTGGGCAGACAGAGAGACAGAGAGAGTTTCAGGTAGTGGGGAAATGTACCCAAGACAAGCTGCAGATACAACAGCATCCAAGCAAAGCCAGCTTCAGATAGAGAGGGTAACCAGAATCAGGTTCAGAGAGAGGGGAAGGCATCAGATCCAGGTTCAGATAGAGAGGGCAACCGCAGCCAGCTTCAGATAGAAGGGCATGCAACTGCAGCCAGCTTCAGATAGAGGGGCATGCAAGTATAGCCAGCTTCAGATGGAGAGGGCAACCACAGCGAGCTTCAGATAGAGGGGCATGCAACTGCAGCCAGCTTCAGATAGAGGGGCATGCAACTGCAGCCAGCTTCAGATAGAGGGGCATGCAAGTATAGCCAGCTTCAGATGGAGAGGGCAACCACAGCGAGCTTCAGATAGAGGGGCATGCAACTGCAGCCAGCTTCAGATAGGGGGGCATCCAACTGCAGCCAGCTTCAGATAGAGAGGGCAATCACAGCCAGCTTCAGATAGACTGTCAGAAAAAAGCGTACAACACGGGTACAGTTTTGTTCCCCAAGGTACAAACAATATGAATGTACCCCCAATGGTACGAAAATGTTCCTCAGAGTCCATTCCTGTACCTTAAATGAGACTAAAATGTACATTTACCTACAGCTTGGGGACAATTTGCAGAGCCTTGAGGGTACAGCCCCAGTGACAAGTAACTGACCCCTCAAAGGTACAAATTGGTACTTTTTCATGAGAGTATATAGAGACATGCAACCAGAACCATCTCCAGGCAGAGAGGGCAACCAGAGTCAGTTTCCAGTAGAGGAGCATGCAAAACAGAGTCAATTTCAGGTAGTGGGACATTCTACCAGAGCCAGGTTCATGCCCAGGGGAACACACCCAGAGCCAGCTGCAGATATAGCAACATCCAACCAGAGTCAGCTTCAGACTCAAGATGTGCTACCTGACATTTTAACTACGGGCATCAGGCCATTCTGTTATTGTTTGTGTGATAAATTGTACTCAATCATACATAAATTATACTGCTGTGGATTGCTGCAGGTCTGTAATCCAGCCCTACATAAGCAGAACAAAACAATAAATTGTGCTTGGCAAAACGTAACATTTCAAATTCATAGAAATTCTTTGGAAAATTGATATTTAAGCCAACCCATTGCAATTATCCAAAGCATAAATTAAAGACAGAAAATATATGCCACATTGGCCCCCCCCCCCAACAATCCTGTCAGAATCTAGTGGTTCGAGGCCAGTGCTACATGTCCAAGACATAACTGGGACACTCTCTCTTGGGGTTGGAAGGAGGGGAGGATATTTACAACTCAAAGACACCCCGTCCTCTTCAGAATTTCCCCCCTTAACAGTGACATCTGCTGAGACAGATCCTGACACCTTTAACATGGGGTCTGGTTGAGCTTAGAGGAGGATGGCTCAACCGTTGCTTCAGTCGGACTTTTAACTGAAAGGCTTAGTGGACGATTTTCACCCAACCCACCATCCAGCGAAGCCTTTCTGGTTGTTAGAGATGAGCTGATGCCTGTATGGAAATTAGCATTTCATACTCACAGAGGTAAGGGTAAAAATTTGTACCTTTGCTTGTTCAGGTATATTTCTGTACCATTGATGGTACATTAGATCTGTTTGTACCTTTGAGATATTCCTCAGAGTCTCTTTCTGTACGTTTTTACAAGGGCACAGCCCAGTGACGAGCAAAGGTACAAGTTTTTACCCTTTTTTTTCTGAGAGTGCAGCAGCAGACATTTGCATGCCTGATGAGTAATAGGTAGAAAGTTAAATTAAGTAGTATGTTTAAACTTGTGATTCAGAATATAATTAGATACAAAGCGTATGGAATGTGACAGTCACCGTTCAAACAATTGAAAATACTATACGGTTCAGCTTGGGGAAAGACAGTAGAAAGAGCACCTACGTTTTTCTTCGGCTGATTCCCTGCATCTCCCTGCAAGACACATCATACACGTTATTACATTATTACCGTAACTTAACTAAACACTACAGTCAACACTAGATGGCAGCAGTGCGATTGCGTTGCTGCTGCTACATGTACAAACACGTGAGAGGTAAGTCCTTTTCTGAATAATCAAAGCAATAGACTCTGCTACAGGGAAAAAGAAACAAAGAAAAAAAACATTAGAAACTCTTAAACATTTCTAACGCTCGTTTAGACCTTATGTTAAAATGGTACAATTCATTAAACACTATGTTCTTCTTTGGTAGCTCATTTTCCACTGCCGACCACTTTCGTTATACATATCTTCCCCTCGTGTTTCTTTAGATTAGTAAATACACTACCTCCCCCTTCCTTTCCCACTCCCCAATTTAAAATATTGCGGTCTACTGTGACGGGCTTTGCATCAGCGCATGAAAATTGTTTCAATATGCAACTAATCGCGTCCTTTCTTCCACAAGAAACAATCCTTGCCCCCCAAAGGCTTAATTATTTTCGTTAATGTTATATTCGTGTCAAACTCTGTTGTTATTACAAAATTCAGCAGAACTGCATTTCCTCCCTGCATATAAATGCAACGTCAACCTAATATAGCCCGCAGTTAACTAATCAAAAAGTTGTTAAACTTATAAGTGTTTATTTATGCTACGATGAAAATATGAATACAACTGAATGTAACATTGTAAATGTTCAGTATATCATAAGAACAGTAACGAGAATAACATGCGAACATGCGTCAATGCAATTATGTCGTACGTCAGTCATGGAAGATTAAATCACGACAATATGTCCTTTAGCTTTGTCTTACCAAAACACTGTAAACATTTGTTGCAATCAGTTCTGGTATTTCACTCATGAAGTACAACTGCATCCAGAAGACTGTAGTATCCGGCTTAGAATAAATCATACATTACCTAAAATTTCGTCTCCCGGTTCGCACCGCGGAGGAGCGGACCAGACGGATATAGCGAATATATTAAACGTGAAGATAATAGAGTTCATTTTGATCCATTTGTATTCCATTTGGATTGTGATGTGGCACGTCTGCGCTCCCCCTCGCTTTAATTACAAAGGGGACGCTCCGCTCGCTCTGTTCCCTCAGAAAAGTTAGTTTATTACGCGTATTACGGTCGCCGATCAAATTACAAAAGAAATTGCTGTACAGAAGAAAAGCGGGACGACAGCGTATTGGCTTACAGCCTAAATATGTCTGCATCTTAAAGCGGTATATTAATTAAGTATTATTCTAATAGTAGGCTACTTTCAAAGCTGTTGATAAGAAAATTAGAATATATTCTTTTTATTTGATGCACGTTAGCACATTTTGCTTGCTTTCCATGCTTTATAGGATGCTTTATAAGTAGCATATTATGCGGTTCCTAAACACTTCTATAAGTTTTGTTTTCACGCAAAATATGTAGTTGCGGAGATTTAGTCCATTTCAAAGTCCCCCCTTTGTTTCCGTGGGATATACAAACAGTTAATCCAGGCAAGTTACAAGCATTCTTGTTTTTCGGCGTTTGTCACATTTCTGGTCATGATGCACCTCACTTTAGAATAAATGACCTTTGTTTTTCAAACTAGTAGCCTATAATTAGCGTATTCCTTTCCCGTTTATGTAAAGTGTTCACTTGACATATACGGGAAATGAATATGCTAATTACACTAAAATGTTAAACATCTAGGAAATTGCATAGACACTGAGTGATGTGTGCACTGTTTAGCGTCTTCTGAAGTGCAGGGTCCGTTTAAAAGGCATGGTATGTTCTCCGTAGTAAGCCATGCCACTCTCTCGTAACAAGCTAATAACCTTCCCAACAATGAGAAAACGTGGCTCGTGTGTTGTACTGTCTAACAATTAATAACCAGTGACTTCTCAGGTGTCCTCTGCTAGGCGTGCTGCCTTAGAGACAATGAAGTAAACAAAAATATGTACAAACAATAATTCCAGAACAAACAATAACAATAAAATAGCGGCTAAAGAATTAAACAGGGTTCACCAAACATCTCTGCCAACTTTATTGCACTAATTTCACAAGTGGTTCCACTCACACAAGAGAAAACAGCAGGTACCTTGCAGCAAAATTAACATTCAGTGTTTACTTCTGAACCATCTGGTCCTAAGTTTTACTGGGTACGTACAGAAATAAAGCAAATGTTTTGGGCATAAAAACACGGACTGTCCGACAGTTATTTATAAACATAATCTGGCACAAGCACAATATAATTTAAAGCACATAAACAGTATAACTTTCTCCACACAGATGTTTATTTCTCCCTAATAAAATAATAATTTCAACAAATACGTGATTTTAATGCAGCAAAATAAATTGCCTGGAAGTTTAGTATAAATATCTTATAAACCATTTCTGCAAAATAAAAGAGAAGTACAAATGTGTTTGAGATCTGGCAGTACATTCAGTATAACTATAAGCATTATAGTTGTAATAAAAAATGGATTTTGCCTTTGGCCTTTTTTTTTTGGAGCTATTAGCTCTGAAATAATGACAAAGTGCTTTAAGAGCCAGTGAGTGACATACCAGCGTGAACGGCAGTGGAGTCTGTAGAGTCCACAACAGGGAGGGGGCAGGCGGGGGGGGTAAGCTAATCGTTGTAGACATGGGGTTTCCTGCAGCACACCCCGGGTGGAACTTAATGCATCTCTACATTCCCGCCCCTGGCACTAGACTCCTGAAGTGTGCCAAAAAGCCTCGTGGCTCTGCCAGCTGTTAGCTATGGTGCCACCTAGTGGTGGGCTTCCGTTCAACTCAAGCCAAACCACCACTGACACAGATTCAGCTGAGGAGGAAAATGGGCATCTCCATGTCAATGCTCAGTGCCAGACTAACAGCACTGTTGGGTTTGAGCGGAGTACCAAGGCTACTAGGTATATATAAGGTCCTCAAGTTTTTGTATCCATCAAGCTGACGGCCAATTACTTGTATGAATCCACTAGCTGATCCAGTTTGGTCCCTGCGTTTGGCACGGTCCATGGGTCCCAGAGCTGTGCTGGCTTTCTCTGACTGTTTACATGGTCCCAGGAGGACTGAGCCCCCTCCCCCCCCGCCCCTCCCCTAGCAGCTGCACTTATGTCTGCTTAAAGCATGGCTCTGGACCACACCAGTGAGCTTAGCTAATCCTCTGAAGACAGGAGTCATTCTCTGTATCCAGGGAGCTGTTGTGTCCGGATGAAGGGTAGAGGTCCCTCTTCAGCACACGGTTGACTATGTGGATCAGGACCTTCCTGTACTGCTGCCGCAGCAAAGAGTACGCGAAGGGGTCCGAGGCAGCCTTGCTGTATGTCAGACACTTACTCACGATGCCCCAGTGCCTGTTTACACCTACAAAGGGTAGCAGCTCTGCCAACCTGAGGGCAAGTGAAGAGAAAATGATCAACAGTGATAGCAATAGTTTGTAGCCATGGGCATATGAAATGAACCATTACCTATATTTCCTGAGTCCTCTAGATGGTGCTCACTATTCATAAAAGGGCTCAAAACATGCCCCAAAGCAAAGCAAGACCACCATCTAGTGGGGTCAGAAAACACAGCAAATGGTTCATGAAGCTTCATTTGTCAGTCAATAATGGATTAGACACAGAATTGAGTACTCAACACGCATTTATCCTGGTGTTACCCTTGGGAGCATCGACATTCATATTTAACACTGCTAGTTTACATATTCCAACTTGACATGTAAAGGCATCCCAAGAATGATCTGTGCTCCACCTATGCCTCGTGAAGACGTCTGATATGAGTGATGGTATAGACCTACAGGGGTTGACTCCCACCGGATGAAAAACTTTACTCATACACAAGAATCATATTGAAACAGTTGTTGTCACTGATACTAATAAATGTTCATTATTAATTTTCATGTTAAAGATAATTTATCACCACCCTTTCAGCTTTCAGTGTGAGTTTTTTTTTCCAATCTCTGTGCCTTTCGTTATTTCAACTATGTAACCGTATTAGCAGGTGTATGTGAGAGATTGAACATTTTAAAGCAAACTTACCTGGTTACAACATAAGGGGCGAAGCAGATGATAAATGACCCAATAAAAATGCTGATCTTCTTTGTTGCGCGCTGTTTTCTCTTCTTCTGCTCCACAAGACAACGTTGTTTGACACTGGAGAGGTTAGGACACACACATACGCCATTATAAAGAACAGGTCGCATGACAAATAAATAACAATACAAACGATTCTTTAGTGCTGCTGGTAATTTAACATCTTAAAATATATTCGCGCAATTATTACGGTCGGGAACTTATATCTCACACAGGGGTTTACCGTACCGACCTTAGTTACAGTCCTTTAATACCTGTTTTATGGTAGATTACTTTAAAACTACCGCCGTGCGCAGGATATTTGATTCGCGCCAAAATAAGCAAACCAGCATAAATACCTTGGGTGAATATCTACCAGCAAGAAGAGCGTCTGCATGGTTATCACGTCAATCCTTTTGCAGTGAAATCGTGCCACTTTTAAGACCTTTAGGTATGTGAAGCACAGGGTTAGGAGGGAGAGCATGAAGCTAGTGGCATGGAACACAACGGTGAAGACTGTAAACTTTATCCGCTCGCTTTCTGCATTGAGGTGCAAGGTGCAGGAGGCATATACCTGGTGATAATCAAACCAAGAAAAAATCACTGGGATTAGGGAAAAGGTGAGCGAGTGAAGCCACGAGTAACAGACCATGACTATTGCGTCCTTGTATCGCATTTTACTGGAGTAACTCAGTGGGAAAACCACGGCTATCCACCTGTCTATGCTTAGCGCTGCCATGCTCAGCATGGTGTTCGCAGTCAAGAAAGTCTCCAGAAAGCTGACTGCCTGACAAATACAGTCTCCGAAGGGCTTTTGGTTTCTGATAATCCCCAGTAACGTCGCTGGCATGTTCAAAATCGTGATCAGTATGTTGCAGAAAGACAAATTCATTGTGAAAATGCCCGGCACTTGCCTTCGTATCTCGGTGCTGTACATAAAACATAGCAGCACCAGTAAGTTCGACAACAAAGAAACAATCGCGACCACAAAGATGAACAACACTAAGAGGATTTCTGCCAAGTCCATTTCTCAAGCCAGGATGTCACCAACGTATTATCTGCAGTTGTCGAAATATCCCCATGATCTCCAGCGTGACCCTCGGTCGCTCATCCTCAACACATCTCATTCCTTGCGGGGAAATTTAACTCCTCCAACTCTCGCCTGCGAAGTCGGAGCTGTCCAGAGTGCTGAATCCAAAGTTGATCGCCTCCGCTGCCCCCCGACCATTTCCCCTTCACACTCGGCGCAGCCTCTTCCACATCCGCTCCCTTTAATTCACCGAAATCGCTTTCATTTTCCGAGGAACTTTTGGTCGTTAGAAATTATGATGATGCACAATATTTTCGTGTCTGCTGCTACTGTGATTCCTTCTATGTGAAAATCCGAGGTAGAGAGCAGATCATGCGCACAAAACACAGCCCGTCTGATACGCGACTTGGGGGGGGGTTGTCCTTCACTTGATGAGAAACTTTAGCCATGCAGAGCCTGAATAAGTGCAATCGTTATTATACGCTCGAAGTCTTATTATTTATGAGTGATATAATATTATTATTATTATTATTATTATTATTATTATTATTATTATTGCCTTCTCTAGCTATCAGTGGTGTAATTAGATGATATAATAAAGAATTTAAAGAATATACCTATCTTGGCATGTCTGCACATCAAGCTGATCTCATTTAAACGAGCAGATCGCTAGGTTTAATCAAGAAAAAATGATAAAAAATATCTTTATGCCACATCACAACACATTCATACTTTGTAAATAACATCGTCTATCGTTTCGTTTTAAAACAATTAAAGTAATACAGTAGTTCAAATAATTTTCAGTTATTATTTCAAATGTTTTTTTTTTTGTTCAAAATCTATCTGTTTTGATCAGGTCTCTGTATTTTTTATGAACCCAATATGCCCTGCAGTCTGTTTTACTCATGTACAGTAACTACAGCCATCTGCTTAAGTGACAACGGTGTCCCTGGCGAAACCATTAAACATAGATGTCTTAAATAAACCACGTAAACAAAGAGAACAAAAACGGAGCAGAAAGAGGAAACGGATACATTTACGGATTCTGAGAACTGAAAAACAAGCAGTAAAATACTTATCGGTAATACTTCAGACCTCGAGTCTTGTTTATTTATTTGGCTTATTTGTTTATTTATTTATTTCCTGCTCTTTTCAGTTATAAACCATCAAGCCCAAATGTTTCACGATGTTCTTGTCGATTCACGTTAGGCCTGCATTAAAATATGATTTACCTAATTGCCTTACTCCGATGGTCCACAGGGACACGCTTGATAATTACAAATGCATTCGATTCTCTCGTTGCCCTGACACTGGGAGTTAGGCAGATAGGTTCATTTCCCGAAATTAATTATTCATTACAGACCCAGAATAACCGGGAATAAAGACGACTACATGTTTTAGCACGGTATTCAATAGGATTTGGAGAACAGCAATATTCTGGTGACTAAAAGCATCAGGCACAGGAAATTAAATTAAATGGAACAACATTTTTAGCCAAGCCAGGCCAGCCCGTTGAATACAGTATAATGACATAAATATTATATGACTAGTAAACAGAAATTTTAGTGAAGGTCTGTATCGAAAAACATTAGGGTTCAAGGAGCAGCAAGTGACAGTGATTAAAAACCTGGACACATATGAAAAGTTATTGCAAATGTTACAGAGAAGTTGCGGTGGTCAATATTTTTATTTGTTTAGTGACAACTCTTAAACACGATCTGATAAATACTACTGAGAATATTTCGTAGGGTAACTGATTAATACTAACAGATAAACACTACTCTGGGTTTCCTTATTCATTGTTTTAAAGAACCATCTTGAATAAATAGCAGGTTAACTCCCTGCTGGACCGCAGGTATGTTCGATTCCCGCGATAAGTCACTTCTGTTCCAAGGATGGGATTCTCTGTTTTGCATGTTTCTTGCATTTTGTCTTTTACATCGTATCCTGCTGGGACCGGTTCTCTAGCTGGATATAAGCGAGTATCTTTGTCAGATAATAGCAGCCAACGAAGCCGGTCCTATGGTGCCATCCATCCGTCGCCTGCCTGCATAAATCAGGCAGTCTATTACATGGACTGTCTAACGTATCTTACATA
Source organism: Cyphomyrus plagiostoma (assembly GCA_019775915.2). NCBI lineage: Eukaryota > Metazoa > Chordata > Actinopteri > Osteoglossiformes > Mormyridae > Cyphomyrus > Cyphomyrus plagiostoma. The sequence continues at coordinate 12,051,538 of JABFEA020000017.1, read as the reverse complement.
TTTTATTAAACAGAAGAGGCTGGGATGGGGGCCGGGCTGCTCTCAGACTGACAAATTTTGTGACAATCCTGTTCTATATTTAGAGCATTAAACAGCCTAACGTGAATCTGAACCTAGCTTGTGCCTTGACGGATGTCAACTAACATTTTTAAGGACCTGCTAAATCGAGGCACTTGAAACACGACCGTTGGTCACGTGAAACACGTGTTGATCAGCATATTCCAGCATTGTGTACTTTTTTGAATACAAGAAAGTGATGAGTAGATTAGCATTTACCAAAGAACACTTAAATACGTTGTAAGGCAGACCTTAGCATGTCCGGCATTGCTGGCCTGTATTTACAGTGATCAGAGTTCAGATCAGCTCAATAAGCAGTTTTCTCTGTTAATTCTGCTTTGTTGTTATCACATCAGTTACTGAGACATTCTGATCAAGATGAGTCATTATGTTAATTCCCTCAGCATTGCCCTGTGAGGTTTGGTAGCCGCCTCATTGTCCTACAAAATCTCCAATAATTCCTTCAACAAGTTTTAGACATCCAGTTTTTTTCGCTGCAAGGTCAGATCAAAGGCTGCTATGGTTACGGCTCCATCCAAAACTCGCCTTACTGGAAAATGCTTCAGCACGTCACTTGAAAGCCTTCCTGGTGAGGCTTGAGGGCACGTCTCTTATTTACATGGAGGGGAACATATCTGATTTATTGTTGTCTGCCGGGTCAGGCCGTGTTTGTACACAGCAGCGCATGGCTGTGTATTTATACACTGGAGACAGGGAAAGCTTGTTTGGCCCAGAATGTGCTCACGCTAGGTAAGATTTCACAGCCCGCGCCATTCCGTAATGAACATGGTAATGAGGCGACTCGGCCCGCACCTAAGTTTAGGCCTCCCCAGGGTCTGGTGACTCACTGTCTCGGCGAAGTTGTCAGCTCTTGGAAGTGGCTGCTCATCACAACACCCAGAGACATCACTGTGTGTTCCGTGTATCCCTGTTTCATTTCATTATCATGATCAGCTGTATTAATATGATATGATAAACATTTTCTATATCCTCCTGAGACCCAAGGAAAAAAAGTCTCTTTCAATTGTAGGTTATTTGTCTTTGGATGATATAAGACATCTTACAATTTAGATTTTTTTCAAATTTATTTTTATTTTTAATTTCACAGCATGTCCTCTTTATTGCACAACAGGAATAAATATGTTTCCCTACATCAGGGAAAAAATAAATGCAAAAATAAAATGTCCACTACAGTGGACATAAATGAATGGGTGGGGTCTCAGGAGGTTACATATTTATACATATAAAACTTTATATACACCCATACATAAAATTGACACCACAGGACAATTTTAAATTTGACATGCTAATTTAACAGCAATATTCAGAAAAGGAGATAGAAGTAATCCAGCAAACTATAGGCTAATTACTTTAACTTGCATAAATGGAAAAGTAATGGAAACTATAACCTAAGTGAAAATGGTAGATTACCTGGATGCAAATAACATTCTGAGGGATAGCCAACATGGATTTAGGAGAGGTAGATTCTCTTTAACGAATCTACTTGAATTCTTTGAGGAAGCTACAAGTGAAATTGATCAGAAAAGGGCCTACGATGTGATCTACTTAAATTTCCAGAAGGCCTTTGATGTTGTCCCCCACAAACGGCTCTTGCTTAAGCTCAAAGCTGCAGGGATTTTAGGAACCGTGGCAGCTTGGATCGAAAACTGTTTAACAGATAGGAAGCAGCGAGTAGTTATTAGAGACACAGTGTCACAGTGGGCCTGCTTTCATAGTGGGGTACCGCAGGGTTCAATTTTAGGACCACTATTGTTCCTAATTTACATTAATTATTGACAGCAATACATACAGTAAACTGGTTAAATTTGTAGATGACACCAAGGTGGGTGGTGTAGCAGATACTGATCTAGCAGCACAGAGGCTACTACGAGATCTTGATTTAATTAGCGACTGGGCTATTACCTGGCAGATGAAATTTAACACAGATAAATGTAAGGTACTCCATGTAGGGAGCAGAAATATAAAGTACAGATATTTTATGGGTTCCACTGAAATAAAGG
>JABFEA020000017.1:12019191-12034573 GCA_019775915.2 Cyphomyrus plagiostoma | reverse complement strand
GCACTATAAGCTAAGGCAGATTTTGCAAACTACCATTTCAAATTAAAAAGGCCCGGATTCCGGATTGCATTTGAGCACTGAGTTCTTGCTGTGTGCTGATTGGTCAGTCTCCTATAATTATGCGTGTATCACTAATGATCATGTGAATCAGCTGGATGAGCCTTTCAGTCACAGAAACAGACCAGTCAAAGCACCAGAAGACGCGAAGAAGCAGAGGAACCTTTCAGCTTCAAATTATTTAGTAAAATCTGAAGTAGCTCAGAGTCTCTGACTGGTCCTGAAATAAAGAGCCACTGAGGGAGACACTGCTTTTTATGGACTAATGTCCCCCCATCCATAAAACGATGCTGTGCTCTCTCTCACTGTCGGCAATGTCATTCCCGTCAGTGTCCCGCATCCTCCTCATCTTCTCCCTGAGGGGCGCCAGTTACCCTGCGCTCTTCATGCTCAGTGACCTAAGGCGTGCGGCCGCACCAGTTGGCACCAGTTGGTAAAAACTATTGCCCGGGCAGCAGAGCCCTGGCGAGGCCGGCGGTGGTCTTGACAGTGGCTCAGGCTATAATCGGCACTGAGTGGATCACGCTAACTGTGCTAGCCTGCTGGTACTAGCCTGTAGACTTTAGCCTCTGGTATTGCATCAGTACTAGATGCAGCTACAGATCCAGAGTGTGTGGTGCACGGCTGTGATGGGCTTGGCTGACTGCTGCTATATGTCACAGGTGGCATTTCAAATGGGAGGGTGCATCAGTGAATTATAACAGAGAACACAGGAGTTCCGCGCAACCGGACAGTATAGAGAAGAGTACAGGCAGGTAGTGTGGGCTGGCCCCCGCTGTGCAGCTGTCAGGACCTGCTGCAGGGCACTTTGATCTAAGGCTGACAGGCACCCGCCCCACGCCACGCAGCTACCTCTTTCAGGCTGTTTCAGCTCCATTTGCAGATGCACCTTCAGACCTCATAAAGACCCACTATTTCACGCTAAGCGGCGCTAACCCAGTGCCACTGAAATCTGACGGGGTTATGATGGAGGTGGAGTCAGCATACAGCAGGATGCTAGATTTGATCTTGAGCAGAAGGAAAAACAATCAACAGTTTTATTTTGTAGGTTCATATTCAAGTAAATTACTAGGTTTACCACTCAGCATGTGAATCACCTAACCTTAAAAAAGGGTTTTTTTTTCCATTAGTATTTTCTGTGTATTAGAGAAAAGAAAACGCTCAAGATAAACCTCTCAGAAGGCGCTGAATAACCAATCGTTGTTGTCATGGTAACGGCGATAGCTTCTTCCACGTTTTTTGAAAGACTGCTCAGGTGCCGATGACATTTAGAGACGCCGCCGTTATTAATGCCCATCTGAAGAGAAATGCCTTTAACTAGGCCTGAATCCAGAGCTGCGGCATCGCTGTTGCCCTGACAGCAGGAAGCCAGTAACCGGCACAGCGAATAAACATCACACCTGGTTGTGCTCAGTTCAATTTCTCACTTGTTGTTTGTACAGCTCTAATCTTTATGTCTCTATTTGGATTTGGAGTGGTTGGTGGAGTGACAAGCAAACACTGGCTGCTTGAAAAACTCAAAGGCCCTCGAAGCCTGCGTGTTTGCAAATGCTTGGTATGAGCAAGAACAAGCTGAAATGTATGCATGGATTTATTTATCTAAATCTGTGTACAGTGAAACTTTGCTTTGGACAGAGGGCATGCGTGACACTGTTTAAGGCTAGGAGGACCCTTTCTTTGGCAGTGAGCAGATGCAGCCTCAACCTGGTCTGCAAGTTCTACAAAAGAGGACAGGGAGTACTGTGAAATGCCAACTACCCTGTAGAATCAGATTTAATGCTCTACTGAAGAAGATGACCCTTATGGACTCCACAGATGACCCCTATGGACTGATGGTACAGAGGAGCAGGCAAGATAAATTACTGTGGAACCTAAACAGTAACCTCTTGTGTGTGAAGGTTTTAGAGTTATTGCCCTCATTCCGCTGAGGAGTGCTGAGTAAGGCACTGGCCCTATTCTGCGCGCTTTCCCTGGGGGGTCACCTTGAGCAGGTGTTGAAGGGTACACCTGGAAAATAGAGAGGGGGAGCTAGAGAAAGAGAGCAATGAGAGAGAGAGCCCTCGTTGACAGGTCGTTCAGAGGACAGGCGGTAATTAAGACCAGCCTGAGTGGCTGTTGAAGAGGAGACACTGAATGTGAGACTGAGATGAGAGTGCTTAGCTTTTTGTGTTCCTTACGAAGCCCTGCCTTTTGTGTGCCACTACCTCTGCCGGAAGCTCATGCCATACAGTGCTCAAAAAAACGCTTATAGGATCCACCAATCACCTGAGGGAATTACCGGGGGTAGTCTTGACCTTTACTTGACCACAATTTTTACAAAAAAGTAGACCACATTACTTAAAACCTTTTATATATAATGATCTAGACATATTTCTTCTGTTAAGTTAGAGTCAGGGGTCAAGGGATGGCTTCTGTACTGTAACACTCTAATGTTCAGATGAGATTATCTACAGCCCTGCCATTCGCTCGTCTAGGCGGCTCGTGGTCTCAGCCACGTTCCCTCCTCAGCACTGCAGCTAGCGGTACGGCTACCAGACAAGCCCTCTGGTGCCTTTATTGATTGAATGCAGTTATAATTGAGGCCCAGAGCACTAATCACTCACAGGAATAACACAGAATGACGCTCGTCTGGGCATGGCTGTTTGTATGGTTGGGCAGGTGTTCTTATAACATGCACCCATGAAATGAACGTCACAGTAATTAAAGGGAGGGCTCGTGAATCTATGACTCTCATTGGTATTTCAGCCTGTCCATCAATCCACTTTCGCATTTTTAAGTACCCGCCGATCTGAGCTGTCCGGGTCCCTGAAAGCAGAACTGCACTCTGCTACCGTAAATGGAGCCGATTAGCAGGTCCCTGATCAGCGGTATAAATTATGTTGTGTGTCACAGCTGAGGGACTGGAGCAGAATTAAGGACCCGGGAACATATGCGCAGCTTATGGAACCAGCCAGCCATGGTGGGTACACACATGACACAACTCAGACATCGGAAGGTTGTTTGAAAGAGCTGGAGATGAGCTGATATAATTATGCTAAAATTAAAGCTGTGGGTTTGCTCACAGTACCAAGTAAAGCCCATATCTTTAATCAAAGGGTCTTTGTGCATGTGATGTCTTAGAGAACTGGTACCCTGGCTTAACTGTATATTGTAATTATCCGGGGTGACATGGAGCTGGTGTGCACCATTGTTCCCAGCAGGCTCACTCTCAGACAGATCAGCAGAGCCATGTTGTGATGTAAATTCACACCTCGAGAAGAGGAGTATCTCAAGGCCAGGTGTAAACATTAATCTGAGCTTCAACAGAGTCTACAGCTTGACACCTGCAAGCCTAGCGCTGTTACTCATTACCCTGTACTCAGATACATAGCGGGTGCTGGGAGGCAATTCACATTTTAACGGCTTCAACAAATTCATCTTCAAAGACGTGCACTGGAAGGAACAAAATCTTACTGCAGAAACCGTCACATGCACACTCATGCACATCTCCAGCAGAACACAGACTCAACAGGAATCCATTTTAATTACCTAAGTATATCCATGCTACAGTTTGAAACATCCACTGTATGTCCTGATTACATGCAAGAAACCGTTTGGACTATATATTACAAGGACTAATTACGTCAAACTTCTAATTATTTCTAATCTGGAAATTGTGCTTGTGGATGCATTCAGGATTCAAGGATTCAAATTGTCATTTGTACATGTGCTTCTCACTCGCCTACCTCCCTTCAGATTTAAACAACATAAAAACAGCAAACAAATAAAAAACAACAGAATAGTGAGGATAAATAATAAACAAACTATATATACAGTAAACATACAGCATACAGTAACATACAACCATTATAACATATAAAGCATACAATGGTTTGATTCTAGTACATGCCAAAAATAAAGAAAAGGGATGTGGTATTTTTGTGCCTTTCAGAGGGGAGGGGGGTTATACAGGATCCATGGAAAGCAAGAAGAGTTTATTTCCGTACAGAATCCCAAGGCAGCCCTTCGCATCAACACAGAACACCCAGGTGAAGCTTTTCACAAACGCGCCTTTGACACTTATGCAGGAATGTGGTCTTATGCCGTTTAGTTAAAATGGAAAGGGGTGACAGAGATATCTAAATATTAACAACATAATAGTGACTGAGGTGTTCCTTGGGGCCCATTTCCCACACACCCCCCCCCCCCCCCATAAGCACATTACTGCTCACCTATCCAGACGCTAGCCCTCAGGAAGACATCAGTCTCACCCCAAAGGACCACGCAAAAGCAAACAAGAAATATTTTCTAACAACCGATTTTTTCTCTAGTTTAGAGCTCAGCTCCCAGCAACTCTTCAAGTCTTACACATCAAGACAATGTCTTACAACCTTATTTTTCTTTCCAAGTTCATCCTTCTTTCAGACAGTGAACTGAAGGTCAGATTCATGAGAAATAGTATAAGACATTACAGACTGCATTTCGCGAAATGAGGACCTCGAATATGAAGAAAAAAAATACGGAAAACCGTGATCATTTAAAAAAATGTGGTCTTCAAATATCCCATAAAGACAATAAAAACAGCCAACGGCTATTACGTGATTACCTGACCTGTTAAATATATCATTTGAGAGTTACATCACTTAGTTTGAGGTCTCATATAACAAGTAATTGCAGTTTTTACAAGTAGAGTCACCAAATGCTATGTCAGACTGTACCATGCTGCTGCAATACAAAAGCAGATGGAGGGCGGTCACAGGAAGAACAGAAAAAAAAACCATAAGGTGCTGGGTGGTTCAGGGTAATTAAACAGTATACGTGTTTTGACTGCTCCTTTTCCGAAGCCCCAAGCAAACTTGTGGGATTACGTTGCTTTAAAGAACCCACGAACCTGCATGGTCTCACCTCACGTTCTCACACCGTTCATTCTTCACTCCATCGGGCCCAGACCGCGTGCAGAATGCGAGAGAGTCCTCATCCGTTGGGGTGTGCGGAGGGTATTCGTGGAGGGGGAGCTTTCTAGGTCCCAGTAGGTGCCTGGCCATGGACTGAACTGGGAAAATGAAGAAAGCGTGAAGAACATATGAAGAAATGTAAGTTGGGGCAGAGAGACGGCTGAAAGGGTAAAGAAAGAGAGAGTGGGAGTGGTGAAAGGAAGGATCAAACAGGAAACAAAGGGAGAAGTGGATGGAGAGAGGTGAAAGAAAAAGTGAACATTGCCCATTACAGCCTTTCTGGTCCACTTCTGCCAGGTTGGTATGGACTGAAGTGTGGAAAATAATGGAATGGGACAAGTGTGGACTAGCACGTAGACTCACTGGCCACTTTATTAGGTACACCATGCTAATACCAGGTTGGACCCCCTCTTGCATTCAGTGCTGTCTTAATTCTTCATGGCATAGATACAACAAGGTGTTTGAAACATTCCTCAGAAACTATGGTCCAGTGAACTCATTGTCATGTTCAAGACACCAGTGTCAGCATATGTGGGTCACATGCTTAAAGCTAAGAAAATAGAATACAATGAATGGATTTTTCTCCTCCAACCAGAATGCCTTTCAAAACAGTGCCCAGTTCCAGTGGTTCCTTTTACTTGGTTGGAATAATTCAAGTTTCATTGCTAAAAACAGTAAGCGTGGTAGTCATTTTACAAGAGTATCTTTTACCATGTGTTATGGGTATAAACAGGGCAAAACAAGGGCCCCTAATATTTTCCATACATGCAGGATTTATATAAACCAGACTTCTTCACATTGAGCCTGATCAAGTGACAGCATTCCCGGTCAGCCCTGCTGAAATTGGCCCCTAAGGGCGGGGTGTCACATGACTGCCATCTGCCCTGGCTCCTCCAGGAGCTTAGCCCATTAGCCACCGGTCCCGAGCATCTCAGAGTGAAAGATGACTACCTCGATGAAAGATGAATGGCTGCCCTGAATCCTGATGCCCGTTCCTGGCTCGGCTCGCCAGGTCTGACTGATTTAAAAGCTCTCTTGGCTCAGCTGAGCCAAAGGGGTGGGCCTTCCTGACATACTTACCGGTGCGCATCGCACACTTGTGTGAAGCCAGATCTCGTCGCCTTGGAAACCCTAAGCATTTTCTCATTAGCCGCGAGGACCAGGGATAGTACCCGGGTTCAGGTGTAAGAAAAAAACCCCAAAAGAAGGTCAGCAAAGGAATGTTTTCCACAGGTTCCTGTGCAGTGTGACACTCTCCTTTGACACAGGTGGTATCTTTGGCTCTCCGTTGACATCTGTCTTGTGCAGAAGCAGCTCAGCCTCTCATCCAGGCCACACTGCCTATCCCAGTGATGCCTTTCCCTGTGTGGGATTCACACAGCTGCTTCATAAAATGGATTACCACCACAATGTCTGTGCACTCTAGATGAACAATCTCTCAGTGTAAATATTTATGTGCATGTGCAGACATTCATTTTAGCCACAATCGCTGAGACTGTTCTAGAACAACTCATGCATACAAACATAATGTGTGTGTGTGTGTGTGTGTGTGTATGTGTGTACAGCTTTGCCCCATTATATTGGTCTAGGACGTTTCGAATAAAAACAATGATGTGCACTCATTGGTCATGCTCTGAGGATGAACTTACAGTCAAACCAGGACAAAAATGCAGTTGTTTGACGTTTTTACTCACAAACTAAACAAATCTCATTTCCAAGTTACAAACAAAATCCCCTTGTTTGTTTTATATTTCACTTTTAGTATGCATAAGAAAGAAAAATTTTATGGTTTTCATTCTGGATCGTGGCTTTTTATTGAATCTGTGGATCTGGGGGTGATTTATCTGTTAGCCTATTTTATAAACCCGTGTAAGCATATTTTGAAAATATGCATTTTTTTTTTTTTTCCCGTTTTCTGTCTACTGGATTTTAGTACTGACATTTAATAAAGTTCAGCAATGTAATAGTGGCCCGGTTGCCCTCATAAATTCCATTCGAAATCAGGGAAAAATTTAATCTCAAAAGATGATATGTCAAGAAAACGGCCTGAATAACAGACCAGTAGATCAACAACAGGTTTGCTGGGAAGGACACTGTGCGTGTTGCAGCTACTAAACCAAATGAGCCACAGAGGACACTGTAAACAATTTACAAAAAAATGTACTTGGAATGTGTTCTGGAATTTCCAGGGTACTTACAAACCCTCAGGACATACTCCAGCAATGATCCAGTGCCTTAAAAGACAGGGTGGCACCAATCCTATAGCATCCTGACAGACAGAAGGCACGATATATTTTTGGAAGTGCTAGGCTGCCGCAAAAGGTTGAACGAGCTTTAGTTATAAAGTTTTAAGTGCTTGTGGTAAACACTTAAATAAGGATGAATATTTTAACTGGTTATGTATTTCATTGGTCCTGGCTTTCATTCTGGCCTGTTAAGGTTTCACAACATTGCACCACAGACCTGTTATGCAAACATTTTTATCCCTGGCTGAAATATAAAAACCAGTATTCCAGTTATCCATCCATTTTATATAACCGCTTATCCTATTTTGGGGTTCTGGGGGGGTCCAGAGCCTGTCCCGGAGGCTACAGGCACAAGGCAAATTCCAGTATTATAAAGAATTACTGGAAGAATTTTCCAGTAGCCCTAAGCAAATTACCATTAGCAACAGCCTTTTCGCACGGGTTTGCTCAGGTGGAGAATGCTACGAAACGGACATGCACAGGCAGCGAGTGCTAAAAAGGCAAGGCCCCTCCGTGCAGTCCCCGATGTGGCTCCGTCACGCTCTTTTCCCTGTAGGATGCATAAACAAGCTGTGCTTTCTCTCTGGGGCTTGCAGACCAATCGCAGCAATGTGGATCGCTGACACAGAGACACACACTGCAGATACGGGGTGGTGAGCCAGGGAGACACACTCTCCATAGTCTACTGCAGCAGATTCAGGGCAGCTGCACCCCTCAGGATAAATTATGGATGGCCGTGCTTCTCTCCCTTAGCAGCATTCTCAGTGCCATCACCACCTCAGGGTTAATTATGGTTGGCCGCGTTTTCCTCTATCTCATGTCAAGGTTCTCAGTGCCGCCACACTATCAGGGTAGACAATGGCTGGCCGCACTCCTCACCACAAGTCAACAACTTGCAGTTTAACCACAGGGCTAAATTAGAGCCTTTTTGGAGTAAAGTTTCCTGACTCAGCCTGGTATAAACTCTGCATGACTCTTAGTCATTACCCTAGCTGCTGACCAACATCCTCTACCATGAGACAGACATAAATTGGGCCCTGTTTTGGTGAAAAATGCCCAGGCATCTTGCCAGGCTGTGTTCTTGTCCACTGGCATCTCGCCCTCTTTCCGACAGACAGCCAGGGTAGTGGCTATGTTTTGGGCGTGCTCAAAGAGATGGTGAGAAAAATACCCCTACTTTATAAACCACTCGTCTAATAGTTGTAACTCAACATGCTGGAAAGAGGTGTCTAATTGAAGAAGAAAGTCCTAAGAACTAAAAGCTTTTATTTGATGTGGAGATAAACGGAAACACATCTTAAATATTACAAGATCATGCTGGGTTACATTGAACTAGATAAACTGTCAGAAAGTGCAGCTCTGATTGGTTCGCTTTCGGATGTCGGAAAATTTGAACATGCAGAGAACCACCATGCAATAAACACTCTTCAGCGTGTGCTCTTCATAAATAAAAAGTTGGTTTACGCAGATTTCACGGGATACGATTGCTGGCAGGCTGCATGGTGAAACATGTCAGCTCACATTTTCTTACTGCTGGAAAGTTGATTCAACAGGACACTTAAGCTTCCAACTCTGAGTCTATGTAAAAGGCTGGAGCCGTAACGCATAAGAGGAATCTGCTGAATTCAGCCTGGTGTGGCTACAAAGTGAGTCATACAGGCTATAAAAACACAGGAAGGTGAACGAATGTCTGAGTAGACCTCACTTCATGCAGCACACACACACACGTGAAGGTGGACATGAGCGTTTATTCATTGTAAGTGGCGTGCTCACGCTACTTAATATTATATTGGACGGTCTTAAAACGTGGGCCGTATCCTTTTTGTAGTCACTGGGAAGCCATCTGTGAGACACAGAGAATCACCAAGAAGAGCTGTTCATTTGGATCAGTTAATCCTTCTTCAACCAAATGTAGTTTTTTTTGCTAGTGCAAAAACTATAGAGAGGACAGTTGAATCAGTTTAGCATATTTGAAAGACAGCTGCTATCCGTAAGGCATCGGTCACACTTTAGCTAAGGGGCTGAAGTAATTTGTAACTAGTAATTAGTCCAAGTACAAGTCATGAACAAATATAGTAACTGCATGAAATACACGATGACTGATTAATGATGAAGGAACAGGGGATTAGTATAATTAACACTTAGTTTCTGGTTAATTAATACATTAAGTAAGAGTGTACTACTACATTTTATGGTGTCCCCCAAAGTGTTACAAAGCTGTCTTTTTAAAATCTTATCTCAAATGCTAAAACTATTTCTTTTGATTTTGCATCAGCATGTTTTGTATTATGCGCGCAAAATGAGTTTTAAAAGATGGAATCTTACATCTGTTGAACAGCAAAAAGTATACAAATGAAACATGGAAAGGTTATAATTGTGGATATTTTGGAAATAAACAGTCAAACTGGTGATTAATCCGGCCATCACTCATTCAAGCTACTCTCTTAAGGCAGTGACACCTCAGCCAAGATTTTTCAGATTGTAATTTTGTGATGGTAACCATACCTGAGTCTGGATTTGTGGGGACAATCATTCCTGAGTGTGGGTTCGGGAATAATCACCTGTGAATATAGATTTGTGAGGATAATCAGTCCCAAGTGTGGGTTCGTGGGGATAATCATACCTGAATGTGAGTTTGTAGTGATATTCACGCCTGAGTGTGTGTTTATGGGGATAATTATGCTGGAGTGTGGGTTTGTGGGGACAATCACTCCTGAGTGTGGGTTCAGGAATAATCAAATGTGAATGTGGATTTGTGAGGTAAATGAGTCCTAAGTGTGGGTTTATGGGGATATTTATGCCTGAATGAAGATTTCTGGGGATAATCACGCCTGAATGTCAGTTTGTGTGGATAATAATGTATGAGTGTGAGTTTGGGGGGATCATAATGTCTGAGTGTGAGTTTGCGGGGATCATAATGTCGGAGTGTGAGTTGGCGGGGATCACAATGTATGAGTGTCAATTTGTGTTAATATTGTCTGAGTGTAAGTTTGTGGGGATCATAATGTCTGAGTGTCAGTTTGTGTGTATAATAATGTCTGAGTGTCAGTTTGCGGGGATCATAATGTCTGAGTGTGAGTTTGCGGGGATCATAATGTATGAGTGTGGTTTCATGATGTTAGCCTTCCACTGACTGTAGACTCAAATCGCACATAACATTAGAACTTCCCATCTATATGAAAATATGGCCAGTGCAGAGGGACAGCAATAAGGATATCTGACTGTTATAAGGCTGATTGAAAAAAGATCAGCGCACCCCGCCCCAGTGTGTGACAAGCACTCTCTGTCTCATTAGCAGCTGTCACTAGAACAGACAGTGTTCACGCTGGATTATTTTACCATAATGCAGTGCCCTAAAAGCACTCGTAAGTGAACTGTGAGTTTCTACAGCCTCCTCAATACTGGAGGCCTTAATGACTCGTCCTTCTGCTCTAAGCTTTTCTTCAGATGCTCTCTGGATGGCTTTTACTTTGACCCACGTTTTGTGCTTAGCGCTTTTTTTTCTGACAGAATTGTTTTTCATTTCCAGGCTGATGAAAGTGCGCTCTTAGCCATACCGTCATCGATGGACGATGGCCGAAGACTCCGCAGAAAGTGCCGGCTTCTTGAAAGCCTTAGCCGCTGTCTGCCCCCGCGGGACAGATTCGTCTCAACCTCTGCTGTAACGGGACATTACTGTCTGCGTAAGTTTTGCTGGAGCCTGGCCTGATTGGATCCTGGCAAGTCAGGCTTCTCGCAGGTTCGCTGAGGTTGATGAGGCACCTGTGACTGAATGAGGATAAATTCTCTCTCTGCTTTTTTCTGACTCAGGGTCATAAAGAGGGGATCCAGTGTCTTGTCTCATGTCAGCTTTGCTTTTACGTGCATCGACGTGAGGAAAACTCATCTCCGCTTTGCCAGTTTAATGTGAAACTCACAAATGAAGCCTGCTGCATCATCCTTTCCTGGAATGGCTAAAGCATTCTCCAGAAATTCCTGAGTGAATGTGACATTAACACACGCACGTGGTCCCAGTGTGGTAGCTCAGAGACAAATTTCTACAAGTTTTTTTTTTCTCGGACTTCAAGAATGATTGTGGACAGTCTTGCCAGCAAAGACCGTGAAGAGTAGGCTGTTAATTTTTTGAAGAGCAGGCTGTCAATTTTTAACGTGTTTTGGATTCAGTCCCTGAACGCAGATCCGTCTTTCAGCCATACGGACACAGGAAGGAGACCAGGACACAAAGGCTACACAGACAATTGCTCCAGTGAAAGGGCAGAGGGATTTTGAAAGCGATAAAGCAATCCAGCCCACCTACACCCCCCACCAAGGTCTGGAGGCTTTTGAAACACCGGACCATGATTGTGACCATTGGGGGCTGCTAGGATAGCGTCCCCCCACCCCCTACAATAGCCCTCACCAAATTATTTATGGAACTAACATTTTGATGAAAGGCAGCACAGTGGCCCCAGTCTCTCCTAACCTTTTTCACGTAGACATGGGGGGGGGGGGGGGGGTCCCTTTAATTGGTAACGACCCCAATTGGTTTTGAGGGGGAGGGTGCATTCATCAGGGTGACCTCCAGGTTAAAGGAATCCATTTATAAAATTTGCAAAACTGAAACAAATGTGAAAAATGCTTTCTTCAGTCATTTGGGCCTTTGGTCAGTTCTAGCAGAGGTCATTTGAGGAAAGTTGCCTTGGTGTGCAGCCGTGGGTTAGAAATCAGCACCTGTTTCCAGAAGGTTGCTAGTTTTTGTCCTGTGGTTGGCAGGGACGTCATACGATCATTGAGCCCCTGAGCAAGGCTCTTTACTCTAAAATAAAAAAATAAAAGAACTGTCCCGGTGTAGCACTAACCCCCTGACCCCCCCCTAACCAGCACGTTTGTGTAGCTTATAGGAGATGCAATGCAATAGGATATGTGGAGATTGAATTTCCTTGTACTTGCTACCTGTACAATGACAATACAAGCATTCCATTGTGGCTATATTTAGTAAGCATGATGAGTGTGTGTGTGTGTGTGTGTGTGTGTGTGTGTGAGGTCGAAATGTTGAGTCTCAGACATCCCAAGGCAGCGTTTCCAAATCCGGTCCTCAGGGACACATAGTCGGTCCACATTTTCGCTACCTTCCAGCTCGTCCACGTTTTTGCTAGGTGGGAGGGAGCAAAAAGGTGGACTGTCTGCGTGTCCCCAAAGACCAGACTGGGAAACACTGCCCTATGATGATCGCCGCAGACCCAGCAGAGGTCCACAATCCTAGAAATTCACAATTGTGCTTTTTTATTTACAATGTTAACACAAAGAGAGCCACGCTCTAATAAACTCAGGAATGCACCGTTCAGTATATCGGGACCTCCCCTGGCGAAAGCAACTAAAAATAAACAGCTCCGGACTCAAAGCACCGTTTCTCTTTGGTCCATATGGCACCAGCCTGACCTGTCTTAATAACCTCTGTCATTTCCGGAGGACTCAAAAGGGCCGGTTCCGCTTGATGGACGTGTGTACCTCAGTGTCTCATGGTGCTTGGTGTGGTTCTGTTTGAGGGTGGAGTCGGGAGACTTAAAAACACACGAGTGCCAAAGAATACGGATCAAATGAAAAGCTTCCCTTATTTTAAACAGGATTACATTTCGCTAAATAAACCGATGGACACAAGCAGCTCATTTATCATATAATCCCTCGTATGACCAGAGGTGGAGATTTCAGGTCCAGAAAGTACAAATCCAGACCAAGATTTTGTTTCAACCAGCCAGCTGAGTTCTCTGTGACTGTAACTCTATATACTCAACTGGTTGGTTGAAAAAAAATCTTGGTCTGGATTTGTACTCTCTGGACCTGAAATCTCCACCTCTGAATATGATCTATACCTGCATACAAACTTTACTTCTTCTGTGCATATAATGCGACTGCCTTATGCAATAACACCAGCTGATTCTCAGCCAATAGAACTCAGGGGATAGTGCAACGATCACTGTGCAGTTTGTTCCCATGAGCGCCTTTGCATGTCTACCAGTCACATGTCACTTTTCCTCCAATGAGGCACGATGGCAGGACGCAGGTCCATCTCTCCATGGGCGTAGGCACAGTTCTCAGGCTCCAGGGGGCAGCCTTGCGGATGGTGGGCATGAAACCAGCACGGCCGGGTCTTCCGTGCCTCAGTAGCTGTTCGCCTGCTTCTGGGTCCAGGTTTGGACTTCCGTGCTCCAGTAGGTACACGCCAGTCACGCACAGACACCTTGCCGTTCACCACTAAAAGCAGAATGCTGACATTAATGCTGAAAAACCAGCAGATTCCTGTCCCAAACACAAGTACCGAAACTAATTATTAATATTATGTCATCAGTACTACAATATAAAATGTGCTTTCACTGAAAGAGAAGCTCACAAGGACGAGTCAGTGTACCAGATTCCGAGGCAAACATGGTCAGCAAACAATGGCATGCATCTGTACGCACTAGTGTTGTGCTATATGATGGCTTGACTGCAGCTGGTCATGTGACACAGCCCAGCCACTTCATCTTAACAAGTTGGCCTAGTGTGAAGGCAAACAAGAAACAGTCTCTGTCACCTCCTGAGTCTTTGATGGCAGTGTACAATGCTACATGAGAAAATTGGCCCCTTCATTAGCATGATAAAAATTACTTTGTGACCTGATGGCATACAATGCACAAATAATAACACATATATTTATTAACCTGTAAACCAAATGGACTGAGACTTGTCATCTTGTGAAGCTGATTGCATGTAACACCCGTTTTAACCAACTGCAGTGATTGCATGCGTTTTAGGTAAAGAGACTGAACGTGGGGGACCATCTGTACCTGTAAAAACTTGGTGGCTGTTCTTCAGCAGTGTCTGCAGCCCTCCACATTCCTTCTTCAGGATGAGGAGTTTTTCCTTGTCCAGGAGCTCAGCTACCTCCCTCAGTGTCAGGCTTCCTGTAGGGCACAGAACTGGTTGATGTCACCAAACACACAAACGGCCTCACTCAGTTATTACTCACTCAAATCTTGGAGTCTGATCTCTCCCTGTAAGATCTCACACAGGTACATCCTCACTGTGGAAGATCTAACACAGGTACATCCTCTCTCTGTAAAATGTCCCACAGCTATATCCTCACTGTGTAAGATCACATACAGCTACATCCTCATGCTGTAAGACCTCAGACAGCTACATCCTCTCTCTGTAAGATGTCACACAGTTATATCCTCACTGTGTAAGATCTAACACGGTCACATTATCTCTCTGCATGATCTCACATTTAATGCTTCACTGGCATTGTTGTTTGAATCCCTAAAATGAAGTTTCTCCAGCGAGTGTTTTTTTCCTTCTTCACAGTTTGAGGATAAAATTAAATTCCTTTCACAGTTAATTAGCACATTGGACGGGCAAGCTCGTTTATCTGGAAATCCAATTCAAGCCCTCTGAAGGTCTCCTCCGCCAAAGACTGCTGTCCCTGAGGAGCCTGCATTAGCGGGCGCCGGATTGTGAGGAAGACCCCCCCACACACACACACACACACACACACACACACACACACACACACACACACGCACACACGCACACACGCACACACGCACGCACACACAGCTGCCCTGCACTCAAGCTACAGCGGTGGGAAATTAATTACCGCTTCGAATGTCTATTTTTGACAAGGCGTGTCTTCTCACCGGATCAGCGTTGGCCGGGCACTTAAGTTCGATCTCTGCGATCGATATGAGTATTCAGCTGAAGGACGCGCCCATCTGACAAACGTGATATCTGCATTCAGGGAAGCGGGGGCCACCATTAACCGTGGCTCGGATCTGGGACTCATGCTCCCCAACTATTTGCTGCTTCCCATGACAGGACTAGGGGGAAATCTGACTAAAGTACAAGAGCTACTGAAATTAGCATTAGTGGAGAAAAAAAAATCAGACTCAGCCTCTTCGCTACTGAGGACTACTACTGTTCTAAAAAAAGCAAGTTGAAAATAATAAAGTTATAAAATTAAAAATTCCAGACTGTAAGAAGGCGGCGGATCGTCGCTGATGCCATGCTTCTCAATCTGTCCTGGCATGTGACCTGTGACTAGCCAATAGCATCGATGATGGGGGGGGGGGGGGGGGGGGGGGGGGGGGGGGGGGGGGGGGGGGGGGGGGGGGGGGGGGGGGGGGGGGGGGG
>JABFEA020000017.1:11998926-12019091 GCA_019775915.2 Cyphomyrus plagiostoma | reverse complement strand
TTCCCCCCCCCCCCCCCCCCCTAACACCCGGAATTCTGGCCCCAATCCGAGAGGCCATTCCTCTTCCATCTGATCACTCTGACCTGGAGCTGGTGGGAACATGCGGGCCCTGGCCATGTCGCTATGGTGACAAGACCTGGTATCCGCATGGCCAGATGCGTTGTGTGAGTCATCTCATCTGACAGGGGGGCCAACTCCGCCACAATCAGACATACCGCCAAGCTCCCGCTCCCCTCATCAAGGCTTATTAAATGCCAGGCTAAAACGGCATCCCTCCTAGGGCATCTCCGGCTCCTTGGGCATCTCCGGCTCCTTGGGCATCTCCCGCTCCTTGGGCATACCCTCACATCTGTCTCGGCCAGCTGCAAAGAGGCATGCTTTTTGGCTCTCACTCAGATTCAGAGTTTGCCCAGATTTAAATTTAGATTGAACATACTGAGCAGGGCTTAACTTAGAAGGGGTGAAGAAAACCTCAGTCTCACAACGTGCCTGTAAATTAGCATACTTTTGAAGCTTGGTGCGGTTTTACAACGCTAGACACATCTGTTTTAACGATATTTAGCATACTGCCTACAAAGGCGAAAAACAGAAGCTATGCTGAAACCCGAGGAAAGAGGCTTCAAATGTTTTCGATTTGCCATCCGCAGTAGGCAGGTAAATGATTACGTGCTTCAAAACCAAGCATAGCTGAACTAAGATATTTTGTAGAGATAAAAATCTAAGACATCGAATTTTGGTCAGAAATCAATTTTAATAAAAAATATGCAGTAACCATTTCGCCTTCATAGGGCAGCATAGTTTATCATGGCAGGAGCAATGCTTTAACAGGCGTCCTGATGCACGTGAAGCTTTTGTGCACGTACAGACGCAAGCACGTGCACACACGTGCACCCCGGGCACACGAGCCAGCGCACACACACCGGTCAACGTGTCCCGCAGCCTGCGTCCATAAACACGCCAATCCATTACCTCACTGCAAGTCCGACGACACCGGCTACAGCAAACTGGACTCGCCTGACCTTAAAGGACAACGGGCGGCCGATTGGCCGACAGATGCAGGGGGGGAAGATCACGTTGCAGAAAAATTAGATCAGGTTTAATCCTGATTTAGCCTGCCAGATCCTGGCAGAAGGCCTGTTAAGCGTAACAGCAGATGCCCGCTTGGCAAACAGGGCAATAACAAAAAAGCAAAGATGGCAAGTCCTGTACAGAAGGATTGAGAGAGCAGGTCCCCTGACATCAGAGGGCCGCTTCTACAAGCAGCCGAAAGACGGATTATCTCCTCTGGCTCCTTCTCAGCCTCTCTCCCAGGCTCAGTGCTAATGCACGCCTGACAACACTTAAGAGAAAAAGGAGTCACGCCAAACCAGAGGCGTCGAGGAGGGATAAGGAAACCGAAATCCTAAGTTGCATTCGCAAAGTTCCGACGCGCTCCCACGTGATTTTCCATGGGATAACAGAAAATGCGATGGGGGGGGCTTGGAGACGGACGGCCAACCTGGGAATAGGGATCTCCGGATATCCCGGATGCGCCGTTTCACCCGAGTCATTCCGTGGTCGGGAAACACTCCGAAGCTGATTCACCGCTGCAAAAGTGAGATAATGAAAGCATCCGGCATTCCCTGCTCACGATCTCCCCCCAGCACTGAGTGTCACCTTCCTTTATGGCCCCCAAGGCTTGGCTGCAGGATCCCCCCAGTCCAGCAAAAGACGGAGCCACCGCGAAAGGCAGCTGCCAAGGATGTTGAAGACGGCGGCCATGCCGTCGCTGTTCTCGCAGCCTCTAAAAGAGCGCTTCCGAGATGCAAAGACACAGGTTCCGATGCATAATTCAGAACCAAGTACATAATTCATGTAGCCATCTATATCCAGAACGTCATGGAGTGCCAGGTACATTTCTGCATCCCAGTAGAAGGCTCAGGGAGAGCCGGGTACATTTCTGCATCCCAGCAGACGGGTCATAGAGCACCGGGTACATTTCTGCATCCCAGCAGACGGGTCATAGAGCACCGGGTACATTTCTGCATCCCAGCAGATGGGTCATACAGCGGCAGTTACATTTCTGCATCCCAGCAGATTGCGTCATGGACATTTCTGCATCCCAGCAGACGGCTCACGTTTATACCGGTGAGTGCCTGCCCCATTTTAAACTGCGCAACGCAACAAAACGGCCTGCCATGGGTCGGACGAAATGCATGGCATCTCCACCTTTGGTTCGATGGGCATGCAAGAGTAGTAGTTAAAGAGAATGGCTCGCATCCATGAGGTCAAAGGTTCGAGTCTCGTTGATTCAAATACAATAAAAATGCTGAATGATTAATAAGGGAGTAATCACAGAATGAATATTTAATGAATAGGCCCGGAAATCGAGCTTAATTGGGGCCTACAGATCTCAGGCCAGGGCTGTTGTGTGGTCACAATGCGTTCATAGACTAAATCAGGCAGCTGGCCGGTAAGGGCGTTTTCTTAAGGATTCTGAGCATGGAGAGGGAGGAGTTGGTGAGTGACTGTGCTTTATACCATTCTCTGGGTCTGTGGGGGGTTTGAAATTCCCAGTGGGTTTAATACTAGCAGGCTCCACATCTAGTCGTCCTGGTCTTTTCCAAGACTCTAAAAGCTGTTTGACATTAGCTGCCGTGCTGTCTGTCCAAACTTCAGTTCTCGCTTTGTTTCAGATCAACTTGTAAAGTCGCTAAATGTTCATTAAGCCTTTTAGGCGGGAAGCAGAGTGAAACGCATCACTTTCCACCCAATGAAGGATATAAATCACGCCACAGTCTTCATACAGTGAGCTGTAGGATGGCCAGCGCCTCTCTCACCTCCTCCATTCCACGTGTCTCCCCCGCTGCCCTCTACGGAGGTCAACGACAGCAGGGCTAAGGCCACCTGCGAGACCACGCGCTCAACCAGGTCCCGGGGCAGGCTGGCGCAGTTCCTGATGGCTTCTGCCCGCTGCCTGGGCTGGAAGCCCCGCGCCCAGCTGGCACCGTCTCCGTATTCCCCCGGTGCGGGCTGGTCCGCTGCCAGAGCATCCTTAGCAGAGACCCCTGCCCTCCTACTGATGAAACATAACCTTTGAGCCTCAATCTGGGGCTCCTTGGGCTGCTCGTAGCTCCTGGTTCTCCCGATGAGGCACACCTGACGAGGAGCCACAAAATAGGCTGAAAATGACCGTATTCCACCTAAAATGTGTATCACATGTTTTTTCTTCCACCCCATATTAATGTCATTGGCCCAAAGAAGGAGTGTCACAGGCAGGACATAGCCTGCAGGTGGCCTCTAAAGAACATCCTGTGCTCTCCAACATGGCCTTTTAAATGCAAGAGGAGAGAGCACAAACATAAGCATAAATTTACGCTACTACTTAGCATATGTGCTGATGTAGAAAAAAAAGCAATAAACCATAATACAAAAGTACAAAAGCAGAAGAGGATGCATTTGGGTTTTTAGAATTCAACTGAACTCGGTAGTTTTTCATACAGTAATTGAGGATGATCCTCATTTGGAGGAAGTGGATTACAGTTTATTTTTAAAACCAAGTAAACATTACTGTGTAAAAAAAAATGTTTTTTTGGTAGGAATATTCCAAATTGCGCTTTTGTGGATTTAGACGCAGCAGAAGCGAGTGTTCTTAAAGGTCCACTTTCTGCCCTTGATGCAGTTCGCTACATTGGCCAACAGGGCAGAGACCTTTACCAGATGCCCCCTAAGCACACGTCTTTATACGGCAAAACCCTTGACAAAGAAAGAGCTTACTGGTTGCTGACAAAGTGCCCTCTTACCCGCTTGGTGGAGGGGATTCTCAGGCTGTCCTCCTCTACCTGGAACCCACACACGGAGCCGACCTCAGAGACAAAGTCGATATACTCCCTGTACTGGGAAACCCGGCACCGGTGTCGCTGGTACTTCCCATTGAAGTCGAAGAAGCAGCACGGAAGGACAAAGAACCGACAGGAGTAGGAGGACCTGTGAGACAGAACCACTACATTCAGACAGAACCACTACATTCAGACAGAACCACTACATTCAGAATCCGGGACATAACCAGCACTATTATAATGATTTAAGTCGGAGATGCATGGGTATGTTAATATGAAACAAGACTAGAGAGCATTCGATGATCACAGAAATGCAGACCCTGCCACGTCTCAGTTATGCATGTGAACTCAGCAGCACCACCTAGTGTCAGAGAGCGGGGATATTCTGAAAAACTAAAATTTATTACTCTGGGTTAAAGGGAAGAGTAGGGGAAGGAAAAAAAAAAAGTCAAGAGATCGACCGGCAGCTGCGGAGAAGGAGCAAAAATGCATTCCCTGATTACGCGCCTGGAAGATATGACAGGTATCCATGGAGTCAGCTCGTCCGAATGGTTGCCAATCAGCCAGTCTGCTTCAGGAAACAGGAAGCTGTCACTCGGGATGATTGCACTTTCCTTTAATAGAAGCAGAGAACATAGGGGCCACAGGTGGCTTTTAGCTCCAGACCGCAGACGCCATCACATGCTGCATTATTTACTACACAATGGGCTGGCCATCACAGGGCCCCATTGTAACAATGATTATTTTCCTTCCAGAGATCCAGGATTTAAAATTTTTCCAATCCAGTATAAATCAATTACCCGCATGCCATTACCAAATGGAACATATGAGAAGTATGAAAGACAAAAGGTGATCATGTGATCCACTCTGAAGAGTTTACATTTACATTTATTTAGGAGATGCTTTTGTCCAAAGTGACACACGAGTGAGGCAAACAGTGCATTACCAACATGGCTAGGCATGAGTGCAGTTGGGCGTGGCTTCCGTATGACCTTTAATATGAACCTTGCATTTCAACTATATGCATAGCAAACCATCCTAAAATATATGCAACCCTGAAAAAAAATGTCTTTATCCCAGTTTAGGGTTGGCCTCACTCACTATTCCTTATATAGGAACACAATGAAGTTCACTACAAAGGGAATTAGGGAACACTATGTAGTTCATGATAAAGGGAATTAGTCGGTGAAAAATAAGACAATAAAAGTCCAAGACGCTATATGCATCCTAGCAAACATAGACAGCTGACATATGCAAATTGCAACAAGGAAGTGCAATGGAGATAGTGAAAATGGATGTGTAAATCTGCAATGTATTAAAAACTGTTATTTGATATTATTATTTGTTACTTCACTTTATTGCTTTTATTCTTATGCAAAATGGATCTGTCAGCATCAGACTATGCAGAGATCATTAGCTGCCCTCTTAATCTCGTTTATATCATGGGTGGTCAGCTGACACGACAATCACTATTATATTATGGTATACACAGAGCATTATAGTACATATCAGCGATACACCCGCTGTGCATTGTGGGTAATTTAAGGTGCACTATATAATGAGTCAGATTAGCCAGCGAAAAAAATCAAACAGCGTTACAAAATGTCAGATGCTCTATATAAGCGAACTGTTTACAGAATTGGGACCAATTTCAAATATAAGCCGTCGTGTGTGATCCATCCATCCATTTTCCAATCCGCTTATCCTACTGGGTCGCGGGGGGCCCGGAGCCTATCCCAGAAGCAACGGGCATGACGCAGGAAACAACGAGGCAGGACACATTCACACACCAACCACACACATGCACACCTGCGGGTAATTGAGAAACTCCAATTAGCTTCAGCATGTCTTTGGACTGTGGGGGGGAAACCGGAGTACCCGGAGGAAACCCCACGACGACATGGGGAGAACATGCAAACTCCACACACATGTAACCCAGGCGGAGACTTGAACCCAGGTCCCAGAGGTGTGAGGTAACAGTGCTAACCACTGTACCACCATGTCGCCCCCCGTCGTGTGTGAGCCTCATTTAACACGGGGTTGGGGGCATGATGGAAGCAGCTCTCTGAACATCTGCTGGAGATGTGACTTCTGCTGAAGTCACCTCCTCCTCTGGCAGTTCCATCCACAGCACTGCGCCGTAAATAACTAATGGCTGGGAATCCTGGGAGGCCCATTGACAATGACAGATGTGAGCTGTTATGACAGTTAGTTGCACCAAATAAGTCACCTTGAGTGAATTTATAAAGACATAAATTCTATTAGTGCAAGAATCTATAAAAAAAAAAATAAATAAAAAAAAAAAAGTTCAAGCCCAAGTTGGTCCTTAGTTGTGGTCTAACTAAAGCCTTACCTCCAGTTGTGTCTGAGGACCGTACATGTCCCAGATCTTTCGTCTCCGGACATCGAGGCCCTTCCCGGGATGCTGGAGCATAACACACAGACACCGACATGATTTAAGCATGGAAGGCCCTTCGATAGCACAGGGAGGATCATGGGCAGTGCCGCTGTTCCCCGCTTAACTGACGACTGGACTGTGCTACGATGGCGGATGAGTGAATGACCTTCACCGAACACAGAGTCGCAAAAGAACATTTCCTCTGAGGTGTTGGACGCCCCACTGCAAATTCAGCCAAGCAGTGAATGAAGTGTATGTGCAATAATGTCATACCTCAGATTCCGTCCACATGTTTGTTGACTAAGTGAGTGTGATGTACAATGAATCACTGGTCAGGTTCTCAGCTGATGCTCAATGTATAAGATTAAAACATACCCCTTCACTGCACAGTATGTGAACCAGGAGTCCATTGCCGCACCCAAGATCCACAAAAGACTGCTTAGACGTCAGCTCCCTCTCAACCCGCTCCTCTTCCCACAAGACCTGGGTCATGGCGGGAAACAGAAGCCTTAGGAAAGACACTCGTCACATCTGTCCGCTTTCATTTTTTGAAACATGGGTTGCTGCACCGCCTCTGTTACTCTTTAGCTGTGAGAACACCCCCGGGAACACCCCCAGTGTCACTAACCAAAGGGATACCCATTCAAAATGGGACCTCACACTTTCGCCAAAAACACTTAGCAAGGGAGCAGTTCCTGCTAATTCGTTTGCATTGCTTCACCCCGGGGGACACGGGGCTACCATTTGATAAGTTGCACACAGCACTAAGTCTATGCAGCGAAATGCAAAGCAGAAGTAATGTTAAAACACAGAGATTTAAATAATGAAACTGCAGATAAACCAACTGTAATGTATTTTTTCCCTACACAAATCATTAGAATTATTATTTGTCAACAACTGGGCTTATCTTGTACTATGGAACATAAATTTGGAATTTATGCAGGTGCTGCCATATGGAAACTGCATATATACAGAACTACTGCAGAAAGTTGGTCTAAAGAGCAGAAAAGCCGGACTCCTAATGGAAAAAGGCAATACGGTCTGATGAGTCATCTTTCAGCACTTTTCCTACATGCAGTGTGTTTAGAGAAAGCCAACAGATGCCACAGCCCAGTCTGTTGGTATGGTTAGCCGTCTCGTGGAGGTCATTAGGTCCAGTGATTGCTGTGAGGTTCAAAAAAAAAAAAAAACCTTATTTGTCAACAACCAGCTGAACTATAAAATACCTGTTGAGCCAGTACACTACCCAAAATGCACCCTGATTTCCAGAACCCGAAGTTCCTAAGTTCTCATTTGCTAACAGTGATTTAAAACCAACTCACTCATCGTAGCTCCAAGGTGCTTCAAGTATTTTGTCCACCCCCTGTATGTGATGAATTCTTAGCCACATAAAAAACAGTAGATCTCAGTCCTTTGAACGTACCAGCAGATATGTCGCAATGGCAACATCTTCATAAACAAACTTCTCAGGATCTGTCACTTCAGGCCAAACCTTGATAAGGAATGAAATATCATAAATCCATGTCACAAACATCATAAAAGGACATTGTCAGTGTCTGCTACTGAATGTCTTCATGGAATATTAAGCCATAAGAATCAAGAGGGATCATGTGCAAAAACAATCTGCAACCCTCACAAGGAGAAGCAGTGGGAAAATTAAATGAGAAAAATTTAAATATAAAATAAATGTTTTAAAAGAAGCTCATCTGAAAGCAGACGGGGCATTCTCAGGTCACGGAATCTAAAAGGGTGTACGATGTGGGGACTTTTCTTTGATCTGGATGAAGTACTGAAATCCAAGTAGGGTCTGAATGCCCTCCACTTATTTGCTAGCCAAAGATATTTAAATGATATTAATGTTAGTGTAAAATTATGATATGGTGTCCATCAAAATGTGTCATCCTAGTTATTTCAAAACCTCTCCTGAAGTCACCCCCGTATCTGCAGCACCCATCGGATACACCCATGTATTTCGTGATTCGAACCCTACCCCACTTTGTTTTGGCCAATACCTTAGTAATTTAACTTAATTGAATTAATTAATTGAGCGGGTGGTCAAATTTAAAAAATACATGGAATGGCCAGGGTGACCATGAGGAGAGGTTTGGGAACCTGTGTGTTTCTAGCTGTCTAACAAGATTTTGGTGATGTTTTGGAGAATGGAAGAAATTCTTAATTTGCATGTGTTCTAATATTAAATTGTGTTTTATTTCTCAGCAGATATATAGTACTAGTCAAAGGTTTGGAGACACAGAGCTGCCTAAAATGGAGACCAAAAGTGTTGTGTCACATGACCTGGCCACCTGACCCAAACCCAGTAGAAATGGTTTTGGAGGAGTTTGATCAGAGAGTGAAGGAAAGGCAACCATTGAGAGCTCAGCTTATGTGGGACCTCCTTCAGGACACCTCATGGAACTAGCATAGAAGAGAAAGTAGGGTCAGCCAGTCCCTGCGGCCACTGGAGTTAAGGGCCTTGTTCAAGGGCCCAGTAGTGAGATCACTCTGCCAACCCCGGGATTTGAACCAACAACCATCTGAGTCCCAACCCACAAAGCTGCCCCATCAAATTATTTTTTTTAAATACATTTTTGGACAGTGCATAATCCATATGTGTTATTTTATAGTTTTAATGTCTTTATATGTAAGTAAAGAATAGAATAAAAATGTAAAGAATAGTAAACCTTTTAGTAAACATAAACCCTTCTATGGGTAGGTGTGTCCAATACATTTGACTGGTACTATATACGTACAACCCAGATCAATACCTTTAAACATTTTCTCTGACTGCCTATGATTTCGGCACAGTGCTGTACATTCTCTTCACCTTGACTATCTCCCTGTACTTCGCCTTCAGCTCTTGGTACAGTGGTCCATATTTCTCAATGGGGAGAAGGGACAAGGTGCTCTTGAACTCGCTCGTCTGACTGTCCACGGCCCAGCGCACCAGTCTGGGGAGCAGATCATCACACAGCCAAGACAAACGGGGGTAGACCACGCCATCAGAGAACCAGTCATTCCCCCCCAGGGTGGATACAGAGATGGCCCTGGAATATGAAATGGTGGCAGATGATCCCACAGTTAGAGAAATATGTAACTCACAGGATAGAAATAGGTGATCAGTGGTCATTGTTGACACACCACAGTACACAACAACGAACTGTGTCCTCTGCATATAACCGATATGTGACATCGTGACATAGCAAGAGGCAGCTAATTCAGCGCCCGGGGAGCAGTGCTTGGGGGCGGTACCTTGCTCAGGGTACCTCAGTGGTGCCTTGCTGGTCAGGGATTCCATCCAGCAATCTTTCAATTACAAGTGCGCTTCCCTAACCATTAAGACACCATTGCCCACAAAAAATAGCACCAATACTAATACTGGCTAAATTTACGTGAAGAGGTCTTGTAATTGTAAAGCGTTCTATAGGCAGAGACCCACATAACTGGTACAGTAGTACATAGTCACCTTAAAAAGCGGTCAAATTACAATAGACATGATTTTTGAAACAGAGCAAATGCGTACTTATTGTATGTGCATCACACACTTTAACATTTATATGCTAATTTGTACTTCATTTGCTATATAAAGGTCGATTGACGCTCGTATCGTTTTTAAAGGCGAGTACATACTTGCATACCGGTTTATGGCTGCGGTTAAGTCGCTAACTTACCCTGGTCCAGTACCGTGCATCCCCGAGTCCCTGACTAGTGCTGTGCACTTGTGATCGCATCAATCAGGAAGTGTGTTAATACCAGGTGTGATCACGGCCTCTAAGTCTCTCCATCAGTATAACTATCAGCCAACACTGGAGAACCGTGAGTACTGTATATAAAATATTGCATGATGCTTATCCACAGCATCCCGATTTACAGATAACCAAATCTGGATTAACCCAAATTCCACATCCGTAAACCCACAGATGAAATTTAAAGTTAATCGTATATTTCACCTTATAAGATGTGGTACATGCAAGTTTATTTTAAATTTCAGGTATGTTTATTACTTTTAAAAAATAAATAAATAAATCGTTAATTACTTTTCAAATACTGAATTTTACACACACTACAGTGTGTAGCAGTGTCTAGTAGAGAGTTTGCAGAGAATGACGTGATGTTGCTGAAAACAGCATGTTAAAGTGGTGGGTCGAAGGAGAGCGGCCGGGGTAATTAATGCTCAATGGAACAGAGTAGAAAATCGTCCTTGACGTGGTTATGGAATGAAAGCGATGTTCTACCTGGTACTATGCAGAGGTAACTAATAAAGTGGCCACAATGTGGGATCGACTACATTAAACGTGCAATTGTTTTTTGCCCTCAGATTTAAGACTGGAAGACTCACCATTCGTCGTTATTTAGGTTGTTGAGCTGAATCTGGTATACATTAGTTTTCCGAAAGAGACAGTCTCCATCTGCACATTCTTCGAAGGGCAAAAACGTCACACGTTTTCTTGGCAAGTCTAAAAACATAAGCGAGCAGAAGAGTTGAAGGGGGATTATTGGGTATTCATGGCATTTAAACGGAGCAGCATGCACTTCTTCTTCATGCGACTATGGGATGTTTTAATGGAATGATGCTACAGTAATTATTGCTGCACTCAATAACAAATACTTGTTGTTTGGGCCACATATTTATCAGCGAAATTAAAATAATTTCAAAATAAGATGGAGACGACTCACCTTTTAGCACAATTTCTTTATGCACTTGGGTCCCATATGAGTTGACTTTAGGAATGATTGTTCTAACTTCGTAACACCACTGTCCATTTTCAGTATCTAGGGGCTGACTCTGACATTCATCGCCACTGTTCAAATAAAAGATTATGTCTTTTAACTGGTCGAAAGAAACACCCCATAAAACTGATAAAATGTGTTCAAGTTCTGTGCCATTCACTTCTTTATAATCCTCCTCTTTCACGCCACACAGTCGTTTATTCAAAACATGCGGTTTCTTAATCCACACGTCAACAGCAGACCAAAACCTAACTGGCAGGGCGCAATCGGTTTCGGTAACAGGCAACTCACGAAGTTTCGGCATTATTAACAAATTGATCAAGCATGGATCCCAATAGAAACATAGCGACGCACAGTGATGACAAAAGGCAACAAAGCCAAAGCAACCAGGACTGAAACGACAGAAGCCAATCAGGAACCGCATAATGTGACAAGACCACACCCCCTACACCTTGAAAGCGACTCGCTCTTTTGTCGCATGTTTGTGACGACATTTATTGCCAAACCTTGGTACGTTCAAGGCTTTAAGTATGTTAAAAGTGGGTGCTCGTTGTGTTTTTGTTTTCTGCATATAATCATCGTCAGGTTCAAATCTACGTGTACAGTATAACAATTTAATAACGGTATTTAAGAATTAATAACAGAAATTGTTCCTGGTTGCAAGTCTGCAAATGCCATTCTCGTCACAATTTCTCCTGTATACCTGTACCTTGCTGGACAGTAATAGCTTTTACGTGGAAATTTAAATACAGTAATACTTGCTGGCTTGTTTATAGCTCGTAGCTGTATCAGTGCTACCGATGTCACCTTGCGTATGGACCTTGTTCAGTGTATTGTGTAATACAGCCTTTAAAACAGCTGTGTAAATTCAATTGCCTAGAATAATTAACTAGTCTCCGGTGGCAGGTGTACAGTACGACTTTACTTAGCATTATTTAGCGAGAACTGTCATTTATAGGCAAAGTATTCAACCATATCCGGAATTGTGTGACTGTCGAAAAGCAACTGGTAGTTTCTAATTTCAGTCACTTCCCTTTGCCTGTACGCTTAAATGTCTGCTGTTGTCGCTTTCCAGTAAAAGGCCAAAGGCAAGAAACAGGTTTATTCAAGAGCACCGACTCAACTTTTGAGAGTCAACCTGAGAAAATGAACCAAAACCTTCCCAATCTTCCTAGCGGACCCCTGGATGTGTATAGGAAAAAGGCATCCTTCAATTGGAAGGAAATGGCCACCTTTTTGGAGGGAGAAGAAATCATAGCATTCAAAGTAAGATATAGCATTTTGCAACATAACTGACTTTGGATTGTCTATGGTTTGATCTTGAATTAGTGATCTTAAGTTATCCAGAGTGGATGCATTGTGGTGTTACTCTTTCCCGATAGAAGCACGTGTTCTCCGTCCTGGAGAGCGACCCCATCTTCGCCCGACAACCGGGTGAGGACCTTTCCTTGGAGAAAATGCGTGAGATGACTTTCCGGCGCTGCAAGCAACTTTTCAGATATGACCTTGTCACCCGCGAAGAGGCCATGCAGAACCCATGGAAGACCACCGTGCTCAACGACTGTCTGGGCATGTACGACTGGTCTTTGGCGGCCAAATATTCCCTCAATAAATGGGTGAGATCAACGTTTTCCTTGGTTATCTAGACTGCAGTGGAGTAGTAAGAAATGTATCTTTGGATGTACCTTGGGAAAGCGAGATGTACGAGAACTCAAATGCAATAAAGTAACGCAAACATGTAATTACTGTTGCTTTAATATCTTCAAGGTCAAGTCTGTGGCCAGTGTTATATTGTACTTAGGGTTGCAAACTTTCTGTCTGAAGAAATAAGCAGGGTCGATCGCACTGTCCCTATTAAATTGGCTCGAACTAGAGTCTGCTTATTTCTGCGAAACTGGAGAAAGGGGAAAAAACTGATTTTATTTGCGTGTACAAGCTGACGTTTAGGTTGACATTTGTACAGCCTTGGCCATAGTCCAATTTTTTTTATTGTCAGATTAACCTTTGAAGCCACAGTCGTTTTTTCCTTGTGTTTTCTGTTCTATGTATCTCAAATATGCAACAGAAAATGACATTTTGCATTTATGAAATTTCAGTGTTTTTCCAGTTATCTGGCTATATGTAAGCGTTGTTTTGTGCGCAGTACAATGGGTTTTTATCATATTTTCCTTTTAGATGTTTGGTGGTACAGTACTCAATTCAGGCTCCAGTAGACATGAAAAATTTGTCCAGGATATTGAGAATATGATGGTAAGTATTTTTTATTTTTCCTGACAACCCAGTTGTTTTTCTCTGTGATCCTGACGTTTGTCTGGCCGTTCCTTTACATGCTGTTCTGTATCTCTCCCTCTCGTTATGCTGTTGTGTATATCTCTCCCTCTCGTTATGCTGTTGTGTATATCTCTCCCTCTCGTTATGCTGTTGTGTATATCTCTCCCTCTCGTTATGCTGTTCTGTATCTCTCCCTCTCATTATGCTGTTGTGTGTATCTCTTCCCCTTGTTATGCTGTTCTGTATCTCTCCCTCTCGTTATGCTGTTGTGTATATCTCTCCCCCTCGTTAATGTATCTGTTTGTAGATAACAGGACACAGTACTGCTTAGATTGTGCATGTGTAGTCCAGATTTTGGCTCTTCGGTCTAGTGAAGTTTTGTGGGTGAGAACACGTTGACTGCACAAATATCAATGCATAGGTATGCACTGAGCATAGCCGTCTGCGTACTCAGACAAATGTTGCACATCCTGAGAAGTCTGCTTGCACAACTACATGGATAGTAACAACATACTGAAAATTCAAGTACTATATGGGCCTCAGAATACACTTAAAGATCTTCCCATTTCCATACAGCCTGACATAACTAAAATAACTTTAAATCCTTTTAATCTTTTATTTCTGTTGTCTAAGATGAAAATCACATAATTTATTAACAGATGAGTTTCGATACTGGTTTGATCCTGATTTTCTGCTGAATGCTTACGTTTTAAGTGTTTTGTTTTCCCTCTCTTACAGATAACATCTTATGCTGTTTTGTAGTATGCGTGCCCTGACACTGTGCTAAAAAATGTCTATCTATTCTAGACCTTTGGATGTTTTGCCTTGACTGAGCTGAGTCATGGCAGCAATACAAGAGCAATGAGGACCACAGCCACGTATGAGCCTGAAACTGAGGTTGGTGTGGAGACAGAGACGAGCTGGTATCAGAAGCTAGTGCATGGTTGAAGTACAAGGTGACTAGTGTAGGAAATTGCTATTGAGACAATCTCCCTGGAGGCAGAGATAGCGTTGGATTTAATCTCTGATCCGGAAAAACTCAATAAAATCAGTATGCATGATATTATTATAACTGAGAAATTGTGTCGAGGATCGCACAGTGGCTTATTGAGTAGCACTGTTCTGTCCTCCCACCTGTAGGTTAGGGGTTTGAATCCCACAGCCACTGTCTATGAGAGGTTTGCCTGCTATCCCTGTGTTTCCCCCTGCAGTCCAAAGGCGCGCAGCATATTTGGTGATTGTAATTTGGCCGTAGTGTGTGATTGTGTGTGTCCAGGGACTGACTGGCATTCTGTCCAGGGTCTTCCCTAGCTTTGTGTCTCGTGATACCTGGGATGGATGGAATTGTACTGAGCAACTATGTGAGAAAATGTGAGATAAACTATGAATAATTTATTAATATTATACTTAGAACATATGCTTTACAAGTCCTTCCATAGTGAGAGAGAACTGGGGAGAGAACTTTGTCATTACTTCACGTTTACTAGGTCATTATTAATTAGCTGTTCATGTATGAAGTAACTGTGAATTCCTTACATTCCTTAACTGATGACCTATTAAGCATGAAATAATCACAGACACAGTGATATCATCATTAGTTCATGGTGAGCATTAAATAATTACGATTCAATAATTAATTAAGCATAATTTAAGTATATGATTTGTATCCTTATTATAAAATGTTACCATTATTACTGTAGTAATTAACTATGTTCTCATTGACCCACGGTGAGATCAGATGGCTTCTTATGGTAGGTCCATTCTCCTGAGCACTCTGGTTCTGTTGTCTTGAGTCCTTTACTAACCCAGTGGGCTGGCTGAGAATGGCCTGGTTCTGCTTAAAGTGAAAAGGAGCCTTCAACCCCTGTATGACACCACAGATGGTCCTGTTGCGGGGATGATGTGAATTTTTCTCTAGGGGGAAAAAAAACAATGAACAAAAAATGGCATCAGTTGTATTGAGTTATGTCACAATAGTACAAGTTCCGCTAAACTATTCAATGTCAGGCACAATGTTCTTGTTGTTAACAAGCCTCTTGACAGTGTGCCTTTTGTATATGGTTGATCCTGAGGGAAAATTTGTCATTGCATGTATTTGTGGGTTCCCCCCCCCTCCGATTCAGTTGCTCACAATATGGCTTTATGTTTTTCTGCATGTATTAAGAGCTGTTCCTCTATATGGGAGCAGATTTTTCCTGAAAATGAGGAAACAATGCAGGTAAATATTTGCTTCTTTATTGCAGGAGTTTGTGATCAACTCCCCAGACTTTGAGGCGGCTAAGTTCTGGGTGGGGAACCTGGGGAAGACGGCCACCCATGCTGTGGTGTTCGCTCAGCTGTTCACGCCCGACGGCTGCTGTCACGGCCTGCATTCCTTTGTCGTGCAGGTATCCCAGCTCTGAGCTCTGGTGGCCCATAGGATAGCAGCTGTAACATTCGGGGCCAACCTTTTCCGTGATTGTAATTTTGTGGCTTGTTCAGTCCTAGGACGTCTGGATTTTTGACACGTCAGCACAGATACTCAGACATCTGTATTGAACTGACTTCTGAACTCTGTTTTGACTGTATATAATACAATATTTACAATTTAGAGGTTTTGTTTTCATTCTGTTGCATGCAACATGATTACGTTGGTGACTTCCAAAGGCCATGCAATACAAATATGGACAAAATAGTATATAAAAGATGTAAACAATGTACAAAAAAGTAAACTACACTGCGACTGGACTCTCTCAGAGGTCCTTCTGCTGATGTGCTTTCCTGGCTGTACATGTGTGGTTGAAGGCAACCCACATGACTCAGCTGCAAAGGAATGAATTTTGCTAGCGTCATGAAGCACTGAATGAGTAAATCTCTGCCCTGGCATAGGTGAGAGATCCCAAGACGCTCCTGGCCATGCCTGGCGTGATGGTCGGAGACATAGGCAAAAAGCTTGGGCAGAACGGACTGGACAACGGGTAAGAAGATGAAACGGTGAAGTCCATGAAACGTCTGACATTTATAGGAAGTACCTCATCCCTGCCACTAGGTGGCAGTGCATCTTCATAGGAGCTAGCTGCTTTAATATGGGGAGAATATGGAACGTTTTTTTTCCTGATTTTCACATGTATATTCTTTCTATATCAGGTAGTTAATGGCTGGTGGTATTGAGAATTATTAAGTGAAGCTTCTGCCTTAGTCTTAAAAGGGTGTTTCTTCCAAGTATTGACTATCCATCCACTTTCTATACCCACTTCTTCTGTGCTGGGTCGTAGGGGTCCAGAGCCTGTCCTGGAAGCTATGGGCTTAAGGCACGGCATAACCTAGTTTGGGATTTCAACCCATCGCAGGGCGCCATAAAATTATACTAAGTTAATTTTCTTCAAGTTGTATGCATGCAGTAGAAACTGTTGTATGCATTTTGGGGAAATGCCCAGTTTGTATTTGAATGTGTGGACTGGAACATTCCAGCACAGCATCAATGTCCTGAATGCCTGCTGTTAATCTGCATGTTGATATTTGATCATAGCCTTTACATCCCTGCCCTGTTGGATTGTAATCCACCACATGCTTGCTGCTGAGCTGAATGGTGGGGAAATGTGTATCAAGTCACCCTGTGCTGACTGGGGATTGTATGCCAGGAAACTCAACCTCAGAAATGTAGAAGATAAGACCTCATTTATTTGCAGGGGGAAGCTTTGAAAAATTACGTGTGTGCAGCGGGTCCTATTGCAGCAAGTGATTCTCCGCATGGAATAATCATCTTTTGGTGGAATCCTCCTTTAAGAAGTAACACTTTGTAAATCTGTCCAGCTGGAAAAGGCAGGCTATGGAAGTTCAGCATGGAGTCTGAGTGTGAGAGCAGGTATTGTGAGGGTGACTGGGAGCCAGAGCCATTAAGGGAATATAGTTGGTTAGGTTAACTGATGTCTCTGAATTTGCCTGTAGCATGTGTCAGCATGTGTCCTGTGATGTTCTGGCATCCCACCCATGGTGGCAGTTACCTCGCGCCCCAGGCTGTCGTGGTTAATCTGCAGGCTCCCTGTGACCCTGCAATGAAGATGCGGTAAAGAAAGATAGATGGAGAGAGATCCACGTTCTCTGCCACACCCCCATGGTGGGAGCAGGCTCTCTGGGAATCGACGGACCCAATTTTCAAGCATCTTATTCCTCATTTAGCAGCTTTTTAAATGCAGTTTTAGGTAGTTGATCAGAGATCTAACTTTTGCAGCTGCCTTAGTAAATTTATTGGTTTTTTTCCTCCCGTTGTCTGTCCTGAGTCTGACTGCCTGGCACGATATGTCAGATTAATCCCATTTCAGTTCCCTTTCCAGTTCATTTCAGTTAACGTTTGTACTTTAAAAACAGGACAACTGGGCATCCCAGTGTTGATTTGACCTCTGGCCAGCCTTAAGACCTTTCCTCTTTCCGCTCAGTTGTTTCTAGCTATTTTCAAGCACTGCTGAGGTATTTTTCTGACTGCACTGTTATTGACTTGCCTCCGTCGCGAATCCCACAGGTTTGTGCTTTTTCACAATGTTCGAATTCCTCGGGAGAATCTGCTGAACAAGACGGGGGACGTCACCGCCGATGGCCGATACGTCACGCCGTTTAAGGTGAGCGGTGAGCCGTCTGCCTCGCTGAGTATTGCTTCCCAGCCTGTTACTCACAGACACTTTACCGTTTACCTAGCGTGTCTTTTGCGGGAAAGTCGCTCCCATCTTTTTTGGTGAAACACTCCGTCAGCGTTGGTGTTCCGGGGTCTCGCTCCAACGACGGGGTGTCAAACAGGAACACGGTGTGAAAACAGGCCTCGTCCAAGCCTGCACGCTTGAGCGCCCTGGGAAAAAGGCCGCCAGTGTTTCCACACGTAGTGGGCGGACCTGGACGTCCCCTCTGTCAGCTTATAAATGTCCTAGGTCAGTTTGGGCCTGGGGGCCACAGCAGAGGGGGGTTCCCAAGAAAACAAACTTGTATGGGAAGTGCCAGCTACTTCTCATAATGTGCCAACTTTCCAGAATCCTCTCCGTCAGTTTATTTGACGGTTCTGTGCGTGTTTGTTGGGTTTATTCTATTTACATTTTTATTAATTCCAGGATCCCAGTAAGCGGTTCGGGGCATCTTTGGGGGCGTTGTCGGGGGGCCGGGCATCCATAACACGTATGGCAGTGGTCAACCTGAAGCTGGCTCTGACCGTGGCACTGCGCTTCTCTGCCACCCGCCGCCAGTTTGGCCCCACAGACGACCAGGAGATACCAGTGCTGGAGTACCAGCTGCAGGTAGGCCCTAGCGCTTGGCTGACTTTGACCGCAGTCATCCGCATGGCATTTATCTTAAATGACCTTAACTCCAGCTTATGTAGTGCAGTGATCCGTTATCCTTTGCATCACTTAACTTCATATTATTCTCTATATCCCCGCATATTATGCAGGTTTAAGGCTTTGCCTACGCGCAAAGGACATTATCCTAATGCAGTGTTCTGAATCCAGTTCTCAGCGATCTACAGACAGTCCACCTTTTTGCTCCCTCCCAGAGCTAAAATGTGGATCGACTGTGGGTCCCCGAGGACCGGATTGGGAAGCACTGTCCTAAAGCAATACCATTAATGAACCGGCTCATTCTTTTAACTTGTAGTTTCGTAATTATTATGCCACCTGCTGGCCAGCCTTTGGAGTTGCTTCTGCTTTAGTTCATCGGATGCCCTTCTGTTCCTCTGCAGCAATGGCGTCTCCTTCCCTACCTGGCTGCTGTGTACGCGCTGGACCACTTCTCCAAGTCCCTCTTCAAGAACTTTGTCGAGTTCCAGATTGGTCTCATGATGAAAGATAACAGTGAAAGACAGGTATATGGTGGGGTGGGCTACACACACACACATTTGTATTCACACCTTTGTGGGGACCGTCCATTTCTATGGGCAAAACCCTAATCCAAACTATGACAAGCTTAACCCCTACCAGCCCTTACCTTAGCCATAAATAACCAAACAGGATACAAGACTTTTGGCATTTTTAGTTGTTTGATTACAATTGCAGATCGAAAAAATGGCCGCAACAAAGTTAAAATAACAGGTGGGGGACGTTTCTATACATGAGACACACACACACACAGCCCAAATAAATGTAGATTATGAAGTAAATAAAATGTTATTTATTTATAATTATGTTATTGTCATATAGTACAGGTATATCGTGTCATTTTGAAATAGGTCTGCCCCCATCTCTAACCCCCTACACAGTTTAGTTTTCTTTCTTCCCCTCACCTGCATCCCCGCTGTAATTCCTTCACAGCCCACCAAGCAGCCGTGCCCCCCAGTTCGAATACCTGTGTATTAAATAAAAATTCCTACATACACAGAAATGCACGAACAGAACTGTGTGGGAGTATTGTGTATAGAAGAATGTATGACCAATTACACGCACTATGTATGGGAAGATGCAGTAGATATATGTTTAAAAATCCATCCATCCATCCATCCATCCATCTTCCAACT
The DNA here is from genome assembly GCA_019775915.2 of Cyphomyrus plagiostoma. Lineage (NCBI taxonomy): Eukaryota > Metazoa > Chordata > Actinopteri > Osteoglossiformes > Mormyridae > Cyphomyrus > Cyphomyrus plagiostoma. The sequence goes on along the minus strand of JABFEA020000017.1, from coordinate 11,999,407 downwards.
GCATACCCAGTGCCTGGGGGCTGGAAGCTGTCTCAGACAGCGGACTCCCCAGATGGGAAGCTGCAGGACACACACACTAATGCACTAAGGGTAATTTTAGTGAGGCCAGGTCGATTGAGGAGATAACATGCCAGCTTCAGACACTGTTCACTTCAGACACAGGGGAAGGATTAACAACAAAAAGAATACAAATTAGTGTATAATTTTATTATTATAGTGGATAATGTAACATTGGTAAATGTTTTCTGGGTGACGTCCTGATGAATGAGGACGCGTGTCTGATTAAGATCGGAGAGGCGGGAGATGGGTAAGCTGCTGGTCACCCCGAGCGCGTCTCTCTGAGAGGCGGGAGATAGGTAAGCTGCTGGTCACCCCGAGCACGTCTCTCTGAGAGGCGGGAGATGGGTAAGCTGCTGGTCACCCCGAGCACGTCTCTCTGAGAGGCGGGAGATGGGTAAGCTGCTGGTCACCCCGAGCACGT
>JABFEA020000017.1:11976544-11988929 GCA_019775915.2 Cyphomyrus plagiostoma | reverse complement strand
GTATGTATATATGTATATATATGTATGTATATATGTATGTATGTATGTGTATATATATATATGTATGTATATATGTATATATATGTATATATATGTATGTATATATGTATATATGTATGTGTATATGTATGTATATATGTGTATATATATATATATATATAATGTGTGTGTGTGTGTGTGTATATATATGTGTGTGTGTGTGTATATATATACACACACACATTGTGTTCATATCAAATGGAAAATTCCTAATTTAATCCATTTTAATTTTACAAAACACCTGTTTTTGAGTTCACTGGGTCTGTATGATCATTTTAGCCAATGGACATATTTTTCCTATAATGATAAGGTGATCTGGCTTCCCCAGGGTTAATTACAGGTAATAACACAACAGAACGTGGTCCGGGGGGTGAACACTTATGCAAGGCACTGTACATCCATCGCACCATGCCAGCTCCTACTCTTGCTTTGCTGAGTGGCTCATGCCCTGCTGTCAGGTGGGGCTAAATGCTGGAAATGGAAAGGCGTGTGGTAATAATGGTTCCTCTGTTTCTGCTTAATTTGGCATAGAACCAGCGGACACTTGGTCAGACAGACGTGGCAGAGTTTCAGAATTAGAACGGAGGAGGATGTTTGTTGCTGGGACGTGGCCTCAGTGTGAGAATACACCCTGGCACCCTCTGCTGTCCTAGCTCAAAAAAAAAAACAAGGTAGAATGAGAAGGGATTGTATCTATCACCAGACTCCCAGATTCATTCGTTTCAGACTGGTTCCTGCTAGAAGATTCCACTGGATCAGACAATCAACCTGCTTCACCTCCTCAGCTGTAATGAAACGGACCACCGAGTAACATTGAAAATAACAAAACCGGGATAATCTTTGGAGACCTTGGGCCCCTACAAGCCAGCAGAACAACATAAAGGCACTGGAGCATAAATTCCACTTGTCTGGACCTCTACTAGGGGCATCTGGTGCAATTTTTCCGTGACAAATTACATCATTTGGTGTTCCATTGGTGGTCTTGGAAAAACTCTTTCGGGCGCTGTTCCAGAATCTCCCATAATGGCTCTCATACATTGAGATGTAGTGACATGTGGAGTACATTGTTGTTACGCTCCTCAAATCATTTATTGACCATTTCCACGACTGGGGGAGGGGGCCTGCTCAGCCTGGAAAGTCCCAATCCCTTACAGACAGACATACTTCACCACGGTTTAAACAGGATCGCACAGACTAACTTCTCTTTGAGTCTCAATTACCTTACCCTCTGACTGGAACGATCCCATAAACCTCACACCTCAGAGAGACAACCTTTCACTGGAGAAGAAGCAAACTCTAGTCTTTTGGCTCCATTGTGCATATGTTACACCTACTTTCCTGCTTATTCAGAACATTGTGCCCATATGGCTTTTTTTGATGCCTACTTCTGTAGCTGAAAGGGAGACATATGTGTAGACCTGCAGTGTGGTAATCATTTTCAGTTGTACAGTACTGTGTACAGTACTGTGCAAAAGTTTTAGGCAGTCAAAGGAAATGTTTCAAGCTATTTATCTGGGTAATAAGTGTATATTTGCTCAGAGCAAAAAACACAACATAATATTTGAAAACTCAGAGTTACACAAAAAGCTATCAAGAATTTATTCTGTTCTCCAAAAAGTCACGGGTATCTTTTTGGACGACTAGATGAACACTGTTCCTCAGAGGCACCTCAGCCATTCCATGTGCTTGTTAAATTTCAGATCACTTAATTTAACTAGTCAAAAAACGTCAGTGTGGTATTGGTTAGCCTTACGAGATGAGGTAGTGGTTGAGTCAAAATATACACGGGTGTATAGGATGTTGACTGCAAATACTGCGGTGACTCAAGGAGAGGTTTTGAAATGGCTTAGCTGACACTCTGCAGACATCAGTACTATACACCAACACGATCATTCAAACATTTTCCTTGTCTACCTTGGACTTTTGCACAGTATAATACATTTGAGAAAAGAGGCCTGGCAATAATTCTGCAGACTTTGCAGCGGAAATAGGAATAAGGAAACGACCTACGTGCATGTGAGACTGTTTGATTTCACGTGGGGGGAAACCCAATAGTTAATTTATTCAGTCTCTTCTTGGGATTTTACTCTTCTTCCTTCCAGCTGTTTGCTGAAGCTCACAAAGCCAAACCTCTGTCTATAGAATGTCGTATTTTCCTCTGCTGTGGGAAATTGTCAGTTCAGCTATAAAAGACTTTATTGTGCTTCTTAGCCAATGGGATTAACTCTTAAAATAAAGCTGAACTACAGCCTAGTGGATCTACTAGTTAAACTATTCTTTCTGAACCTAACTAATACTGATTATAAGTTCGACTGAAAGGTATTGAACTTGTAGTTTTGTCCTATAACCTGCTCTAAACCAGAATTTTTTTTAGGTAAGCATATGCTCAGTGATGTGGGGACACATCACTGAGCACATTTTTATCAGAAAAATCACAACTTTACTTCGTTGTGACATTGTGGGTCATTTTTTTTTTCCAATTGCAAAGGAAAACATTGTCTGGGTCCTCAATCTGCCTAGCCGTTATATGTGTCAATCACATATAACGCAGCACTGGTCATTACTCCTGCATCTGCAAGGCACTTGTTCACGAATACAGATTGTTGTAAACATTTCCTTCGGATACGTGCTATTCTCTTATGAATAAATATCAAATTTAATGGCTAGTTCTGCATAACTGGTATAAGTCATATTTTGATGAAAAATGGCAGTCGTCTACTGTGTACGCTAATAGCTCTCACAGGTGTTGGGGGTCGGGGCTTTTTGTCGACCGCCTTGGCAGTAACTGCGGCGAGCAGTGGGACCGTTGGTGTCCTGCTCTTGCCATTACTGCCAGCCCAAGGCTTCCTGCAGGTCACTGCATTATGACGTCAGGCTCGATGTGGAACAGCAGGTCGTCGTTGCCGCGGCGAACCTCCAGAAGCAGGGCCATGTCCTCCATCAGTGCTTCCTGCAAGTCGACGGTACTCTCCAGCATGCGGCCGTTCAGCTTCACGATGACGTCGCCGTCCCTGATGCCGCCCCTGCCGTAAGTGGGGGAGGGAAAACGATCCCTAAACACCCTGTCATCGCCTGTTAGTCTTACCTCCATACCAAAGTATGGGTGCTCCCTGGGTTATGATGGTTCGTGTTACGATATTTCAACTTTACATTGGGTATGATTACTCAATAAATTACACGAGATATTCAACACTTTATCATAAAATAGGCCTTGGGCTCTATTTTTATGATCTAACACAAAGCGTAAAGCAGAACTAACGGTCTACAGATATAGATTTTGCTATTTTGACGACAGAAAAACCAGACTTTGCGCCAGTGCAAGGCAGAAAAAGGTTGTCCTAACTCTATTAATTATTCAGATGCATGTTTTGGGCGTAACATGCAGTGAACCAATCAGAATCTAATCAGCATGTCACCTCACCTTTAAAAGGCATGAACAACGACGGATTACTGTTACAAGGGTGCGTTTGCCCAGCAAACCAGATCACTTTTCGGCCAAGGAAGCGGACGTGTTCATGCCCAAGGTGAAAAGGCATGAGCATGTAGTCTACGGGAGCACCACTGTGCTACTAAGCCTTTCGGGGTGACGCAGGCGTGAAATGAGGTAGCGGCGAGTGTGTCCTCGTTTGCTGACACCAGATCATCCACACGGCGCCGAAAGCTGTATAATGATGTCAGGAGACGGGGAAAATGGAAGCTCGCTGCTGAATGTTGGGTCTGCAGTATGCAAATTGTAAATAAAACTGTGATTTTTGTTCAAACACAAGCAGAGACAATAGGGCTATTATTTTTCTTTTCTCACAGTTTAGACTCCTTGCCTGGTTACAGACAATTCTGCTCCTCTGCCAGCTGATCCCTCCTTGCCAGCTCTGCTGCCTGCATAAACTCCTTTGTTGGCATCGGCACATGCAGTTCCGCATCATTCCTTCTAATGTCCTCTAATGTGTCTCACTTATGTCCAACAGACGATGTTGTGCAAGTTACAAAGAACGCTGCGACTTTCTGAGAGCTGCGTTGTAATGTTCCACCTGACATATTTATATATCTGAAACACATTTTCACCAATCAAAATGTCCTTTCAATTACATTATGCACATACATTATGCGCTTAATTCTGATAATGAATTCTAAAGTTTTTTTTAATGATAGTTTGTTCTTAATATATATTGTTTTTCTTTTGGTATTTCATTAAACAGTATGACTACGTGAAAGGACCAGATGTACTTTATAAAAAAATTTTTATTTCATGTGTATATGTTTTAAGTGTGCGTATCTGTGTCAATAACGAATATCATGCACCCGCATGTTTCTAAAACGTGCCGCACAAATACCGTTCAACAATACGCCACTGACTTTAGACGCGGTTTTTGTTGGTCAAAAGCACAATGACATTTCTCTGCCTTAAAATAGCAACGTACCGACAAGATGCCAGGCCACGCCTCATTTAAAAATGCGGCTGCTCCTATAAGCAGAAAGCGGGTCCAAAAACATTTGATATTTTGACGGCGTGCGTGCATGGTGTGAAAATGAGCAATGTGCTGGTACAAAACTAGTAAAACCACTTTGCGTGGAAAATAGACCCCTTTGTGCTAATGATTTTGCAGTATTGTAGGCTAAGGTAAGTGTTCTAATGAAGTTTAAGGTAGGCAAGGCTGGGCTAGGCTGTGATGTTTGGTAGGTTAGGTGTACTGTAATAAATTGCATTTTTGCCTTAAGATATTTTTGCCTTACGATAGGTTTATCGGAATGTAACTCTATCGTAACTGGGGGACATATGTAGTTTCATAGGGGTTACTGGATTCCTGCAGTCTTCTAAGATACTAGTAAATCTATTTAACAGACAGTATTATAATTAGTAGCTATACTATTCCTGTAGCTGTGGAAGGAAGGTTTATTAGGTTTAGGGTGTTGAGCAGACTTATTAAAGCCTTTTTGCTTGGTTATGATTGAACAAACCTTCCAGTTGGTTTTCTCTCCAATATTTTTCACATGACAATGCATGTAACAGCATTAAATGACGCTAACTTGACTCCCACTTGGCACCAGCTCTGAGTAGATCCAGCTCTGCAAAATGCTACAAGGAGGAAATCTCAAAACTGGAGACGAAATCTGAGACCCAGCTTGCCGGCGGTGGCGGACACCACTGAAGCCCGCCTAGGCCGGGCAGGGCTGTCCACGTACTTCTGAGCCGGGGAGTTGGGCACCACTTCATGCACATAGATGCCACTGCTGATGTCGGGGAAGTCCGCGTTCTGCTGCTTCAGCTCCTCCACCAATCTGTGTGAATCATGGAGAAGAACCGCAGGAGTCACTGCTGACCCAACAAAACCCAAACGTACTCATGTTTCAATCAACAGACATCCTGCATAGCGGGCTGCACTTAATTTATCTTTTCACGAAGGAATGGAAACAAGTTTTTTTTTTTTTCCCCCTCCACTTCTGCATGGAAGCTTAGTTCGAACTCCACTGAAGGAGTAAACCGTTAATATTAATGTCCTTCCACTTACGCTTGGGTGATGGTAAGCATCCGGATCCCAATAAAACGTTTCTTGACCGATCTCACCTCTGCAAAAAAAAAGCCCAAAAAAAACACATTCACATATGCCACAGTGAAGAGGCACCACAACAGTCTCAAATATGAAATACACATAAGTAAGAGGGTTAGTATAAACCCAGTTCAGGCCTAATTACCCAAGAGCCTTACAGTATATTCCGTACAGATGCGCTTGTCTGACTTTCAGAGAAATAGCATCTGACGTGTTTGTTGAAATATGGACTTGGTGATTTTTTTTTCCCTCCCTTGTTTCTTTGGACTGATCCCTGCTAGTCTTTCTTTCCAGGGATATCGCTAGTGCTGTTTTTTTCCAATGTTTTTCAGCGCCCCAAAGAAATATACACCAATTAGTTTAAATTGTATGTTCTCATTCATTTTCATTAAAATCAGACTGCCCCCCCAGTAAAGGCTTAGTCTCCCTTTTCGTAAATCTCTAGTGACACTCCTGCTTGTTTCTTGGTGTAAACAAGAATGCTTGAAGTGACTGTGGCTGGTCCACATCAAAGGGCATTTCCGCAGCCATTATTTAGAGCTGTGTTTCTCAAACCAGTCCTCAGGGATCTCCAGGCGGCCCGTGTTTTTTCACCCTCCCAACTCCCAGGGAATTGGGAGTTTTTTTTAATTCCCAGGGAATTGGGAGGGAGCAAAAAATGTGGACCATCGGGGGAGGGTCCCCGGGGGCTGGTTGTATTACATTTGATCATTGTATCTGGGCAATCAGAAAACCTGCTTACCTTTGCTGTGTTTGTTGAGAGACTCGTTAAGAAAACGAATGATTCTATCTGAGGGGATGGCAAACGAGATTCCTGCCGCCACCTTCAAGGTGTTGATCCCAATCACTTCCCCGTCCTGAGACAGACGAGGTTTTGCCTCGTTAGCCGTCACAGTCATTATTTCCCCATGTGGTAGCAATTATATATATATATATATATATATATATATATATATATATATGAGACAGACTTGACTGGAGAGGAATGAGAGTGTTAGATATGCTGTAAAGCTTACCAAATTTACAAGAGGACCTCCTGAATTCCCATACTGTATGGAAAAATGATGGAAAGTGGTCAAAAGAAAATCAACAATCTACAAAATCACTGATGTATGCATTTCAGATTTCAGTCAGGGGAGGCACAGAGGCAGTTTTTAAATCATCAACCACGTGAGGATTGTGCACACCTTAAATTACAGAACTATATTTCAAATCGGCATGCTTACATTGATGATGGCGTCCGTCTGTATGTAGTCCATGTCGGAGTCGCGGAGGCCCAGCTCCTTGCCGTCGCGCTGGGCGGTGCTGACGATGCCCGTGGTGACGGTGTTCTGCAGGGCGAAGGGGCTTCCGATGGCCACCACGAACTCCCCGGGGCGCAGGTCCGCCGAGTGGCCCAGCAGGAGAACAGGCAACTTTTTCTGAGGTGGAAACAGACCACAACATACAAGTTTGGTTCCTGCCTTGCTTAGGACTGAGCTGAAAAGGACTGATTCACTTCAATTAGGGAAATAATCTTTTCAAGGAGATGCTTAAGCACTAAAATAGAATAAAAACCGTCATATACATATTTTTGAAAGCAAGGAACATTTCATATCTGCCTTCCCTATTTGCAGAGATCTTCCTAATTATAGAAAACCTGATTGTTTTTCTTTAACTTGAAGTAACAGAAGCTTTGTCTTTAAAAACTACATTTTGAAAGCTATGGAAATAAAAGCTGGCCTTTTCAGTCTGTATTTAAGGGTCACTTTTTGAGGATTATTTTTCCTACTGCTTGTACTAACACCTAGCACCACTAAACAGCTCATCCTGACAGAGACTGCCCGTGCGCAAGAGTTCATGAACCTCCCCAGGCAGACACCAGCCAATCCCTGGCTCAGGCTGCACACCCACTGCCAAGTACATCAAATTATAACGCAGATCGTCAACACCATCATCACCACAGAATAACAGAACCTGCATCTGCTGAGCATTAGGAAAATGAAATGAAGCGTTGCAATTAATCCCAGTGGTTTTCTTGGTCTGGGCAGAAACGGCCCTGTGCATTTGTAGCACAACAAAACCAAAGAGAAAAACACCTCTTAAAATCCGTTAAGTGCAAAAAACATGGCGGGTGGTGATTTTACAGAGATCTGGCTAGTTTGCTGCTCCACGTAATCACTTGGAAGCTATGAATGGTGAAAAACGAGTTTAAATATAAAAAATGGTTTTCTTAGTCACACACACGTCCATCCCACTGGGAGTTAGGGCCCAGGTTGCAAACCAGAAAGTAAATCATGTTTATAATACACAAATGTACTGTCTGTTGGAGCAGAGCTGGTATGTTCGGGAGATTCGATGCCTGGAGAGTATCCCTGTGGGCGAGTGAGTCACACAGTTGTCCCATGTGAGCCAAACTTCAAAAGCTGTTGTTCAGCATCAAAATTTCTCCCGCAGCCAGTAAAGCCTTGGAGTACCAACGGAACAGCGCATCTGTCTGGTTGCGGACTTGTCCTTAGTAAGGACCAGGCTTACTAAGTTAGGGTGCTGAAATTTACACTTTGATGTGGGACAGCATAATAGATGAAGGAATAGAACAAGTTCAATTTGTACCAGCAAAGTAGCACTGGAGAGCTTAACTCGCTCAGGTGAACATTCAGCTATAATGAGGATGATTTTAAAAAAATAGGTTTACAAGTTTATTTACTTTAGGGCTGAAAACATTATTAACCTTCAAATGAGTGATCAAGCACTCGCCAATTTCCCTTATTCAACCTGTATTTCCTGGTTTCTGTCTATTTTGCAGCTGATCATGGCACAGATACTCACATCCGACACTAGCACTCCCCTCTACTCCCCTGAAACAAAAAGTCTAAGGGATCAGCAGTATCTTTTATCTCTAAGTACTCAGATCTTGAAACATAAGTTCCTCTTGTAGTTTTTGTAGTTTAAAAAAAAAAAAGTATGCTCATCACTCTACAAAGACGCCTCATCAAACACCGCGCTGCTGTCACTTTGTTAGATGGCAGGGAATGAAAAAGACTTTCTTCCTTTTGATAAACTACAAATGAAAGGGCTGAAATGTCAGCGGCATTGTAGAGCCAAATGGACGATCAAACGGCGCTTCCAGGAAAAGGGCAAAGTTCACGTCCCTCCTTTTCCATCTCCTGGAGACAGCCTCCATCGATTCCATGTTAGCGGCCTCTGCCCAAATCACTGTGTGCCGTAGGCCATGTTTAACAGCTACACAAGGAGTTCCTTAATGAGACTACAATTAACGTTTATAGTTTGAAGGTCAGCGCCACACGTCAGTCATTCGGTTTCACGTGGAGCTCATGTTAGCACATTGGCATTAACTGCAAGCGTCAGAGTTTAGTTTTCGCCTCATTGCCGTGTTTTTGGCCAGTTTGACTCAGTCAGCCGACGGCCTGATAAATCTCTCTTCTAGACCTCCCCACCCTCCTTGTGTCACTGCTACAAGGCGGGACTGGTAAGGCCCACACAAGCCGCGTCTGAAACCCTCCGCTACACAGGACGCTAGAGTTACAGTCGAACCAAATCCCCCACAACAAATGCGCGTTATCCGATGGATGCTGAATGTACTCTACATGGAATAAAAAATATGAAAGGATGGATTGCGCGATGGATGGATGCGGAATGTATCAAATGTCACCAGACGAGAATAACGTACTTCTTGACGTCTTTATGTCAGCAAAAGTGTTTGGCTAAGAATTGTTTAAGGGAAGGCAGCTCTACAGCAGCACCCGACAGACCCGTATGACCGGGCTACTTAAAGCAATGGGGTAGCTGAGAAGTGACGCTTACCTGAGGGGTCACCTTGATGGTGGCAATGTCCAACTTCTTGTCCATGTCCTTGATGTTGGCCTCGTGCACCTGGCCATCCTGGGTCTGCACACGGAGCTGCTGCTGGCCGGACACAGGCGCCACACTGGTCACCACGTGGGCGTTGGTGACGATGAGGCCGGTGTCTGACACGATAAAGCCCGATCCGCTGGACAGAGGCACGTTGCGACCGAAAAGAGGGTGTCTGGGAGAAAAGCAGCAATTAGCAGGACGTTAAACCTATGAGATGTTTCAAGCATGATAGGGGCTTTTTACCTAAAAAGATAATGACAAGTTACGACAATAGCTAATGCTAAGTTGTACGGTCTTGCGTGCCTGTAACCCAGAACCAAAAAAACCTCGAGACAAACCTGAGGAAGAGCTCGATGTGGACCACAGCAGGGGCGATCTTTTCCACAACGTCCGCAATGAAGTTAAACTTATACCTCGGACTATCGGGCTCTGAGGAACCTATACTAACAGAAAGAATGAGTTATGTTAACAAGTAACAATCTTACTCTTCCTCCACCTCCACATTCTGACCTTTGGCTCCAGAGGAATAATGTCAGTAGTGAAGGATTTGTAAGCGTTTTGGATGCAGTGTGTCATGTTTGAGTCCGACAAAATGAAAACACAAAAAATGGTCATGTAAAAGGCTTAGTACTGTAACTTGATGTTTTTTTCACTGCTCATAATTGCATAATAGCTTTTAAACCTCCAAGTATTTTTTCAGAGTCCAAAAACGGTGTACTATTTCAGAAACTTGGAAATTATCCTTAAGTCATTTGTCTAAAAATAATAAGAATGGTTGGAAATTGCTCCCTCTACTTGCTTATGTCATGGAGGACTTGTGTTCTAACCTGTGATTAGGATATTCCTGGCATTTAGTTCCAGCCGGCTTAGCTCTAGAGCCTTCCATTTGTGACCAGGGCTTCCTCCGACTCTGGTGAGATTCACACTGTAATTAAACAGCCCGAAGGTTGACGTTTGGGCTTTGGCAGCTACTCAGTATCTACAGGTCAGACCTTTTAACTGTCATAATTCAAACCATGAAGCAGCAAGCGCCGAATCATCCACCACATCACCTCCGTAACTGTATGTACTGCTCAGTTTGCAGATTTAACCCAAGCAGTTTACGCAGTTTAATTTTTTTCTACATATCCATGTGTTTAGTTCATTATTTTACTGTAATATTTGAGTTAACAAGGTCAAAGTACATTAACTGGATTCCATCTTAGGTCTTGCAAAATAATTTAACAGGCAGAGAAGAGTCTTCGGGGAATAGGCATTAACATTTCAGGAAATGTACAGCACGTTTACGGGGAAGGGTCCGGCCGCTGTTGTGGCGCCATGAGTAGCTCTCCATCTTAGCTATCCCTAAATGGGCAACGTAAGGGCAGCCTTACGTTGGTAACCCTGCTCACAAAACAGGAGCCCATAAGCTGTCTTTGTCTTCAGTGTCAGAGATACAGACACATAAGCTTCTGGTTTTTCTCTACTTCTAAGGCTGTTAGAAGATATATAAACAATATTTACGCATTCGGCGTTTATTCAAGTCAAATTGTTATCTATATCCTGCCCCTTCTCCACCTTAGCTTCTGTGTGGTGAGTGTATTGGTGAAAAATGGCTGCCGTCACATCATCCAGGTTCTACACAGTGGTGGTGGATGAGGCAGATCCTGCTTGGATCGGTAAAACACTTTGGGTGTCTTGAAAAGTGCTTTATGAATGCAGCTTTCATTCATTCATTCGTCCCTGTGTGGGAAGCATAATTACAATATCAGCGCAGTCGTTAGCAATGTATTCATAACTTGAGGGTTGAGAGTTCGAGTCCTGTCCTTGGCTCTGGCTGTCGTTTCTGCATGTGCTCCCTGTGCATGTGAAGGCTAGGTGTCACAGTGTCTTCAATGGGCTTGCATCCCACCCCTGGGGGCCTCCTGATAAGTGCCAACTTCTTCCATAACCAGGTACCCAGCATAAAAGGATGGTTGTCAATTAGGTACTAGCAGCTGGACACTGAAGAGAAGGTAAAGTGTTTTGGTTGCTTTATGTCGACCTGAACAGATCCACTGACCTCATTTGAATGGTTGTGGTGAAATGTAAGACTGAGAACAGACAATACCACTCTGTCGGTGCAAACTGCCCGTCTGTCAGTGCAGGATGTGACAAACCGCTGCCCTCCCAGCAGACCAGCACAGAAAAATCCCCTATGTCATTTTGTCCTGCTTAACCCTGTTGATTTTGCCCTTAGACTAACGCATCCATTGAGGAATTATAACTGCAATTATTATTGGTCAGTCACTTTATTTTTGTACCTATTTTTTGATTTAAGGACTTAACCTTTAGTGTTTCTACTAAACCTTATGCAAGGACTTGAAAGTTAATGTGGAAAAAATGTTTCAGGCTACATTTATATATTATGCCCTTGAGATTAAATCTCAACATTTTTAAATTTAATGTTAAGTACCAAGGAGCTTAAAATGCCTTTATTGGACATCTACTGCAGTCTCGAAGTCAGTGAGGTCAACAAATAGGTACAAAATAAGGCTATTCGAGATCACAGGACCATTATGAGAATCCAAGTTCATCTAAAATGAAGAACAGTCCAAGGCTGATTGTGCCCCTGCCATGGAGAGGCAATGAGGAGCAAAGGGATCTGATTACCCCTCTCATTTTGTCTGTCTGGCTCTTACTTGTCCAGAACTGATAAAAGGGCAGATGTCAGACAAGGCTGAGTTTTAATTCCAGTCATTCATGTCCCTCAGCCTTTTTTCTGGGTTAAATGGGTCCCAAGGAGCCTCAAAAGCCCCAAAACCACATCCGACTTGCCCTATTGCCCTGGTGTTTCCGCTTCCTGTGGGGTCTCGGGGGAAGTCTTGTCTGTATCCTGCTGACCCCCCCACCTTCACCCCCTCTCATCATCTGTTATATCTCTGCATTGACCGGAGGGGCGTATTCTCTATTCTTCACCACCCTGA
>JABFEA020000017.1:11956390-11976444 GCA_019775915.2 Cyphomyrus plagiostoma | reverse complement strand
AATTACACTTTCGGCTATGCAGTGGCGATGGCAGTGAATGGCAACAAGCTTTTCCCAGATGCGCTTCTTAATGGCCGCATTAAGAAATCCTACAAGATGTCCAGCTGAGCAAGAAGTCCTGCGTCGTGATGCAGACCCCTGGTTTAGCTATTCCTTAGTATGTGTGTATATGTTAAAGCAGTGCGCTTTACATGAAAATGGCCTTACTCTTGTCACCTGCAGTGTCCACAGTGGGATTCGGTGTGGTCTTGGAAATGGGTCTGGTAGAGATGATGAAGTTGCTGCTCTGGGTGGTCTTCATCGACTGTATCGGCGTGGGTCTGCTCATCTCCACCCTCATGTGGTGAGCTCATACGCCACAGCATGTCCAGGCTCTGAGGAACCCAGCAGTTCTTCCTTTGGTCTGGAGACTCACGTTGCCATGATTAGATCAGTAAGAATGAATGAGTTTTCCCCAGACTTTTACACCAGTTGGTGCTTCGCTGGGGACACCCAGGTAGTTCATGTTTTTGCTCCCTCCTAGCTCCTCACCAGCCGGTTCACATTTTTGCTCCCAGCAAAAGCATGGACTATTCTGGCGTCTCCACAGAACAGGTTGAGAAACACTGACCTAGAGCTGCTGTGGTAAACAGGGATACAGTTCGTCTCCTCAGACAGAGTTTCCTGGGGGGGGTTCGTGTTTCATCTCCAGCCTTGACTGTTCTGTGTGTGCTAAAATGTCCCCCCACCTGCTGCAGGGTCGTCACAAATAAATACCTGATGAAGCAGCAAAGTAAAGACTATGACGTGGAGTGGGGCTATGCCTTCGATGTACACTTGAATGCCTTCTACCCCCTACTGGTCATCCTGCATTTCCTCCAGCTGTTTTTCATCAACCGTGAGTCCCCTCACCCTGATACTTTCCGGTTCACTGTACCCTGCCAAGTAATGCATGACTAACTGCATTGATGTTTGAATCCCAAGGGCTGCAGTTGTACCGTTTTCCTTATCTGCTTGTACTTGAATTTAATAGCTTACTGGCAAACTCAACCAGTTAAATGTCTTCAGATAGCTCTGGGGCCAGGTGGTAATAGAGGCCCAGACTGGACGTGAATCCCCTCTTTGGAAAGGCAGGTCATTGGAAAATGCTGGGTCAGATGTACTGATGCTGACTGTTCTTCACTCACTGTGTTACAGACATTGTGGTCATAAACTCTGATTGGTTCCTCGGCTACTTTGTGGGCAACACTCTCTGGTTGGTTGCCATTGGTTACTACATTTACATCACGTTCCTGGGCTACAGCGGTGAGTTTGGAGGACACTGTGATGCTGTGTGTGTGTGTGTGTGTGTGTGTGTGTGACAATCCTAGTGAACAGCTCAGTATTTTATGCATTGGCATATAGCCGTTTTATATATGCCGACAGTTTTGGACCACAGTAATCGAGCTTGCTGTAGAAGGATTGCTGAGGTTTTCTACAAGCCTACGAAAGGGTTTGTCAGCTCTTTTAAATCAAAGGAAAATGCCACAAATGAAACCTGATGTTAGAATTAACAAACTTTTCTACACATCTATACAAAATCGTACTTTTCACTGTGTAGGACCCTTGGTTGCTTGCTCTGTGACTGGTCACTTCCTCCCAGGTTGTTGCTGATTGGTTCTTTGCTCATCCACAGCATTGCCCTTCCTGAAGAACACTGTGGTGCTGTTGTACCCCTTTGCCTTGCTGGGCCTACTTTATGTCCTTTCCCTCTGCCTGGGCTGGAACTTCACCAAGGGCCTCTGCTGGTTCTATAAGTTCCGGGTTCAATAACTTCCACGTGGTCGGACTTATGTATATATGATCTTTGGGACTGTCATGGACTGGGCTGGCCTGGGCTCATCCCAGGACCCTCCTTTTGGTTTTTTGCCTTTCCTTTTTGGAGACTTGTACGAAAGATTTCATTTTTGTAAAGGTTGTAAATAACATTGTTTGTAGATAAAGTTATGTATTGTTTGTGTAAAAAATAACTTTATTTCTTTCAGTTTATTGAAGGGTATGAGACAATGAAAATGAATCTGCATTTTAGGAGGGTGTTCTGTATGTACATTCCCAATTCCCTTCCCAGAGCACCTTAAATAAAAAGGTTTTTAATTGAGGAGATATTTAGTGCAGTGGATCAGGCTGCACCAACATTAGCAAAGATATTTGAAAGCTGATTGGTGGAAAAAAAATAACCACTTGATTGGCTATGGTACTCACCCAGGACCATCTGAAACACAAACTAATGTAACCATATAGCTTGCCCAAGGTAGTCTGATATAAAGAAAGCAGTTCCTCCACTGCACTTCATTAAAAATTATTATAAAAAAATTAAGTGTTTTTTTTCTGAACAACAGCATAATATTAGATCCAAACAGCTGTAATCCAGTTAATAGTTGTTTCCTCTTCCCCTTGAATTTTGCAGATATCACCAGCTCAGTGGGGACAGTTATTTATACTTGTAGTGTGTGGTTTTAACCTGTAGGGGGCACTAAGGATAAGGTACAGCCCAAGAGTCGCTGCATTAGTACATTTCACACGGTCGTAAAAAAATAAATTGTTAAAAACAGGAATCATGAAGTAAAAGCGGAAAACCCTTAATGCATTTTAAGCTGCTGAATAAAAATCCAACTTAAATGAATGAACACAGAGTCACATGATTTGAGGTTTTCTGCTGCAGAAATACTTTAAGTGCAACGCTTCCCGAGATGATATTTAATAAGTCAGCAGGCAAACAATCATGAGAACAATTCCTACTTTATTTCTGCAATATCCATGAAATATCTCTGATATATTGATGAAGGCACGAAACCTGCTCGGGGTTGCTGGAGGGCGGTATGCAACACCCTCCCCACCTTTACCTTGCTGAAGCTCACAAGCATGTGACTGATGATTCAGGAGTTTGAGCGGGGGGGGGTGATCCCTGGCAATGGGGAGGAGTCAGGGGTGTCACTGAGGAAGCCACCACTTTGTTCATCAATTGGAAAGAATAACTTAAATTTTATACAAAACTCTGCCCCAGCCAGATCCTACCCTTCAGTACAAGAGCACCATTTGATCACACTTCATATACTTATTGTTAAAACATTGCTTCCCTTCTGAATATGTATTTGTCTTCATTCTCATGTTGTCGTTTATGATCAGGTGACCTTGCCTGGACATCATCGGTAAGACAAGCAACTTCGAACATAGAGAAAGCCAGTCAAACCCCAGGTCACCATCCTCCGGCTCAAAGTGAGCAGGCACGTTAGCGACAACACGCATCAGGATCATGTGACTGCAGTGCAGCAAGGTATTCTGGGAAATGGGCAATGGCTACATTGACACTGAATGACATGGCAGGCTTATTTTTACATTTACAAAAAAAGAACACGAGAGAATAAAAACAAACTGCTCCTGTCCTTCCTGCACCCCCCCACCCCCCACCCCACAGTCTGCCCACGCAGTACACTATACAGAGCGAGGCCCCGCCCCTTACAGGTGGTGTGGCAATTAAGGCACAGGCATTGGGACACACCCACTCCAGTACCGCAGTGAGCCGCAAATGTTGCAAAAAGCCTCAAGACCATCCGTTCAAGAGGAAAAAAAATGTGAAACATCAGTCAAGTTATTCACAAAAAGTAGAAAAAAAATAAGTCAATAAATAAAGGTGTAGTTGCTCCTCAGGGTTATCCGCATAGCTGAAGGGCCTTTCTGTGAACGTAAATAAGGGCTGATCAAGTACTGCAGAAAAAAAGCAAATGATTAAACCTATGACCACACATGACTTAAATTGGGTGCAATGGATTTCTATTTACAATCAGAGCTGAACAAGATTGACTGGACTAAGGTCAGAACTCAGATTTTCCACTTAAAGCAACACTTTGGCAAACAAACAAAAATGCATGTATATAATATTTACACAGAGTTAGCCTTCACCCACTAAAGATAATGGCGAATATTTAGACAGCTGCCACATCACCAGTAGCATACCTATCAGTATGTCTTTGTTCTCACAGGCAGTCTGCTTCTCCTATTGCTCCTCTTTTAGTGCAATAACGTACAAAGTGCCCCCTCCCCCTCTTCAGCAATGAGACACCCTTCCACTTAAGCACCCACACCTGCGTCACACGTCTTGGGAATTTTCCCTCGAGTATTTTAAAATTTTTTTTTTTTTAACAGTAGTGTTCACATTCGCTCGAGGTAGAGCTTGGGAGCGGCAATCAGTGTTTGGCAGGATGTGCCACAGGAGGGCTTTCTGTCGACGTCTCCGTGCCTGGGAGAGGCCCCACAGTGCCCCCTTCTGGCTGGAGGCCAACTAAGTGGCCACTTTCTTGATGTGGATCTAAAAAAAGGGGGATTAAAAGAAAACGAGATAAAATCTCTGAGCTGTGGTGAGCTGCCCGTCTCACATGCTGTGAGGATCACAATCTGCTGCCCCCCCAAACAGAAAGACGGTGTGCAAGTGGAAGGGAAAGCCAGGCGGCCATGCCCAGGGAGGGGGGGACCAATCTCTAAAACGGGAAGCTAACCTCACTCAAGATGGCCCACACGGCAGAGTCCTGAAGCACGGAGAGGCGTAGTGCCACCACGGGATTGAAGGTGGGCTCGAGAGACGCTTCTGCAATGCCGTTCTCAAAATGCCCTGGTACACACAGACATAGACACACAGGTTACTACTGCACTAAATGCTCCAAACGTGATTGTTAACACCACAGACTGACTGCATGGTTAATCCAATCAGTGTGGGATGTCTCCTAATGTATATACGTTAAGGAGGAGCCAATAACATACTGAGATTGTTTCTTTGCCCCGGCCCCTGCCCCAGCCCACCACACACAGGAAGCTGCCTGCAGTGGGAGAGGAATGTGCAGTGTGAGCTGCTCCTCATCTCTCAAGGCGGGGGCCTGAGCCAACGTGTTTAACCGGGTTGGACTGTACAGTGGGGCAGGTTACTGGGCTTCTGTTTTGTGTTGGGGATCCCGTGTACTCACCGATTCTGTAGAAATGATCCTCTGTCTGTTTGTATTTGGTCTGTAGTCCAGTGTCCTGGAAGACAGATATTTTTTTTTAAAAAGTAACAGACCTCTCTCTCATGCACACAGACACATTACAGGTCAATGACAGCACTGCAGGCTTGTAGTTAACCAAGGTAAACACTTGGGAAATGGAACAAATCACTATAATAAAGTCCCTGCAGATTAGTCTGTGAACAGGTTATAGAACCTTCACACAAGTTGTTCTGGATCAGAGTATCTCCCAAATAAGATACTGTAATTGTTAACCAAAAGGCATCTTTACTGACCGAGAACGGCAGAATCTCCACTGTGGTGTTCTCAATCTTGTCACCAGGGTGCTCTTGATTTCCGCTGCGGAACAGATACCTGCCAATCACAGCACTTGTCTTATAGGCTTGCACCATTTATGCACTTTCCCCCTGAAGTTCAGGAGCACGTCCCCTTTTTCCCAGTCCCTGGGGTGTCTGGACTGGGAATTTTTATAGGTCCGGGCCACTTAAGTGTGTCACTTTATGGCCACACAACAGCAACTGAGACCTTTATTTTAAATAACTATGGAAGACACAAAAAGCTTGTAGGATAAACATCACAAATAATTTCACATGAAACTATGCCACCTACCCAAACAAAATAGAAGATGACCAAGTAATTTTATTAGTTATTTGCTAGTTAATGGGGGGTACAGATCACATGGTCCAAAAATATGGGAAGAATCACATCCCGTATTGGTTCAAAAACGGGACACAGCATTTTATTTGTACGACCCATGACATATTTATAATACATTATTAAACGGCCAGCAGATCGATCTTCATTTTTCCACAACAAAAAAAAAACAATGCCATATTAGTCCGATAATAAGCACTGGCAATATTAGACAAAAGTATCAGATATACTTTCCAATGCAGAATTTTAGAGAGTCGAGCAAAAAATGTATTACTGCAATTCATGTAACTGAGATACAAAAATAATTCCATCTGAAGGGTACTGCTCCTCATGGAACCAATCCCAGCCCAGGAAAGCCAAGCGATTCACAGCCATGAAAATGTAAGGTTCTTAAGTAGAACACAGACTTGCTTTGTTTTCAGTGTGAGGTTCCCCTTTGAGTACCAACCTACCAAGGCTCACATGAACAAACACATATACCAGGAAATCTGCACATTCAAAAGAATGAGAGGGAATAATCCTGTGGACCTCACCTGTCAATGCTGACGGGCCGGTCGAACTTGAAGAGGATGTAGTCACCAGCAGTGGGGGTGATGGCCCAGAAGAAGTCCTCCCCCATGTAGGTCTTCTCCAGCGTGTGGCCCTGGTACACCTTCAACGTGGTGGACACCTCTGCAGGTGGGTTCACGTGGATCTTGTGGAGCAGCGGCTTCAGGAAGTCCTTGTCCTGGCAAGGGTGGCAAGTAGAGATAACCCGGGGTATCGGCTAAGGGGATTGGATAGTTCAGCTGTCACTCCGAAACACGAGCCAATTACCTTGCAGAAAACAGAGGGCTTACAGGAATAGGAAGGAAGTGCAGACTGGCAACAACACACCAGTATCGCACACAGCAGATGGCGCCTGAAAGTGAATCAGAGAGGGATGGCGCAGTGTGATTACCGTAAGCTTCTGGATCTTTCCAGCCAGAGAGGAGTGCAGTCCCACGTGCTGGAACAAAGAGGGCCGGAAGCGGATACGCAGACTGGATTTCTGTCTCTCACAGTGCTTCTACGAGGACACAGAGTAGACAGGTCAGACACAATCTTCTCACTGAGCAGAGATGCTGGGAGAGTGAGAGACCAAAGAGGTGAGGGTCACAGCCGGCCTCGCCTGATTGGTCCATGTGACTCACACACATGGCCGTACCGTGTCCTTCTCGGGGTTGCAGACTTTGACCCAGAGAATGTGGTCGAGCAGCCAGTCGATGGGTTTCTCCTTGTAGAACATGAAGATGAACTCCACAATGAGATTGAGATCTGGAGCCTGGAACATCTTCCCTGGGGAGGGAAAAGCAACGCTGCAGTGTATCTGTGCACCTTTCCTGGTGTTTGAGCAGAGCAGAGTCGCTCTGCAGGCTGTGAGAATTCTCCGGACTTTCCCGGTAATACGCCATGACACCCCTCTGGGGCTGCATTTCCCTTCCTCATTACGGAGCTTTACATTTTCACCCTGCAATCATCCTCCGCTCAAACATCACGACACAGCAGTGCAGCAGTGCCGGCCGCCCCCCGGGGGGGGGGGGGGGCCCCCCCCCACCCCAATAAAAATCACCGGGGCATGGGGGGCGGGGGGGCATTAGGAAATCCGCGGCAGAGTGACTGTGGATGATAATAATTGGGGCCTGACTGCCCCCCCCCAAAAAGCATGAATTACCATCAGACCACCAACTCTGGCACCCAGATTTGCCCGCAGGGAACTTTAGGTGGTTTCAGTAACAGAAAATACTGAACTTTAGACTGAATCAAACAACCATTTCTAGATGGGGGACACTTGATGGCAAAGGCAGGTGACAGATTCAGTGCAGTGAACACTTCTGCAATTAAATAAAACACTATCACTGCCACTGATTATCTGCTTATATCCCCCAGAATTACACGATATAACACTTGTTATTGAAACACCCGTAACCTACCTGCGGCGGACTGGCATTGTCCCTGATGAGCTTGGCTGGGGGCGGGCTGTCCCAGCTGCTGAGCCCTGCGGTTAGCGGCCTTCAGCTGGCAGACGTTGGGGTACGTCTCGCCGTCGCTGCCGCACACCGCCTGGCTCTGCTTGCACTGGCACACGCCCTTAGAGAGCCGTCTCCCGGCGGGGTGCTTGCATTCCAGCCCGTCTCCGCACGGCAGGTCGTCCTTAAGGCCGCAGGGCGCCCCCTCGCCCTGGGCGCACACCAGGCAGCAGTTGCAGCGGTCGGGCACGTAACCGCTGGGGCAGATAGGGCTCGGACACAGGCTCACATCGCAGCGAGCCTGGCACTTGGTCCGGGGCTCCGCACCGATCAGCCGATGGAGGTGAAACATAATCGCGACAAACAAAAACGCATGCATGGTCCGCGAAGAACTGGGATGCAATCCGCACTCAGTGCTACGGGGTTTAAAGAAAGCCTTTTAATTCCCAGTGTAGGTTAATCCTTACTCCGTATGCATCGTCAAAATCGGCTGTCTTTACGCGTTAACTTTTCAAAGTAATGGAGGAAAGCAGTACTGTATTTCACACCGCATCTCCCAACGACAGTAAGCAAAATACAACATGCAGAGGTGATGAACAGCAGCTCGTCCGAAAGAGTAATAAAAAACACAAAGTTGTTAGTTAGAGCAAACTGATTATAAAACGCTACATTGTTTTCGATGCTTAAGAGCGAAGTGAATCAGATTGTCTGGAAGAGAAGCGCAGTTTTGTCCCGCTGTCACCCGGGGGGCTGGCGCACCGTCTGGTTCGGGGGAGGAGAGAGGCCAACAAAAGCCGTCTCTCATGCCGCCTCGATCAGTGCCTCAATTACATTCTATTAACTACGATATCCACGATATTTATTTTTTAAATTAACGAATGTTTTAAAGCGCTTTCGGAAATTTGCCAAAACTTGGAATCAAAGATGCTTCTGTTTGTATCTGGCTCACTTCTGTCGTGCGTCACTTTGGGCAAAATCGAATGCTAAATAAATCGATGTAAATTAAGCTTTAGTGTGGGTTAACAAA
This sequence comes from Cyphomyrus plagiostoma, assembly GCA_019775915.2. Taxonomy (NCBI): domain Eukaryota; kingdom Metazoa; phylum Chordata; class Actinopteri; order Osteoglossiformes; family Mormyridae; genus Cyphomyrus; species Cyphomyrus plagiostoma. The sequence goes on along the minus strand of JABFEA020000017.1, from coordinate 11,967,766 downwards.
GATTTTGAAAATATTAAACGACTTGTTTAAAAAAGGAGAATGTTTTCCAACACAAAATGCATTTCTCTAAACAGGATAACAATCTTTTTTCGTAAAGTAGAGACGACGCAACGTGTAAATTTGGCTGCTCGCCTTAGATGTTTCTTTCTTAGTGAATGGAAGGAAATTTCCACAACGCGCTGGCATATTTTGTAGCACAGCCTAGTGTTCATTTTCAGTTTGTCGTCTGCAAATAATAATAATAATGATGTGGATAGGCTTCTTTCGGTAAGTCTACGTGTATAAATTATATTCCCATATGTGGGGATCTCATTATTACAATCATTCTGGGTTGATCTGTTGCACGGCACTATAAATAAAGGATTTTTCGATGAAAACTGGATGGAGAGAATACTCTTCTTCCTAGAAGAGGCAGGAGAAACATATCCAGCCTGTTACTGATCCAGTTCCTACATACTGGATCTTAGTAAAAGCCCATGGATTTAGCGTACCGTCACTGGGTCTCCACTACGTACGCTTCGTTTCTTAGTAGACCGTCTTATACAAAGCCACTAAGTATAAATTACTGTTTTGCTTTACTTATTTTTAGACATGAAAACATTTAAAGACACCTCATTACTAAATTCCCAATATTCTGCCTTGTTTTAAGCTAAATATCAGAGACGAAGACACGAATTACACAGCCGCATGCGTCTATGGACAGCAAATATTCCACAATTGCAAAAACACAAAAAAGAAACCATAAACCTGACTGCTGGTAGATCAATTGTTTGTAATTACATACTCCTGCTGCAGTTCATATATGTGATGACAGATCAAACCTTAAAATAGTATGAAATAATGACAGGATTTCACATTGCTGGATTTTTCATCGTATTCTGATGACCCACAGATAAAGAGTCACATTGTTACGCCACAATAGGACCAATGCAGCATGCTGACTGCGGCGCCACTGCCGCCGCTAGGTGGCGCCGGTCTTGTACCGCGACGTGCTGCAAAAGTGCTGCTCGGGCGACAGGTTGATCCGCCGTACGTTAAGTTCGGTGGCAAAGCCTCGCGCCCTCTGGTAGAAGAAGAGCGAGAGCTCACGGTCCACCAGGAAGTTGTGGTAGATGGTGGCCAGGCGTGTGCAAAGCTTCAGCTGGGCTCTTTTGTTCCCCAAGTCCATGGCGGCAGCCAGGGCCAGGTGGTAATACCCAGCCGCATCGTAGGGGTCCTGTGGCACCCAGATAAGAGCACCAAGTGAGTAAATCAGTATCTAATCTCATTATCTTTGTCATTCACTAACTTGCTGGAAATTTCACAGGTATAACTTTAGTACTCGTCCCAACATTCTTTGGGTTTGAAGTCTAATTCCTATATTACCACTCCACCTACTTCCATTGTAAATACCACTCTGATGCAGGGCATGGACATTGTTGGGGAAGTTATTTACAAAAGTAATAGATTACAGACAGAGGTGGAAAGTCCCGGTCCAGAAAGTAAAAATCCGGACAAAGGTTTTGTTTCAACCAACCAGCTGAGTATAAAGATTCACAGTCTCAGAGTACTCAGCTGGTTGGCTGAAACAAAACCTTGGTCTGGATTTGTACTTTCTGGACCGGGACTTTCCACCTCTGTCTGTAATCTATTACTTTTGTAAATAACTGACACATAAATAATGTCCCATATAAGAATAATGTAGAGTTTAAAGCAAGAGAGGGATAACACTGGGAATAGTCATATCTGTTTGGAAAATACAGTACAGATGTAGAGCTTAAAGCAAGAGAGGGATAACACTGGGAATAGTCATGTCTGTTTGGAAAATACAGTACAGATGTAGAGCTTAAAGCAAGAGAGGGATAACACTGGGAATAGTCATGTCTGTTTGTAAAATACAGCACAGATGAACAGCTTAAAGCTAGAGAGAGATAACATTGGGAATAGTCATGTCTGTTTGTAAAATACAGCACAGTTTAGGTGTTTAGATACTTTACCCCCAAGCAGGAGGCCACTAGAGATGTTGAGTCCCGTGAAAATAACCGATATTGGGCCCCCAACCCAGATTAATCCAATTATGTTTCAACTATGTTCCTCACTTTTATCCCAAAAATGTCATTTATAAATGTACAGCTGAATGAAATTAGTGATCATTAGTATTATACCACATTTGGTTTACCTTGAGGTCATAGAAGATGATGTCCCCAAGCGTGAGGTAAACCCTGACGTAGTACAGGGTCTCCTCCTCGAACTGCAGGGGTGACGGGCAGAGTGACAGGGCTTTCAGGTAGTAGTGTTCGGCTAGTTCCAACTGGCCCAGTTGGTGATACAGTGTACCGAGTCTATGGAAAGCCACGCGTTCGTTCAGATGCTCTCCTAGGTAACAGACAGAACAGAGGAGGTCTCCCAACTTACTGGACAATAAGATATATATATATATTTGAGAAATCATATTCAAATCTATGTATACTTAGGAGTCTGGATTTTGCTGCTAATATACAGTAACCTAGAGAAAGGCGCCCTCTGGTGAAAACAAAGGCTATAACTACGTTTCTGAAATACTCACAAAAAATGTGGTATTTTCTGCTGGACTAATACTAAACATGTATTATTTTGTACTGACACGAGTAAAAGAAAGTGTAAAAATCCTCATAAATCACTCTGTGTTTATATATGTTTGAGACTGGTCACATGATGGTGTTTGGCTAATCAGAGGATGACATGGGTACCTAAGGTGATACTAAGGTCCAGTGAGGCCTGGGCAAACTCCACTGCATCCTTGTGAAGCTGCATGTGCATCAGCAGTTCTGTCAGCTTGTTGCAGAGGCGCAGCTGGGATGGAGTATCACCCATCCGGATCGCAATGGGCAGGGCCCGGTCCTGAAGGGCACAGAACCACAGCTCATCTCAGAGTCCCGCCCTCTGGCCTGGGCTAACAGTCCATATGCATAGTAAGTAAATTTGTCAAAATATAAGCTGGTCCAAACTCATTAAGTGTGACAATGTTTCAATGGAAACAAGACTGGTACAGTGCAAAATGGATGAAATACACTTATCATCCAGGCTATTTGGGAACATTGTGGATGGAATATATTGTGGTCACCTAGAGTGACTGGAATATTCTGTGGCTGTCCTGTTCGCATAGCTGGAACATTCTTCAGTCACCCGCATGTCTGCTGCATGACCAAACAGATATTCCCAGTGCAGTCGCTCCCGCACTATCTACAGAATACCTAAACCAAATGTTCCCAGAAATGCGACCAGGAAAGCACGTGTGACGTGATGCATGGATGCCAGGGAGTTCGCCCGACAGCACCGTGCCCTCCCTCTACTGCCTACCCTGTAGAAAGACAGAGCCTTGTCTCTGTCCCGTGAGCTGTTGAAGAACAAGTCCCCTGCCACCTCCAGCAACCCTAGAAGGAAGGCTGTGTTCCCTGTGCTTAGACCGGAGTCCTGGGCTACCTGGAGGCAGAAGAGAATGAGCCTTCTTTCAGGACTGCCTACGACTGACCAGCACAAGCGCTTTAACTGGAAACTACTTTGGCTTGTTGACAAGACTGGCCTGTAGGTAGAGGTCCACCAGTTCGTCTTGCCCCAGGATGTAGTAGATCTTCCCTGCCTTCAGCCAGGCAAATGCCTCCTTCTCCTTCCTGTGCAGGTCGATGAAGAGGCCGAGGCTGCATTTGGTGTGCTCCAGGGCGGCTCGGTAGGCCCTGACAGGAGAGAAGGGAGCCCGAGTTAGAGCCCAGCCAGAACTAGGCCGGGTACCACTCTCGAAGGGCTCAGGGAGGAACCACACTGAGCTACACGCAGGTTCTACTGTAGCATGATATAGTCAAGGGCACAGCTGTCATCTTGGCAAACTGCTGCCCAGTAAGGGATAAATCATACCCCCTGTGTCTCCCACACGGCTCGAGAACAGTTTCACTGCTAAACGGCCTGGGATCTGTTACCTGTCTGTGCCCAAGCCCATGTAAAGCTCGCTGATGGTTTCCAGGACGTCAGCTTCGTGGCTCCGGTGGCCCATGCGACGCAGCAGGACCAGCTGGCGCTCATTGTAGATGATGCTCTGGGCGGCATCAGGGCACAGCATGCAGTAGATGTGGCACAGGCAGCGGCATGCCTGGAGCTGGCCTGCGAGGCAAGTGCCAAATGGGCCGTTAAACTCAGACACATGGCGCTCTGCCACTTCATACGTCCAGGTAACACATTTAATTAGCAAACAGTAAATACTGGCTCAGCAGCAAGTGAATACTATTAAAAACCTAGAAAATTAAAGTTTTACTAGGAATACTGGCCCTAAATGTTTCTTGCTGGAATTGTGAGAATGGTTACACGGAACAGTTCAAAACAAGAAACCATTCATTTAGTTTGACTGACATATTTTCTATTGTTTAAGTTGGCCTTATAATCAGTGGCGGATCCTGGCTAGGGCATAATGGGCAACTAGTCAGGGTGGCATCATCTGAGGGGGTACCAACGTAGCAAATTATGGGTGCCAAACTGCCCCCCCCCACAACCAATAACTAATGTTGTAGTCAAGACCGCCTAAACTGAGACCAAGACACTGCTGAGACTTGAGGGTACCAAGACCAAGTCCAAGACACACTAAGGCTAGACCAAGACCAAGACCAGTCGAGACCAAGACCGAAAATAGACTAGGGCTAGAATTGACATCACATTACTCAGATCAACCGTTGAGAAAAAAGGCATTGCTGTAAAGTGTCATTACTCATTAAATCAAATTCATGTTACCTTTTCAATCAAAATGTCCATATGTCTCTCATTTAAAATCTCCCAGATTTGTCATAGATTCGAGGCTTGATGGAAAATAATATTCTCAGCAATCCTCTCCTATTACTGTTTTATCAGACCTCATCAAGGGAAAGAGATGGGATGTACCAGAAAGACGTTCGTACTAAGTCTCTTATACCAGGGACAGAGGCCTCGGGTAATCTATGAATACGGCTATGTTATGATCCTATGTAATGATCCATTTCTTTGCCGACTTCGCTATGATGCGATGTGTATGATGTGTATGGACTGTGAAGCACTGGCAGTGTCTGTTGAGAATATGTATACAATGTGACGTTTTTAAAATAGATGTATCTGACTGGTTGCATTTGAACCAAGGCACGCAATGAATAATGATACTGTTCTGTGAGGATGTGCTGTTTTCTCTTTTTTTCCCCATCCCATAGAGACTGCTATGTCCGAGACCAAAACAAAACCGAGACTAAATAGAGTCGAGACCAAGACAAGACCGAGACCACAAAAAACTGGTCTTGAGACCGGTCTTGAGAACTATAGCACTACCAATAACTTTCACTGGGTGAAATCGGCAGGGGGATTGTGGTTTTGCCTGGGAACCAAGAATGCCAGACCCACTGTTTATAACAGAAACTCACATATAGTAAGAAGTATACAGAGATTTCTATCCCTGGATTACAGCCCATTTTATTGCTGACACTGTGATTGGTTCAGCAGAACGGTCCTGTTTTGTGCCTTAAAGGTAGCCTGACATGAAGCAGAGGCTTATGGGTAAAAACAGAGCATGCTGCTGCTTATGAGAGATGGTGCATCCCTGATGAATACAATGCCAGGATGAAACACGGTGTGCACAGGAAGAACAGGCAAACAACACAGTCGAGACAATCCTGACAAGATGCTTCCACAGCTCTGATCATTTTACCTGGGTTTAGCTAAAAATACTGTTTCTATTCTATGCCCCTGTTCCTTTATATCGAATCTCCCACAATCCCTTAGTGCTCCTCAGCATGTGGACGCATGAAGGCAGGGGAATGGGACGTACAGTGCAGGTTGCCAAAGTCGATGGCAGTAAGCAGTGCCCACTCGTAGTACAGCTTCCCTTTCTCCAGTCCCAGCTGCCCCTGGCTCACATAAAAGCGGCCGAGCTGTAGCAGCACGCAGAAGAAGTCCTCTTCGTGGCCCTCGTCCTTCAACTGAGAGAAGGTCTCCACTGCGCGAAGCAGGCTGGCCTCGCCCAGAGTCTCCGCCCCCACGTGCCAGTACAGGAGCCCGCGATTGGCCAGTGCCACAGCCGAGTTGCGTAGGGAGCCAATTTCCTTGCAGGCGTCCAACGCGGACTGGTAGCTGGCGGCGGCCCGCTTGGCGTCACCCGTGTGACGGAGCGCTATGGCGCGCATGTTCTGGACGACGCCCTGAATGCTCTGGATGTCCAGGAGACCCTCCAGCACATGCAGGGTGTGCAGCGGCTGCCGGTTGCGGATGTACAGCCACGCCAGAAATAGAAGCGCATCCGTGGCATCCACAGGGGTTTTGCTCAATCCGCTGTCTAACAGGGTGCCCATGCAGCGGAGGGCATCGTCTAGAAGACCCTGCCCCTGCAGCAGGTAGGACAGGCACATGGAGGCAGCCTGGTGAAGGGATCGCTCCGCCGTGTTTTCTGTGAGTGCCAGCACCCTCCGCAGGTAGGGTGCCGCCTGTGGAGGGATGCACTCACCCTGCTTCTCCAGAACAAAGCTGACGGCCCTCAGGTGGGTCTCCAGGGAGGCAGACGGGTGGAGTGAGGCCCGTCTCAGGGAGCTGGAAGCCAGGTGCGGGAGGCCGCTTTCAGAGTACAGCCTGCCCAACACCAGGTAACCATGGCTGGGTGGAAGCTGACCAGCCCCTGGCAGTTCCTCCATCAGGACCCGGAGCCTCTCGACAAAGGGCACAGCGCTCCAGCTCTCCCCAAGCGTGCAGTGAAGCTTAGCCAGGAGGAAGCAAACCCTGGCCTCAGCAGCCTTGCTCCCCGCCAGCATGGCCTTCTTCAGGGCATAGCGCAGAACCTCTGGCTCCCTCCCCGTGCTACAGAGATGCTCGCTGACTCCCATCCGCAGGGCCGCCACTCGCTCCGAAGAGTCGACATACTTCTCCGTGTTCTTCTGCGTGAGGTAGACGACAGCCAGGTTGGCGTGGATGGCGGTCAACAGGTGCCAGTCCGCAAAGTCTTCCCTGGTGATGCCCAGCGCCTCCTCAAAATAGACACGGGCTTGGGAGAGTTTGACCCTACGGGCACAGAGCTTGCCCAGGAGGAAGCAAAGCCGGCTCTGCGCCCAGAAGAGCCTCCTCTTGCGGGCCGTTTCTCTGGCCGCACCTAGGTAAGCCACCAGCTCTTCCTCGTCTGAATGGCCCCGGAATAATGAGCAGACAAACTTCAGGGAGAAGAGGTAGAGGCCAGCAAACTGTGGTTGATATTCCCTGACGTTAAGGAAGGCGAGCAGCGGCTGGACACCTTCAGGGTCATGCCCATCCTCGGTGACAGACACGGTGAAGCACACTGAGCTGCTTTCTCCTCCTGCTCCCTGGTCACCCTCATCTGTACCCTCCAGAGAATTCTCTACCTCCTCGGCCAGTGCAGTATCAGCTTCTGGTGTGCTCAGTTCTTTCAGAATCCTGTCTACTTTGGCCCTGAGTTCCTCATGTTCTAAAACGTTGTCTCCTTTAGAGGATGGATCTGAAGACAGAAACATTGAACTATGAGACAAGAACTATGGAACTAAGAACTACAAAAAGCCCATCAGAATCTTCAAAACATTTAAGCATCATCCATCCAGCTTATCCTGTATTGCACTGTTTCCCAATCCGGTCCTTGTTTATAAAAGTGTTATACAAAAAAACTTACTTCGAGGACTTGCTTTCGGAAAATCAGATACTTCAATCAGATCTGGAATACACAACGCAGTAACAGGAAGTGAGGTCGACAGCAGGCACTGAGTGCTTGATGTGGGAGCAGCTGAAGTACAGTGGGTCACCCCAGCTCACCCAGCCTGTAGATGGTGCCGACGTCATTTGGGCAGGACGACCTCAGCAGCCTTAAGGCCTCAGCTTCCATGTGCTCCGGCGTCACGCCCAGCAGCAGCCCGTCCTCGTCTTCCAAAAATATTTCCGGAGACCTACCAACATAAGACTTTTGTAAATGACTTTCCGCGGGATCCATGCCCTTGACTACAGGCAGTCACCGAAAGTCCAGCTTGCAGACGACTCCGAAAGCGATTCTATTGTCATCAACAATAAACAAGGAACACAGACAAGTCCAGGAAAAGGTACAAAAATGGCATTTAATGACATTGACGTAGTCGCTCTCACTACTGACACACACACACACACACACACACTGCCCACGATGCTGACCATCCTGACTACTTATACTCCACACAGTGCGTGCACACACACCACTACAGCACTACACGACTTGAACATACACCACAGCAACACAATACTGCAAGATAAATACACCAAGCTATTTACACTACTAACTTCTGTTGGTACTGATCCAGCCTGTTGCCGCCCCCCGATGGACAGACCCAGTGCTACACTATTAAAAATTTGGGTTAAGTAGAATGATTCATAATTTTGAATGGAGGCACTACTTTGTGCCACTCGTGAAAACATTGCACTGCTTCCTCGGTTCATCAGTTCAAGGTACAGTACAGAACAGTACAGTACAGTAAATACATACTAAACAAACATTTGACAGATGCTAAATAAGAACCAAATCTATCTGTTCCAACTTAGCTACAAATTTGACTTAAAGACAGACTTAGGAATAGATCTCGTTCATCTGTTCTATATAACAGTGTTTAACAATCCAGTCCACAGGGACCCATAGCTGATCCATGTTTTTGCTCCCTCCCAGCTCCAGGGAAAACGTGGAATTTCTGTGAGTCCCCTATACCAGACTGGGAAACACTGCTATATAACATTCATCAACAGCCCCACCAAGCAGGGCCACAGAGGGCAACACTCACTCACGGAGGGAGCTGGCGGGCTTGACAAAGCTGGTTCTCACAAGCCCGAGGCTTCCTGTCCCCTCATGTCTCCCCAGGAACCACTGGAGGCAGGACACCAGCAGACCAACCACATGGATTACATCTCCCCGCTGAAAGGTCAGCTCATCTGAGCTGCCGGCATCCGATTGCCGCGTGGCCACACAGGAGCCTGTGGCTGTGGAGCAGAGACAGCAGACAGGTAATCAGCTTTGAGGCAAGACTGGGACAGCCTTGTTAAGTGGGCCCGACAACCCCCAGCAACTCACTCTAAATCCCTATTTCCCACTGCTGAACTGACATAACCCCGTGACTTTTCCAGCCTGGTCGAAACATTAGATCTTACTGCAGGACAAGAATAAATTGTGACACAAATCGAACTGGATCTAAGGATTTTGTCCCACAGCAAAATGATCTCTGCTCACCAAACTGACAAGGGAAGTCACAGGTCAGTTTTCCACGGCCGACCAGGATGTGTTCACAGCATGATTTCAGGAACCATCTGGAGAGATTGCAGGAAAAAAAAAAACGTTTCCAGCATTATATCAGTTGTCATACAAAATAGTTGTTTAAAAGAGGAAGATACCTTGTATTTTTTTGTACAAATACTCCAAAAACCACAAATGATTCCGGTTTCCACAGGATCCCAGTTGGTGGCTGTGAAACATTGGGACAGTATGGAAATTCTGTGGGAGACACAAGTTCAGGGGCCAAAGCCTCTGGTCATTATTATCTGACTGTAAAAGGCCAATTTGCTGGGTTGTGTTAGAAAGGAGTGGACTGAGAGAAATGATGGCTTCAGATCCATCTATATTTAAATGTAACCTGCCCAAATTCTCTCTAGGGCCCCTATAAAATCACCCTGCTTTATCCTCCAGTGTATCAGTTTGCTGTCACGAAGAACCTTGTTTTCCCGGTCACTCAATAACATAAGAAAGCATCTCAGAAATGTGCTTATAAATAGCTGTATGAGGAGATACTTATGTACGTGTGACGTGATTAATTTTGGATGAAAAAACATCTGGTAAGCTAATAATAGATAAGTAGTTGCTGTAGCAACAGGCAGATCCACTCACTGGTGAAATGGGATGATGGGTTCCACAGCTGGTCTGCACTTGGTGCCCCTGGATCCGTCTACTAGGGACTGTACAGTCCAGTCAGAGCCCATGAAAGGTGGCTCGAAGATGCCAATGTCACCCTGCTCCAGGTACAGGTCCCTGCCTGATGTGGAGCTGTCAAACATCTGGTTGGCAGTACAGCGTCCAAAAAATGACCCTGGGGAACATACGAATTTATGTGGGATCTTGGGGTAAGTTGATGGACAAGGTCTTAGACCAGGTATTAAGGATGTTGCACCACGATTTGGAAAGCTGTTGAGTGCATCGTCAGGCTAAGATGTAGAACAACTTTGGGTACACAGCATTGAGCAAGGACATGGGGTTTTGGAAATGTTTTTGGAAAAGGGAGTAAAACTAACACGTCAGAAAAGGTTATGGACCAGAGGTTCAACCTTCAAGTTCAAGTATAAATCCAGACCAAGATTTTGTTTTAACCAACCTGTTGAGTACAAAGAGTCACTATAACAGAGTACTCAATTGTTGGTTGAAACAAAACCTTAGTCTGGATTTGTATTTTCTTGACCTGAACTTTCCACCTCTGTTATGGAATGATTGTTGGAGTCTACTGGATCATGATACTTTAGTGACATAGGTTATTCATCTGTTACCTTCCTGTATAAGAATCCCTTTGTACAAAAGATTTAGCATTTCTTCTTGGACTACAGCCTCTATTCCAGCATTTTCCTGCTCCAAGGAGCTCAGCCAGAAATCTTGGTCAAGAAGTAGGTTTTCCATACAGTGGCCAAGGAAGCCTGATGGGTATGAAGAGATATCAGGGTAAGTAAATCTTACAGCGACTACATTCTGCTTACCAGAAGCTGCCAACCTACCCATTGTGTAAAATGTGTGGAATCTCCATAGCTCTTCAAAGGATTTGAAGGTTATAAATATGGTGTCCTCTTCACTGTTGATGGACAACAACTGGGCAGAAAGTTCCTGAAACATGAGGCAAAGTAAAAGTTATGTGACAACTTAATTCACAGGATTACATAACTCTATCCAACAGGGAAATGTACTTCTGCTATAGTCTGAGAAAGTACAATTTGAAAAGTTGTAATGCAGGCAAATTACCTGTTTCATTGTTATTATTATTATTATTATTATTATTATTAGTAGTAGTAGTAGTAGTAGTAGTAGTAGTATTATGTTTGTATTTTTATACGTACAGAGTTTCAGACCTTCAAGACCACTAATTTTAAGTACCGAAAAAACTAGGGGTTTCAATTAACAAAGGTGAAATAAGTAAACTAGTACAATGATACCTTGGTTCTCGAACTCACTAGAACTCGAATTTCTTGAAAGTTGAACAAACCAGCTTGACCCAGAACTCGATCTGAATATCAGAAGTCAAACCGTGAACGCTGACCTAATGTAAATTGTACACGCCAGGAAATGAGTCATACTACAATACAACTCTTACTTGAATGCCTTCTTCACAGACTGGACGATTAACCAAATAAAGCAGCGCAACATTACAGTAACTAACA
>JABFEA020000017.1:11914300-11938965 GCA_019775915.2 Cyphomyrus plagiostoma | reverse complement strand
ACGGCTGAAACACCCCTGCGGGGTTGGGCAAGTGTGTGGTATGTCAGAACCAAAAAAACAATGCCACACACACACAGTTCCTGTTTCCACAATGGAAGACTGCACGTCAACGCAGGCCAAACATTCGCCTGGACTCGATCCAGACACTCCCCCCCATCGGAACACGATGTCCATCTCACCTGCTAGCCAGGCAATTATGTCATGGTTACGGCTAATCGTTTCCTTTCCATGTATCTCTTGGAGGAGTTGAGGATGGTGGTCGCAGATTTAATGTGAGATTGACGCTCGAGGCACTATCATTTGGCAAAAATGCGGTTCACTCACAGGGATGCCTGAACGCAGCTGTGGATGCCAGCTACAGGCTGTTTACGAAATGCCTAAATATTTATTTGGGGGCTGCTAAAGTGCCGGACGATTTGGTATGACAGCGCGGATGCTTCGGTCCTTCAAAAATACAGACACTTGCTTAACATCTGTTTGTATGGTAAATTCAAAGTGTCTTAGCAACACAGCTAATAGCAATTAGCCAGTTATGCTATTAAGTGCACTGGAGCTATTTACGTTAAACATTAACAAACTGTCTTCCCATCCTGGGCCTCAGTAACTGGAAGAACAGCTGCAGCCCTAGTACATTGTTAAGTCTGGAAAGTTCACTGACAGTCGAACTCCAGGAGTAATGAGCGTCACATCATGACCTGTGAAATTCATCCTTGCATTTTCCATGATCATTTAACCAGTACAGAGTCCTGGAGAGCCTGGACCCTATCCCAGGAAGCCCAGGGCAGGGGGCACTCTGAGCAGGAGGCCAGTATGTCACAGTGTGCACACGCGCGCACACACACACACATGTTGGGTATACCTATCCTTATTGGGACCTCTCGTTCACTTCTATGGGAAAAATGCTAACGCTAGCTATGACAACCTTAACCCCTACCCAGCCATAAGTACCATAACCATAAGTAACCAAACAAAATACAAGAGTTTTTGCATATGCATTTGCGCTGTTACAACAATCGATTGTTTCATGTATCGTATCAGTTATGGGCATCCCTGGTTACACATAAGCACTGTTATATGACAAATTCTATATCATCATCATGCAAATCAACTCTTTCACTGAATATCTGATGCATATGGATGCAAAAATAGGAAATTACAATTGCTTCATTTTAAATGTATGTATAAAATAATATATCATGTACAGTTTGTTCTGAACAGCTCAGACAAAACTGAAACTGGAAACTGAATCAAAACAGAAAATATTCATACACTGTCCTAAAACTGACTATTTAAATAAACAAAAGCTAAAAACCTATAAATAAACCCATAAAACCGACATTTTGTGAAGAGGTATCAGTTGTAAAACTACTTTCATAAATACGCATTGGAACCAAAACACACAAAATGACAACATAGTCTTTTAAGTCTAGAAGACGCAGAGAAACTGAAGAACAGACACTCTGTAATAAACATAGTTCACTTGTATACAACTATACCATACATACAATGGATATGTGCACTGTACTGTATCACTAAAGGAACAACATTATACACTATAAACACACACATATACACTCATGTGGTCTGCTCCATTGTTATTGTGGGCAGGGGGGGTGGGGGGTTAGCAGCAAGAGGGGTTTCCACACCGCCAACGATAAGGTTACTCACAGGGGTCCCTGCTGATGAACTGAGGGCCGGGGCTCTGCCGGGAGGCAGGAGGGTTCGGAGTGCCCACTAGCTTACTCTTTGCCATCTTGGTGTTGGCTTTCGCGAACTCCAGCCGCAAGGTCTGCGGGATCTCGGGATCAAAGCGGATTCCCTGAAAGAAGCCCAAGTTTGACATTAAATGGCGTCCACCGCCATTAACGTAGGCCCCATTGTTTCCAAACAAAGACCCTTACTCATAAAATCACAGAAGGACAAATGCACTAATATGCTGGTTGTCTCAAACTGCGAGGAGTTGAGTCTAGAGTCAAACTACCAACACGTACAACTAGAAACAAAACTCATCTGCTTTTCATTGCCTGATTATCTTGGTAATGTCCTGAAAATGCCTAGTGATGCAAGAGCCATTGTGGTATTTACAAGCATGGTGGTCTGCATGTGAGCTGAACACTCATGTTGCCTCTAAAGAGTGATTAATCTAGGGAAGACCATCCCGCTCATAGAGAGATATCATGCTTAAACATGCAAACCGCTGTGAGCTCAGTGTGCCAGGCATTTCATTACTGTCATAGTCCAAACCTTTCCTCGTCCCTCAAAGTAAACTGACAACAAGCAGATCTTAACAGGCTATTAAATAATGATCACAGTGATATTTTGTAAATGAGCTGCCCTCTGTTTTTGCCTACTGACTCCAAACAGCTGCTTTACAGTTACGGCAGACTTTCTGCTGAGAATTCTCTGGAAGTATCTTTACGCAGGAATCGCTCTGGTAAAAACCTTTTAACTCTGATAAGAAAATGACGCCCTGATTTAAATACACATCATGCAAATGTCTTTAGCAGTGGCTGTAAATATCCTTTATGTACACACCGAGTCGCATGATGACATCACCAGCATGACATCATAACTCATCATAGTCCTTCATACGTTGCCGTAATGAGATCATAGCATGTGAAACACTGCATCAGCTGTATGCCAGTCTTCTGGATGTACTGCAATATGGCACAATTTGCATGTCGTTATGTTTTCTGGAGCCTACAACCTCAGACTAAAAACACTGCCGCTCAAGTTAACCTTTAATTTCTATAATGTGAGAGTGCCCCCCCGAAATAGAGTGTCCATCTGCCTTATGCCCACGCTACCTCCAATAGCCTGCAAAGCCCCCCCTGCACCCCTGACCAGGATAAGTGGGTGGAAGATCTGGCTTCCTGTTCAGGGTGAATGGATAGATTGATGGTGTAAATGAAGTCTGCACACAGGACAGTCTGATGAAATCCGTGCTTTGTGTTGCAACCTTGAAGGACACATACATGATCCACGTCAGTCAAAATGTGTCTGTATGCATGCAGTACTGTGCAAAAGTCTTAGGCAGATAAAGAAAACGTTTTAAGCTATTTATCTGGGTAGTAAGTGCATATATGCTCAGAATGAAAAATGAATTAACATTAAAACAAATGCAAATTAAAATTAATACAATAAAAACTATCAAGAATTTCTTCTCCAAAAAGTCATTGATATCTTACTGGATGGCTAGATGATCACCGCTTCAGTTCCCAAACCTCTCCTCAGAGGCACCTCAGCCATTCCATGTGTTTGATAAATTTCATGACCAGCTTAATAGTGAACGGAAGAAATAGGATGGTGATAGATCTGATTTGAGATAATTGTCTTTTTGCCTATCCTATCTTGTTCTCCATGAGACACACAAACACATATACAACATAATATATAATTCACTGATGAAGTAATTCATTTAATTAGCTTATATAAACATGCTTTGCTAGTGGTTGAATCAAAAATGCATTTGATTACTAAGCTGACACACTTTGGCTCTTTGGCCGATGTAATATCACGGTTTTGCACCAATATGAAGATCATTTAAACATAAATTTCTTTGACCGCCTAAGACCTTTGTGAAGTATTGTAGTCTAAAGTAAATCAAGATATGCAGGACACTTTAGACATGAATTCCTGCCACACAATGACATATATCTGATCAGCTAAGTGGGATCTTAAGAGCTGGAGAGAGCTGAGAATAGTTCCGCTGAATTCAAATGATAATAATCCACTTGGAGACTGATTGGCATAATCGTTTTCTCGGCTCTGTGTTCTGCTCCCACAAAGGTGTAAGTGTTACCTCCATGCCTGACACTACACTGCACCATACTCGTGCCGTACTGACACTACACTGCACCATACTCGTGCCGTACTGACACTACACTGCACCATACTCATGCCATACTGACACTACACTGCACCATACTCGTGCCGTACTGACACTACACTGCACCATACTCGGGCCGTACTGCAACACTGAAGGGTTTGAGTAATTCTTTGCAACTGTCCTTTGCTAACAGAAGAACCCGCATTCTGTCTTTCTGTGAGGCCGTCAGAGATAAGGGTTTTCCCACATTATTTGACACACTTAATGGGCAAAGCCCATTGTCTCAATGGTCAGGTAACGCTTACGTTTAGTGCGTTCTTTGCTGCTTCTGCCTCCGATCGACTGTCAAAACTGACAAATCCCACAGGCTGAAAACAGAACAAGAAAGACAAGAACATAAGGTTTGACAGAGCAAATGAAATTGAAGAGCAAGTTTCCAAAACTGAGTCAACAGGATACATCTTTGAGAAAACTGTGGACTTGGGAATATAACAGTAGGTCTTTGTTGGACTACATGAGCACTGAGTGAGTTTTGGATCTCAGTACCGTAACATCTCAAAAACAACACAAAAAAAGGTCTGTGTGAGTTTTGGAAAGTTGCTCCTCAACTGTCACCACGGGGGGGGGGGGGGGGGGGATTGGATGTTAGGGTGCATGAAGCTTGAAACTGACAACAGCGGCCCAGGTCTGCGGTTATATACACCCAGCCAGGTTTCAGTTTCAGGTGAACGAAGGAGGACTAGAAGAATGGGATCCTGGAAGTGTACGGAACCTCAGTCTACAACCTCACCCCCTACCCCGGCAAGCCAGAACCAGCAGTGGAGGACGACAAGAGGGAGGAGCCAAAGAAAACAAGGGCCTATCATCACGCCCTGCTGGGGGCTACACTGCTGGGTGGGAGTATACAATGAGAGTAAAAATAGAAGGCTGGAGATGTACCGCTATATATGGAGAAGGCAGCACTGTAGAGCTGAGCCCAGGAATTGGCCTGTTTGCTATACTTTGTGGGAATGGGGGCAGCAGAAATGCCTCAGAATAATGGACGCTAACACATAGTGTTGAAATGCCCATGATGTCACCCTAGTAACATCGCCGCGGCCGTCGATATCAAGTCATCTGTGCGAATTCTCTCGCTAAAGCCGTCCCCGACTCCAGTCTCCATATCACGTCGAGTAGCCGAAAGGGACTTTCCCTCTCACGCTCGCTCCTCTTCTGCTCACTTCAGCGTCTTGTTTATTTTTAATTTCTTGAGTTACATCTCCTGCGCGTTCCACTGAAATTCCACCCAAAGAACTCTTCTGATGAAACGGACACACACGGATGAACCAGAAACGCGGCCCCTCAGTGACCCCTCTTGAAAAACACCCCCCCCCTCCCCCCCATTCCCGACGGCTTCTTCCAGAAAGTGCAGCCAAGATAGCTGAGCAGCTAACACCTATCAGGCGGACTGGATCCTTCCTCACAGCACTAATTTACATCCACGTAAAAACAATACCACCTGATCTTATACAAGGTATAAAATACTTTTGAAAAAGACCGTCTCTATGGTCACCATGGTAACCCTGCATATTAAGAAACATTCATGATGCACTATAAATACATCAACGCATGACAACCAAATAACAAACCAAGTATACATGCTATATTCTGAATTCTCTGTAAGGTGCCACACTTTGTTCACCTTCAGCGGTCTCATCTCAGCACTTATTTACTATTTCCTGTTCTGTCCAATGGCTGCCTGTAGCTCCTCACAGAACTCACACTCCCGCCAGAATGACGACGCCAACTTTTCTGTACCTCCCGGCCCGAAATATAGGCCCATGTTTACCTCCCGCCTCCCTACCTGGCCCAATGTTGTGCTTAAGGTTCACTAAAAAAAACCTCAGAGTATCTGTGATTAATGGTACTTCAGCAGTGGCCAAGGGCAGGAGCGGAGCCGTCATGAACCTCTCTGCCACCCAATTACACCACACTTACCTGCTTGGAGGTGAGCTTTATCAGGGAGCCCTCGTAACCCTGAAAGGAAATGAAAAAGTGCGCTGTGAACCCTGAATAGTTATTTAAAAAGAGCAGGCACAGCAGGGTGCGGATACACGGCAACCCCCCCCATCTCTGCTGGGGAAGTGGGACGCGATCAGGGGGGTCAGCTTGCGGTGTTCGACCGAGTCGCCTGGGGTGGCTCCCATGCTGAGGCCCCGTGAGGGTGAGCGCCCCCTCCTGTCAGTGGATGGTGCTTTACCTGATGTGTGGCATGCAGAGGTGAGGCTTGGAGGTGAAGCCCAGGTGTGCGCATGCACACACACACACACACACACACACACACACACACACAGAGCTAACCTAAGGTACCTGATTGAGACCTATATGCTGTATGTGCAGTTAATCAAATCCAGTTATATTTGTGTGTGTGTGTGTGTGTGTGTGTGTGTGTGTGTGTGTGTGTGTGCTCTCTCACTCAGGGTCAATTTCTGACACCAAAGTCGAATGGGGTAACGTCTACATTCTGGTATCTGAAGCCCCTAATCCAGGCATGCAGCTTGAGAATGAGGGGAAGAAGAGAGAGGAGCAGATGTTCAGCATGAAAAACAGCATCTGCTCAAAAAAAAACCCCCAAAAAATGTATACAAAAGCACAGACAACAGCGTGATCCTGAGGACAAAACTTACCTTAAACGGCCTGAATAGCAGGTACAGCTCCCGGGGCTTGATGTCCAGAGGCAGGCCGCTGACGAACAGCGTTCGCACCTACAGGCGGAGAGAGGCAGTGGGGGCCAGGGCTGCAGAGATTTTATCATTTCGGGACAAACGTTTTCCCTTTACAAGGACAGCAATGTGCACAAGGCTCCTCTAACAGAAGGGAATGTTCAACAAGGACCACAACCTCCTCTCCACCAATGACCATTTACGCCCCTCACATCCTGGGAATGTTTATCACTGCCCCCCATCCTCCCTTCTCTTATCAGCTCAAACAAAGCAACCATCAATCACCAGTGGCATCACAAGGCCCCTAATGAACCCGAACAAGCCCCAAATAAGTAGTTTAGATGTTTTAACAATTATGTTCACAGTTTATGATCCAAGGATGTCTTAAGATCCTAGCAACACTACCATCAGTCCCCAAAATGGGGGGACGTGACGAAAATATATACAGTAAGGAACTTAAGCTTGCATTAAAGCCAACCCGGGGAATATTGCTAACTTATTGGTAAGTCAAATTTATGGGGAAGACCATGTCTGATTTCTCTTTGTAGAGATAATAGTGGGTGGTACAGCATTGTTGTCTCACACCTCCAGGTGTGTTAATAGTGATACGTTATTCAAGCCTAAGGGTTAGCCCCCCTGAAGCTGGGGGTTAAGGGTCTTGCTCCAGGGCCCACAGACATGCAATTATTCTTCTCAAGCTAGACTTGAACCAAAAACCTCCTGATCACAGGTAGAGAGGCTTAGTCTGCTGCGTCACAACACTTTATTTTGCTCTGGGCGTTTCCTCCAATTTTCTTCTGTCCCCTGGCAGTCCAAATACATGGGGTTAAGTGAACTGGCATTTGGGTCTGTGTGTGGCTCTTCCCATGATCAGAAGGTTGCTAGTTCAAATCCTGTGATAAGCAGAATGATTTTTGGCTTTGGGCCCTTAAGGGACTGTCTTATCCTGCTTTTGCAAATGTATGACTCTTTGCATATCTGCTAAATAAATGTAAAATCACCCTGCAGTGTGTTACATTGTGTGTGCCCAGGATGTCCCCATGCCTTTGGGACAGGCTTCAGGCCCCTTGCAATCCTACATTTGGTAAGCAACCAGATTAATGGATTAAGATTGGTGGATAAATTTGTCACATTTGACTAAGAAAAATAACTGGTCACTTCTGACAAATAGTGTGTTACATTTGGAAATATTTTAAAAAGCTACGACTTAATAAAATAAAACACAGGAATAAAAATCCCATAATAGTCAGTGTATTAAGAAAGGTAGGACACATCTGCAAAACAACATGGCTGTTCCACTTTTGCCATATTTTACAGGTCAGACGAATGTATAAAATTTGGGGGGGGGGTTTAAAACAAGCATGTCAGAGTTAACAAAGAGGCTCCCATGGGGCCTGCATAAATAAAACGTTAACGCTGAGTTTAACTTTTAACTCCTCTACACTTGAGTTGATTTCCCAGCCCTCCGGGGCACTCTGGGGGTGAATGAATCATTTACCATTTATGGAGATCGCACACGCACACGCTCACCGGGCGAAAACACGCAGCATGGGCGCGCGAGTAACCGCACGGTGGTTACCAGGCAACGCTTCGCTGAACTCGCCGTGCCCCGACCCGGAGACGTCACATCCCATTATGGAGACCGATTCGGGGGTCTGGCTGCCGTGGTTTTATATCGCGTAGCGTGATGCGACGGCTGTCATTGGGCCATCGGCTGCCTCAGCTGTGACATCTCCTCTGTCTCTGTCGTCTGTGACGCCATCCGAGGGGAGTGAACGCGGACGCAAGCTTGAGGGGTGATCGCAGGGTCAGAATTTCGCTCTGACAGGCTATTCGTCATCCAGGGGGGCAGGCGAGGCAAAAATTAACTCACCGTTTAAACAGAGGAGTGATGCATGCACATTTAATGCCTCAAAAAGGGGAAAGGAGCCATGACAATATGCAGTTTGTACCAGAAACTCCAGTGCAGACCAGGTGGACCAGAACAAGGCCTAATCACCGTCTTAAATCGGAGATTACGCGTCCGCTGCCCCTTCAGCCGAGTCCAATTACAAACAGAACCATGACCATAAAACCTTCACTCTACATCTAATTTAGCAATAAGCCTGCAGAAGATTGTGTCCTCTTTGCTCTGCAGAGGTCTGCAGCAATGAGGAATGGCCAATGGCTGGCCTTACAGCCATTATTCACTGCATACCAGCCAAGCTCAGCTATAATGTCCGTTCTGCTCTTATAGACCCAGACAATACTGGACAGCAGGAGGAAACGTATGCAGTCAGGGTATACAGCAGTGTGGGTCCAACAATAACATTGGCCTTTTTTCTGGTGAAAGCCACAACCTTAACTATCCTGAAATCTGTCACGATACGATACAAGTGTATGACACTGCAGGGTTTTCTTCTATAAACAGAACCGTCCACATCTATCCACCTTCTAACTCCTGATCCCATGTCAGCTGTGGGGGTGGGGGACCAATACACCCTGGATAACATGCTGGTTATAAACAGCAGCTCTCAGCCAGCTTCAGAGCCACCGTAAGAGTCCTTGGGAGGTGAGCTGAGGTCAGGTGACATCTGTATTGCCCATTGTGTGTGTGTGTGTGTATGAGAGAGAGAGAGAGAGAGAGAGAGAGAGAGAGGGGGAGGTCAGATATACATTACATTGCGGGGACAAAACCTGTTATTTTGACTTTGTGGGGATTGTGTATGCGGGTGTGTGTGTGTCTTGTGATGGTCAAGCATCCCATGCAGGAGCTGCCTGGCCTAAGACTGACTGTAGGCTCACAATGATCCTCAACAGATGAGCGGTTATGGATGCTGACTGCTAAAATGAGTTTTTGGTGATACACTTTGACAATAAATTTAATGTGTTCATGTAATACAGTTTATATGATCTATCTATAGTCTTCCAGCATGAATTTACACACCCTCATTTAAATTATATCCCACCGTATATATGAAAGTAATCTGATAGAAATAATCACCAGCAAACATAGACTATCGGTTAGTCTAGTCACTCACTTTACCATCTGGTTTTCAAGATCAGGTTATACATTTACCAGGTGGCGCTGTGACTCCATTCAATGGTTGTGTTAAACTTTAACAGAACATTAATAAAACGTACTTCAACACACAGCATAAAACTTTTGACTCAAGGCTCAACACAACAGCCTCAGTGACTACTGGGAAACCAGGCTCTCTGACCTGCTTTGAAAACAAACATCACCTGAGGAGGGCGGGGCCAGCGCAGGTCATGGACACAGTTTATACAGCTCACTGGAGGTACCACTGCACAGCCGCTACACCTCCCTGATACACACTGGGAAACTGGTCAGGATGCATCACTTCCTGGTCAGGAATCAAACTCAGCACAAGAGGAGACATTCGACCCTAGAATTACGCAATGTGTGTACTTTTCAAAGAACTAAAAAGTAACCAGTTACCACAAGCATAATGTTTTGAATACTTAGGCTTAATAACAGAAATAACAGAAAGGTACACTGTAAAGTAGGCCACAACATGAGCTGACAGTAACCAGACACATGTCCTGTGCAGCCTGGGACAGGCACCAGGCCCCCAAGGACCCTGACCAGGAGAAGCGGTTAGAGGATGGATGGATGGATGGTTAAATCTCCACTACGATTTTGTTTCAATCAACCAGTTGAGTATAAAGAGTCACAGTGATAGAGTACTCAACTAATTGGTTGAAAAAATCCTGATTTGCATGTTCACTTTCTGGACCTGAACTATCCATTTCTGGGTTTGGGTAATCTTTTGCCTGGCATGTAATTGGTCTGCAAACCGACGGTAAGTTAATCACAGCCCCATGTAACACAGTGTAACCCAGACTGCGCAGAATTCTTATATAAGGTCAGCTGGACAGACGAAGAAGAGCACAAGACAGTAGAGAAGGTGAGAGTAAGACTCTCCCCTATGTGTGTAGAAAGCATGTGCGTTTGTTCATGTTATGTGTTTCTTTGTGTTATGGGACTTTTTAGTTAGTCTTTATATACTCCGTTGAGGTCTTAACCTGACCAACAGGAGGCTCCTATTGGCAGACCTTCTCATAGAAGATATACACAACCTAGTGACTTCTACCTGGGTCCCCTCGCAGTCTATTGGCCGCTGTCACGTTCAGATTCTGCGACTGCTCGTGCGGGCTCTCTTGACCCATTCGTTAGGGCAGATATTCCAGTCAAACGACACGGCGCCAAACATGACGCGTGGCACACTCAGATGAGCTGGCAACGTCCAGGCATCCAACAGGGTCACGTTCAATGCATGTCAGAGATGTCTCAGCGTTCATGGGAACATAATCCTGTCCTATTCCGCTGCGGAAGTCACAGGTACCTAGCAACCATGGAATGCAAAACAGCAGCAACTTTCAGAATTGTGAAATGCCACAATCTAAATTAAAACTAAATTAAGACGGAATGGAAAAGCAGCTAAAGTACGCTACTGGGAGAAGGCATATTATGTGGCACTGTATTGTAATTAGGCTCAGCTGATCCACCTTGCCGTCATTGTAAACTATTCGTTTTTCCACTGCACCCAGCCTGACAGGCTCCCATGCCAAGCCGTGTTGACTTTTAAAATACTTTACATGGTGTGGTCAGCCAGTGGCCGAGATATGGTGACAATCCCCCTGGCTGTTTTATAAATAAACCCAACGAAGTGTGTGTGAGCTGATGCCACTTTACTTCTAACCCAAGTTTTCAGGCAGCCTTCAGTAAGCATTGCTGTCTTTGGGTGGAGAATATGAGAAACGGCTGACTAGCACGGCTAGGCTGTTAAGCCCTCATTCAGATACGATAAACTGGGATACTGGGAGAAGAATCTAACGAGTAGCTAAAGAAAGCCCATAAATTCCCCTGAGGACCTAGTCCATTTAAGTCTGCTGGGTTGTTTAGAGATTATTTTCAGGACAGCTTTCTTAGAATTGACCGTAGGCACAGATGGGATCGGAGGATGGGTCTTATGCTGAATATCAAAGGTATGAACTGTGGTCATGTGGTCTTATGCTGAATATCAAAGGTATGAACTGGAGCTGGCAAGTGTTTTTCCTGCTTAGAACACTGCCCATATGAGAATGAGTGCAGGACCCAGGCTCTGTGTAGTGTGCATCATGTAGTGTGCATCATGTGGAAACTTTGATGGAACCATCTGTAGAGTAGATGAGTCTGCAGTTATCTGGTGTCATTTATGTGGATGAGATAAGACACTGACTATACTACCAAGCCCAGTTCAGCACTGCAACACTGCAAAAGTCTATTACAAGTCTATCAAAAACCTTGGTAAACGATACAGTGTGGTATGACCTAAAGCCCTAAACCTTTCTTAAATCTGAATCTTTTGGCAGCTGAATAACAGAGGGGAGAAAATGAGATTTAGAAATATTGTGATTGATGTATTCTGAATGAAAGATTCTTTTTCTTTGTTTAAGAAATATATCAGAAGAATGTGACTTCATTTGGATGGACCTAATTAAACATGAAAATGAGCAATCGGTCTTGTTCATGGTAGCAGATGACTCCGAGCAGCCTCCACAGCCCCTAACTGGAGAGGCCTGGCTCTCTTCCCTGCCCCCTAGTACACTGTAGAGGAGATGAAAGGTCACAGCTGGACTGATCTCAGCTCAGTGAGGAATGCTGGAGTATTACTAATTAACCGCACCTGCGCTCCCATGAAGGTAGGAAACAATCGATACGTTCAGCGCGAAGCAGGTGACCCACCGCCCATCAGGCTTAATATGGACCGTAATCGGAGGCGGTCAATCTAAGTTTTCCATTGATGCGCTTTGACTTCTACTCTAAGGTCTAACCTTGTCATTTTAATCTTTTAAAAAAACACGTGAGCCCTTGATTACTGAATAATCTCACATATACAAATAAAGTCACCCAAACAAACTCGCAATATTTCCACTTCGCATCAACAGGAAAACTGAAAAGAGTTAATCCCTCATCCTACTCCAACGAAACGATTTAGCACAAAATCTTTTCACGTAAAGGAGTCTAAGAAATCAGACACCCCATTACGCAACCTAACACTCCGAGACTGGCCCGAAAAGCAGCGCTACTTTCCTCATTCTACCTTTTCAAACCGGAGGCTTCATTCTGCGTTAGACGCTGCGGAAACCGCATTTTAAATCGGTGCGGGAACAATAGTGACAGTGACATCTCCAATTGCTATGAAACCGATGCTGCTCTTCACCAGCACAGGACCTGGACGCTTTTCAGAAGTAACACATAAGTACAGATGCTACTCTCCTTGCCGCTGCCAGGCATGTGTCTGACGAGTAATCTTACGTTTTAAATTAAATCCTGTAGTCCATTCTTTTCTGGTTCGAGCGGATACTACCAACTGGTAGCATTAACTCTTAACATTCCACGTGGCGACAATAATTTGTAGCAAAAAACTAATGTACGTTTGTAGCCAACATTTATATTCAAACAGCAACATAATAATAATAATAATTAAAATAATCATAATAATAACGCAGGTGTATATAGTCTGCGCTCTGTGTGTAAAAAGTCCGATTATTTCAATTTATTCAGGCGGGGATGTAAGAAGTTAAAACAGAAACGAGTCCTACTATTTGAAATCAATCAATTCAATCGCTTATGACTTTCCAACTAATCTGCCTATGAAAGGTGGACCAGAAACGACAGCAGTCAAAAGAAAAGCAAACATAATCGTATTACCTCCTCTTCTTGGTTGCTGAATTCATTAGATCCAGCCTCTTTATCCATTATGTTGCGAGTCCCTTTGTACAGGATGAATTCTTGCAAATGTTACTTCTTCGGGCGGTGTTCTTTTTAAAAAATCAATAACCTAATAACAGCGTGTCTTTTCTTAGGTCGTAATAATTAGTGAAAATGGCAAACTCCAAGCGGAAAAAGAAACCCAACAGGCAGATGAGAGCGACGTCGGGCATCCAGCCCCCTCCGCACAGCGTTATTCCCGTAGTAGTGAAGTTGTCGCCGCTCCCCACGCCGCGGTCCCCTGCCTACCCCACGCTGACTGCCCGGCACAGCCAGCTACCTTATCATGTCCCGATCGCTACATCAGCGTCAGGCTGTGCGTGAAGGGGGCCTTCGGCGTCGCTCTCGCTGGGAGGCTGACTGCGGGGCGGTGGCGCTGTTTCTCAAAGGGTTTTTGGGAACTCACCTTTGGAACAATAGCAAGGAAGTGAAGACCACACCCCGATACCAGGGACACTTAGTTCAACGATCTTCTTCATGGGGGGTCTGCGTTGTCTAGCGAGGCTAGATGAAAAGTATGCATATTTATGGTCTGAAATTTATTATAAAGACAAAGCGGCAAAAATATACATAACTGGCAATTTAAAACATGTATTGACAGGCCTATTATTTTAATTCTGGCATAGTCTTGGTCTGGATGGAGCCTTTTAATATATTACATATAAACACAGGACATTTATAGCATCTTAAAGGGTTTCTGCAAATCCAATCTGCATCTATTATACCTCTAAGTGAACTGAAGTGATTTATTGTCATTGTTGACATACCACGGTGCACAGCAACGAAATGCTTCCTCTGCATTTAACCCATATGTGACATCGTAGGGGGCAGCTAATTCAGTACCCAGGGAGCAGTGCTTAGGGGCGGTACATTGCTCAGGGTGCCTCGCTGGTCGGGGATTCAAACCAGCAACCTTACAATTACAAGCACACCATGTGACTAACGGAGTGACCCGTTTCTGTCCATACTCAACTGGACTGAGTACTGGAACAGGCAGAAATGTTGGAAAGTGATGTCATGCATTCTTACTTACTCGTATTATGTATTCCCTGCTCTGATTTGTTGCTGTCTTGGGGGTCCCTATCTGTTGCATGTATACTTTACCTCATCTTTTCATCATGCTTCCATAGCTAAGTTCACCGAGGTTTTTCCGTATAACTGATTTGCACGATCAGTCTACTTACAGTATATCAGTATGATATTTAGCCATAATTTCTGCATTGCCTTCCAAAGCCATATGATTGACAGCTAAAAGATCGTCATCTGCTGGACCCAGACATGTGAATTGGGGTGGTGTCTGAGTTACAGGTCAGTGTGTTTGGTGTGGCAAAGGGTATCGACACAGCTGTCTGCAATCCACAGTCAGTCCACTCCCCCCAGGCCTGGATCACCACACCACGATCACAGACCCGTTTTTGCCGTCACTCACGGCCACCATTTAAACATATTTATCACAATAATCTTTCTTTTTATTCTTTGGCACTCTGTGCACTATACAGTGACCCTCATTGAAGGGGTCAGGATATAATGTTCAGCCGTGTGGTAAAATAATTACTAAATGTTTAAAAATAAAAAGTGAGACATTCTAGAAAGTAATAAAGTAGGATT
The DNA here is from genome assembly GCA_019775915.2 of Cyphomyrus plagiostoma. Classification (NCBI taxonomy): domain Eukaryota; kingdom Metazoa; phylum Chordata; class Actinopteri; order Osteoglossiformes; family Mormyridae; genus Cyphomyrus; species Cyphomyrus plagiostoma. The sequence continues at coordinate 11,924,066 of JABFEA020000017.1, read as the reverse complement.
ATATGAGATGGCAGAAGCTATGACCCTATTTTTATATGTAAAAATGGAACTTCCAATTTAACTCAGAACATGGGTATTGAGTGTGTACCTCTTAGTTCTATACCATGACCGTGTAATCGTGTTTGCCGGCTTAACGGATGGTATTATATATTCGGCTTTAACAACAGCAACAAATTGGTACTTAGTGTGATGTCTTCATACTGGTATTCTGAAGTTAGGGTTTTATGGCCTAATTAATCAATTTTAAAGTGTCCCATAAAACTACCAGTTTGCAGTCATGGTCACCGGACACCTGCGGTCCTGGCAGGTGGTTAAAGGCCTTATTTGTGACTTTCCGCACCCATTTGTGCTCCCAGCTGACCGGTCAGTTGTCAGCCAAGCTAAGTGCCCGCATTTCTATATATAGCGGTTTCACTGTATGCCGTGTCAATTTCTCGCCAGGCTTGGTTGATCTCACCTGCCGCCAGAGAAGCCTGCGCGTTCAGCTGCTGTTTCGTCGAATTCAGGCAGGGCTGGACATCACCACCCGTCCACTGAAAGATGTGATCCAGAGTCGATGCAAAGCGAATTAAGACGGGGGAGCGAAGTCTAGACAGGGACTAAAGGGTTGATTGAGGAGATTACGGGTGACATGACACTATGTCTTTACGGGTCACATGACACTAATTTTACATGGGATTCCTGTTGCTTGGGTGAGCTGATGGTCAGTACTCTATGGCTGAGAGCACCAGTCTTCCTGCAAACTCCATCAGTGCTGCAGGTCTAATAGTCTCCACTCCGCTGCAGACACGTAACCAGTCAACGAGAAGGATTTACATTCACATTCCTCTCTCTTCCAAGTGTTTTTCTATCCCTTCTCCTGGGTTAATCAGGGAGTCTGCTCGCAGTAGGGGCTGACACGGGAATAAAAACAGACGGGGTCTGCGTGGACCCATGGAGACCCGGAGAAGCCGGTAGAGGCAGGCCCCTCGTGGCCGCCCCCCTCGGGCCAGGTGGGAGGGAATAAAAGACAGATGCTGTCAGCCGGCTTAGTCGCTACATTTGTTGTTATGGTAACTGGCAGGCACAGAGGTTCTGTCATAAGACCATGTGCGGGGTCAGAATTGCTCAGGGCTGTGTTCAGAGGATCAGTATTCAGCATTCAGTACATAATGTTTTGTTTAGGAAAACTTGATAAATGTAAAATATAATTTGGGAATTTGCAATGATGTTTATTATGAATTGTGAATGCTCTATGAAGCTCTCATTTATAATGTAGTATAGATACCTTAATAATGCATTATGATAGTCAGCATAAGAATTAAGCATGATTTGTATTGCATTATGAAGGTATTTATAGAGCATTCATAATGCCTAATAGACATGGCTACAGTGTGTTATGCCTTTTAAGCAAAACACACACTCAGCAAGGTGATGAAGGAGACCAAACACCTGCCGAGAGACCGAGCAACAATTTGTAACCAGCAACTTGACTTCTACCTGGTAAGGAGATCAGCAAATCATCAGTTACAAACCGAACCCCCCCCCCAGTCCATCAGTAACCAGAGCCTTGCCAATGAACTGAACAAATTCTACTGAAAAACAAAGGGACATTCCTGGCCCCGTCCCCAGTTCGCACAGCCATTATGTGGAGACCTCCAGCACCACCACTCTACCACCCACCACCCCAAGGGAGGCTGGGGCTCCGCTCCCTCCGAACGGCCTCCACCCCCCCACTCCGAGAGGCCCCCACCCACTCACTCCACCACAACGACCCTCATTCTTTCTGAGCGGGATGTTAGCAAATTGCTTGAGTGTCAGGACCCCCTCAAAGGAGCTGGACCAGGCTCTGTGCCCCCTGCCACACTGAAGCATGGTACTGACCTACTGTCTCAGCAACATCCTCAACACCTCCTTTGAGACATGCCATGTGCCAGACTGCTTCAAAACCTCCACCATCATTCCCATCCCCAAAAGGCCCAGGATCACAGCAATGAACGACCTCAAACCCATCGCCATGACCTCAGGAGTAATGAAGTCATTTGAGCATCTTGTACTGTTTCTTCTCAGATCTATCAACGACTCTCTCCCAGACCCAGGGCAGTTTGTCTACAGAGCCAATAGGTCTGCAGATGGTGCTGTCAACATAACTCTTCAGTTCATCCTCCAGCACTTGGATCCTCCTGGATCCTACACCAGAATGCTTTCTGTGGACTTTAGTTCTGCATTCAATACAATCATCCCAGCTCTGCTCCAGGACAAGCTCTCCCAGCTGGGTGTGCAGGTGAATCATTGACTTCCTGTCCAACAGGAAGCAGTATGTTAAGGTGGGGAAGCACATCTCTGACCCCCGATCATAAGTACTGGTTCCCCTCAAAGCTGCATCCTGTCACCCCTGTTGTTCTCCCTACTGTATATTCTAACAGCTGCACCTGCAGCCATGAGTCTGTCAACCTACAACACTACATTCATTGGATTCATCTCTGGTGGGGATGAAGCCATCTACAGGAGGGAAATTCACCTTCTAGTGACCTGGTGCAGCCAGAATAATCAGTGCTCTAATGACAGTGGAGATGGCAATGGACTTCCGGCTCAACCCCCCCATAACCCTTCATGAATCTTCGGTCTATACAGTGGAGTCCTTCCATTTCTTGGGCATCATCATCTCCCAGGACCTCAGATGGGAGCTGAACTACAGTTCCCTTACCATACTTATAATTATCGTTAATATACTCTACAGCTTACACTGCCTGCTATTTCTTTTATTCATTTATACTTTTGTTTTATTTCTACTTATCTGTATTGCTTAATTCCTAGTACATGCAGTTGTGCATGACCAATAAAGTGAATTATGATTCTGATTCGGATTTTATAAATAGTTACAGCCATGTTTATAATACCTTATGAAGGTATCAATAATGCATTGCTTAATAATGCAAGTGTTTTGGTTGTGTGAAGGTTCAGCTGGCCTTTTTGTCTTGAAGCCCAATGCACGAATGAATGGTGCAGGAGCCAGCTATCGGGAGCCAGCTATTGGAGCCAGCTATCGGGATCCACCTATTGGAAGCCAACTATCGGAGCCAGCTATCGTGAGCCAGCTATCGGGATCCAGCTATCATTGGGAGCCAGCTATCGGCAGCCAACTATCGGGATCCAGCTTTCAAAGCCAGCTATCGGGATCCAGCTATCGGAATCCAGCTATCGAGAGTCAGCTATCGGGATCCAACTATAGGGAGTCAGCTATCGGAGCCAGCTATCGGGATCCAGCTATTGGGAGCCAGCTATCGAGAGCCAGCTACTGGGATACAGCATTCATCAGGAGCCAGCAATCCGGATCCAACTATCGGGATCCAGCTATTGGACCCAGCTATCAGGAGCCAGCTATCGGGAGCCAGCTATCAGGAGACAGCTATCATCGGGAGCCAGCTATCGGAACCAGCAATCCGGATCCAGCTATTGGGATCCAGCTATCGTCGGGAGCCAGCTATCATCGGGAGCCAGCTATCCGGATACAGCTATTGGGAGCCAACTATCAGGATCCAGCTATCGGACCCAGCTATCAGGAGCCAGCTATCGGGAGACAGCTATCATCGGGAGCCAGCTGTCAGAGCCAGCAATCCGGATCCAGCTATTGGGATCCAGCTATCCTCCATGATGGAGCTACTGCAAGCCACTCTGTGCCTATCATTTGCAGACATCCACACTCCCACATACTGCAGCAAATTATCCAAGCTGGTCACCCCATCATACAGAGAAAACCCAGGCCTGCTGACCACTGACATAAGACTATTGCCTCCCTTCTGGTACACCTGGTCAGCACCCCCCACATGTGTGAACGTGAGAATAAGATTAACTAAACATGAAAATGTTTGAGATGTGATGGGCATGTGAGACTGAAAACTGTCTGCGATGGCGATTCAGGCCAGGAAAGCTTGGGGGGAGGGGGGGGGGTTCTGAGCAGTTGCAAACCACTGACTGATGACTGTCAAATCTGAGCAAGGAACAACAGCTGCTAGTTCCTGGCTGGATGCAGCAGATAAATGGTAAAGACTGAGAACTCCCACACCAAATTCATTTAACCTTGAGTTCTAGGCCGTTGACACATTCTCATAGTGAACTATAATTCAATCTTATAATAAATGTATTGACCCCTGAATATCACAGATTTAGCTAGGAAGAACATAGACAAATATGTTAAGGAGACTATTCTGGGACTGCTTAAAGCTGCTCCATATTTTTTGGCAAAAGTTTAAATCGCCTTTATTTTTGCCTTAAACCACAGTTCACTGCACCCAAGCTGCACATCTTACCCACACATCTACGTACTATACTGTCAGAGAAAGGCATGCTTTGATTGGCAGAAAGTATGAGCTGCCTTCAGAGAACGAGACGTGTCCTAAAAATGACAGACAGAGAGCACGCTAGGCCCCTGCTATCTATGAGCCTCACGTTTTACTCCGCACACTGCGGGCCGATCCCGACTAGGGCCCCTGCTGTCTGTGAGCCTCACGTTTTACTCCGCACACTGTGATCCCGACGCTCGTTGAGTTAAGGAGTTTAGCAAATCATTAAAACATTGTTTCTTGTTATTGTCTCTCTTTCATTTTGGTCCATTTGGTCCTAATGCATCCTCAAGATTTGCATTTCTTTATGTATCAACAGAGCAGCAATTTGCTGGCGAGTCTGGTGCGTCTCTAATGGGTTTGAGAATCAGCTGATATGTTCGGCGCTGGCTGGCATGTCTGTCGGCTTGTCCGGTACACCGCTAATGACCTGAGATCCTGGCTGGTGGGTCTGATGCAGCACTGAGGGCTGAGCAGACCCATCAGCGCGTCTGGGGCGCTGTGTCCAAGCTCGGAACTGTCATTCTGTGGGGTCCCTGGCTCCATAGCGCGTGGCGACCGTATCGAATATTCTTGTTAAAATACAAGGAGAGCCACGGTGCCTTGTGAGTCAGCTGTCAGAACCCAACGGGGTGGGGGGCACACGTGTGGCCCTGGCCAGCTGTCACTGTACCGTCATCTCCTCACAGACGGGGCTCACTCTGACATGGCGTCCCGTGGGGGAGCATGATCGCCGGTCTCACCTCTAAAAGCACGCGTGTAGCAAGCGGAAGGATCGCACCCATGGACAATCGATAAAATGTCCAAAAGGAAAGAGTCTGCTACCATCAAAGGAGAATAAATCCTTTATCTCAAAAAAACAACCGAACTCCCTGAAGTGTGGACAGGTGGCACAGGGCTTTTATCTTCCCTGGCACAATGGCGATGCGAAACAAAAAAGAAAGAAAGAAAAACACTCAAAGTAGGGTTACCACTTCCAATGTGAAGAAATAGGGGATGTCGTCCGTCCAACCCTCCTCCTCCCCCCGCCACGGGTCCCAAATATAAAATGATGATGGGGGGGTCCCACAGCAGTTGCCTGTTGTGCCCAAATGATTGAAAGTACGTCCCTTTTGAAATTCTGCACTGACTGAATGCAATTTTCAACAATCACACTAAATTAAATTGGGGGGGGGGGCTGTCCACAGTTAGGGACCCCTAACCTAGTGCAGCGGTTCCCAAAGTAGGTTTGGCAAGATGACTTCCAGGGTATGTTTATTATATTATTGAAAAATGTGTGATACTTTCATGGTGACTGTAACCACATGACTGCGGTGGTAATTATAATAACAATATTGGTGCTTTATTAATCCCCATGGGGACCCCCCCATGATACATATGCAGGCAAGAGCGAGCCTGACAGCAAAGGGCAGCCAGCAGCAGTGGGAGCTGGGGGTTAAGGGCCTTGCTCCAGGGCCCATGGACAAGCAACCATTCTGCTAAGGCCAATGGCTCCAATCACAGGCACAGAGGCCCCGCCCCCCGAGCTACATCTGCTGTACTGTAGCAAAACCAAACAGAAAAGGCAAAATGCGGCTGGAGAGTCTCTGGTGTTGTTATTTTTTGGGTCATGGACTGAAAAGTTTGGGAACCCATGACATGATGTATGTATGAAATGACTGTACAAAAATATGGGACAAATTGCATCCTGTATTTGTTCCATAGGGGACACAGCATTTTATTTTTCACTATGGAAGTATCCCAAAATATATGGGCGGGATGGGGTCTCCGGCTCAAGGCCCTGGACTTGGTGTGCACTACTGAGCCTACGCAGGCGGAGGGACAGGACACTCGCGGCCAGAGAGTGACTACTCCACCAGCAGATGGCTGCAGCGGTGTGGTTTGGAGGACCGTCCGCCGTCACGTCGCCCAATCAGCTCACTGCAGCTTGTACGGTTTGGAGGACCGTCCGCCATCACGTCGCCCAATCAGCTCACTGCAGCTTGTGCGGTTTGGAGGACCGTCCGCCATCACGTCGCCCAAACAGCTCACTGCAGCTTATGCGGTTTGGAGGACCGTCCGCCATCACGTCGCCCAATCAGCTCACTGCAGCTTGTGCGGTTTGGAGGACCGTCCGCCATCACGTCGCCCAGCCAGCTCACTGCAGCTTGTGGGTTTGAGAAGGAAGCCTGATTTCCTCAGAGCGATAATTAGCCCCTCGCCTAATTAATCCCCGCAGAGCAACGACACACTCTGATGGTCTGGCACTGGCCCTCGCTCCAGCTGGCTGTCATTTAATAGACAGGGGGACAAAACACTGACCCCCCAGGGCTGGACAGGAAGCAGGCACTGACAGCACTACCTCATTACTTCATACAAGTTAACTTCTGCAACAAAGCTTGTCATTTTACCACCATCTTTATACTAGAGCCAGATTTCATCTCTATTGAGAGAGCAAAACAGAAAGCAGAACCAGGTGTTGTTACCTAGTTATGTGGCAGATCTGACTTCTGTACCAAACCTCATACTGTCACAGACATTATACACAGACCGGAAAAATCCAGTTCATGTAAATTAGGGCCGGAACTCCCCAATCATGGCTTCATCGAGCTCAGCAAGCCTGCTCTCAGCTACACGTGAAGTCATTTCCTGCTCTACCGGTAATGGCGTACTTTCTATTTTCCTGGAAGATTTTAATCTCTGCAAGACTTCCTGAGCTCATCTACAGCAGAAGCTGTGTTTCCAAATCCAGTAGAAGCCCTCTTGTGAAAAAAGAAGAAAAACTCTTTGGAAAGAGTTTTTGAATTTAAGAAAAGAACATGGAATGTTTATCCTTTTAGAGAAAACAGTTCATCTTTCCAGCTAATATCATGTGCAAAAAAACAAATTGTTGTTGTTTTTAACATTTTATTTGTTTTGGCAAAGCATAAAGCAAGCCATATAAATTAGCATATGACATTAACAAACAACTAGAAAGCATAAATCTTATCTTAATCAGATATTAGACTTCAAAGAAAAACATACTAGGGTAGTTATAAGGAATTTTATACAACTGGTGTGGGAGAACTCCAGGCCGTGCAGGATCCTGTCTTTCTTCTCGTGTTTACATTCCAGCTGCTGCTGAGCTGACACCCAGGATGCTCCTCCACGCTAGATTTTGCCCGGAGTTGCGTTTCCTTTGACGGTCTTCTTCAGGTGATGATAATTGGGCAGGATCTTCATTAGAAAGTCCAGCTGCAGGGTCTGTGGCTGAAAGGCAACGTGAGAAGAGTCAGTCTGATGTGATACGAATGACGTGACGGCTCAGTCCAAGCGTGGCGTGAAGCTTGCCGTCTCCTGCAAGTAGCACCCTTCAGAACACGGGCTTCATGAGAGTGATCAGGACCCACCTGCGGCCTCTCCGTCTGCACACGCCGCATGCAGCCCGACCCGTAGATGACCGTGTTCTCTGGGATGAGCTCACACGTGTTCACCTGGCAGCAGGCACCGATGATGCAGCCGCTGGTCAGGATGACGTTCCGGCCGACCTCCGCTGGCGGGGGTCACGCAGGGAATTTTACAACAAGAAACTCTATGGGGCCCAAGTGTCTCCAGTTGCTAAATCCCACTTTTATCCATCCAAGTGATCACATTTACATGCAGTATAAACTAACAGTAGTTCCATTTTTGGAAAGCCTGATCCCACAACCAATCACCCATCTCTTACTGGTCACTGAATGGCAGCTCTAGCTCAAAACGTTTGTAACAAAATTGACTCTGACAGCTCTATGTTTGTGACGCTTTACCTGTTTCTATGTCACCTCAAACAAAAGCGTTTACTAAATAAATAAATGTATATGAATAATCCTTTATTAAAGATCAAAGTCTACTCCTCAGTGAGAAAAAAACCTATTCAACTTCACAATTTAGAGTTCTTCTGCCCAGTCAGTCAGTCAGCCCTCAGTCAGTCAGCCCTCAGTCAGCCCATCAGTCAGTCATACACTGCTGAGCTGCCATTTCCCTATGACTGTCTTCAAAGGTGACCAGGTGGCTTAGCTGTTCAAACAGAAAGGGAAATGAGTAGGAGAGTAAAAAAAAAAAATTCAGGTAAAAGAAAAAAAGCGACCTGAACTGGGCCCTCCAGCAGTGATCATCCGCAAGAGTCACTGTCATCACTGTTAAAATGCTTAAAACACAAACCTCTCCCATAAAAACCAACAGTCTTTCTATAAACCTGAAGCAATGCAGTAAAAGGTCATCTTACCTTTGGACTCAATTACATTGTTGTCCCCAATCTTCAAAGCTTGAGACACTGGCAATGTCGGTTAAAGATGAAACTTTCCAGAAGCTTTTGAAATGAACAGTAATACCTCATTGATCCCCCACATGGAAACAGTCTTTTCGCCTCCCCATTAAGCTCTCCATTAAGCTCTCCATTGGTGACAGCAAGCTGGCAGTAAAGGGCAGCTACCTATAGCGGCACCCAGGGAACTGGGGTTTAAGGGCCTTGCTCAAGGACCTGCAGACATGCTGAGGCTGGGCGTGAACTAGCAACCTTCCGATCACAAACAAAAGCTTAGCCCACTGAGCCACATTTTACTATTATGCTAAACTCCTCTGGTAGAGGGATCTATAGTCTTATGTAAGTGTTACACTTTGTTTCCCTCTCACTCTTTCGAACCACATGCCTGTAGCACCATCTCTGGCCATGCAAGGATACCGCAGCCGACCTCAAACACATTGTTTGTTCCAATGGTCATTGTCTTGGGCTCCACACCTTCTGTGTCGGGCATTATGTTTTCAGGATAGCTGGGAAACCACAAAAGACCTGTATCAGTTGGGCCGACGCTACGGATAATTCGTCAGAAGGCGGCTGAAACAGACTCACCAGTTGATGATGAGGGCCTGTTCTTCTATGAGGTTCCCTTCACCGATGACAATCGGTCCTGCTTCTGCGATAATGCGAGCTTTGGGGTGAACCACTGTTCGTGGGCCTGAAGGATTCAACCACAAGACAATGGCTTCATGTTTTTGTAGTAAGAAGTAGCTGATAAACACTCCAAAACATAAACTAACAACTGTGTCCATTCATCCATTTTTCGAGTACTTATGAAGGGTCCCGGGGGAGCTTTGCTATTTAAGGAGTGTGGACGGGATGCTATATGCTAATCCAATGCAGACATCCCAAATCACCCTTAAGTCCCAGGAGTCTCCCGAAAATGACAGCATCTCCCTGACAATCGCAAATGTCCACGAAATCTGTCGGTCAACTATTCAGCGATGGTTAGCCAGCAAGAAGTTGTACCGCTGCAACCCCGCCTCAAATTTTACCACCGCTCTCTAGCCGCGGCCAGCAAATTTTGCCCCCCGTCGGTAATATATATACAGTATTACCGTAATACAAGCCTCGCACTGGCCAGGACCCCCGCCCTACCGGATGCCCCTCATCTGCATCCCTGAAATCAATATCGCTGAGATGGGATGTC